>JAPTMU010000073.1:0-420000 GCA_028583405.1 Pogonophryne albipinna | reverse complement strand
GCTCAGACGCATGTTTTATGTGTATATCTGTGACCTATATTGTTGTTAAAGAGGACCTTTAAGTGCAACTATAGAACTATATTCTGCATGTGTCAAGTACTGTTTTCTTCATGGCCATCACCCATTCTAAATAATATAAGTAATATTTTACAATCACTTTGCAACATTATTCAAAAGATCTCAAATGTATCATGGGGTTGGCTGCATTCAAATCATGTGTTTCTATCCCAGCTTAACGGAATGCTTGTCTCTAGTCTCAACATTAGGCATGCGTGGTTAACACACTAACCATTCTCATTACACATTATCCTCGTCATAAAAATGGATACCATAGCATGAGGACTTTAACAAACCCATCATTAGCATGTAGCATTAGCATTAGTAGCAGCCTTTAGTTGAATGATGCATTCTCACAAAGTCAGTAATGTGAGGCAACTGCTCCTCTTATAATGTGTTGTCAAATTTGTTTTAAATACATTTTTTCAATGACATTAAATGAATGTACTGGAAAGACAAAAAACCTAGTTTAAATGTCATGGCATCCCTTTAAATCTCAGTCTGCATTCTACCTTCGGTATTGACCTTGTTCCTTCTGAATGTCCGTTGGTCATTAGGGGGACAAAGGCATCATGGGGATTCCTGGGAGAATGGTGAGTGACCCGGGCTTGTAACTGTTGCATTCGTTATGACAGGGGTGTCCAAACTCTTTTCATAGAGGGCCAGATTTGATCATGTGAATATGCCCTGGGGCCAATAGTCCCTTCTGACATTGTTTAAACATAAAAGTAACTTAGAAATACACTGTTATCACAATTTTGCTAGTCACAATTATCTTTATTTTTCAAATGGCAATATAACTCAATATAAGCCACTAAAGCAGGCATGAAGAACTCTAAAACACTGCCTTTCATTCATATCTGGAGATAACATTGAACAGACTATATGGAATACCTTAAACTTTGAATCAGGTCCAATTTTTTATAAAGTGGGTGGTCATTCAGAATCAGGTCTGACAAATAATAATCTTAAATATTCAACAGAAATGTTTCAGTCAAACCATACACAGATTAATTAATCATAGAAATATCTCCTCCATCACCGAAATACAATACAAAATAAATCACACATCAATTTCCATTTTAATCAGATATATTTCACGGGGGAAAATAACACATATTAGATCAGTGTGTGTGCAGTGTGTGTGGTGAAAAGAGTCGATATATACAGCAGTGGCGGCCGGCCCATAGGGGCGCTAGGGCGCCGCCCCACCTCTTCCCACATTCTAGATTGTGATTAAAAAATATTTTAATTGTTTTATTAAAAGAAAAATGTAAAAAAAAAAATGTTTAATGAACAAGGCACATATTATATAGTTGGTGTCAGTTAAATGTATAATCTACGATAAAATATCGATAAAAATGGTTTTACGATGTCTAAAGTTACTGATAAGCCACGTGTTTCCTGCTTGGGGCGCAGAAATCTTTGCCCATTGACTCTCGTTATAAGTGGTGCATGCACAGCCCGCACCTCTTCAATGCAACAGATAGGAGCCGCTCGGGGCGCACCAAACTGCGCCCAAAGCAGCTGTTGACACCTCCAACAACTAGGGGGCAGCTGGAGCGCCAGAGTGAGTGATTGACGTTTGGATGAGAGGGTTAGACTTTGCGCATAAGATGTGGACCCCTGAATGTCGGACGTGTTTTGCTGGAGCATTTTGCAGCACCTCAGCGCCAATGTCGGCATCCTCATCTCCCACATTTTGTGGCGGCACTAATATTTAATGACTACTTTTACTCCCAATAATTTAATACCTAATTGTACTCACGTACCATTCTTCATGCAGTACTCTAACTTGAAATGTAGCACTTTTACATCATAGTATTATTATGTTTACTCAAGTAAAGAAACGTCCAAGGTGTTAGGGCTTCACAGATACATCTGTGTAACAAAAACTCAGGAACCTTAGTACTTTTGGAGTCCTCCTTCACAACATCTCCAGAACACATTGTGCATGCTCAACACAAGAACTCTCAAACCAATGCTCACAGTCGTTTAATGAGCCCCATCTAGTCAGGCTTTCACAGAGCCAGTCGGCTATATCACAGACCATTAAATACCGTGTGATGTCAGGAAATAGTCATTAGCTGGTAGGTGATCATAATAACTAATAATAAAACCTTGATCAATAATGTATCCGTCGGCTGTGTGTAGTATTTCGTTCAGGTTTCAGGCTGTGTGTTATTTAAAGCAGCTAGTGTTGAAGTCTCTCTCAGCCCACCCAGGCTGTCGTTCTGAACCCACAGACAACAACCTGCTTCACTTTGATATTACTTCCAGTCATTTCTTTGAAGCTAATGGCCTGTAATATAATTGACAAAGTTACCACTCAATTCATTTAGTTAGTTTTGAATTTAACCATATTTCAAACAATTTAAGCACGGCACCATGTGGGTCTGTTTCAAGTCTGGGTATATGTTACATATATGTCATATAATGTGGTCTCTGCAGCTCACAGGCTTCAACTAGCTAAGGCTCTTTGAAAACAAGCCAGAGTGCTCCATTAAAGGTCACCTATTATGCAAAATGCACTTTTTGATGTCTTTTATACATCACTATGTGTCCTCGGTGAGTAAGGAGACTCACAGTGTCAGCAAATAAAACCCTCTCTCTTTTCCTCCTTACTCGTATCTCTAAAAACGGGGGAACCAGGGAGCTGATCCAGATTTTTCTGCGGTCATGATGACATGACTAAAATGTGGGCTGGCTTTACGTTGAACTCCTGGCAACGTCCCCCCCACGTCCCCACCTATCATCCCCATATACAGTCGCTAGCTGAATCGCCCCCTCAGCTGTGTGTGTGTACGAGAGGGACTTAGAGTAAAGTTGTTATAAATAATACATATAATGGCACTGTTCTAGCAGTAAACACTTAATAAAGTAAAGTATGTCAAGCTATGTGCTGAATCAGAAACAATGTGAGACGTGTTCTGGATATAATATGGTCTATGTTTACATTAGCAAGTATTGCTAACACTCAGAGCTAACGCTGTACTGGAGAGAATATGTGTAAATATATAAAAGGTACTGTCCTTCTGGTAAACCAGAAAGCGTCTGAGCTCCATACTGTTTCAGAAATAATCCTTGATGTGGTTTGGAACATCATATGGCGTTAATCGTTAATTTAGCTGAGTTTCTGCTGGTAGACAGCCTTCTCTTCACAGAGCTCACTGCTTAATTGCGGAAGGGGCGTGGCCAGCAGCAGCTCGGGTACATTTAAAGGGCCAGACCCAGAATCAGCACTTTAGTAACAGGGCTGAAATAGAGGGGGACGAGGCATGCTACAATGGGTGATCTGTTTGGTATTTTGAGCAAACACTTGGGGGTGCGTTCACACCAGCCTTTTATAGTCAGGTTGAATCGAACCCTGGTGCGTTTAGCCGCTTGGTGCGGTTCATGTGGGTCTGTGTGAACACAGTCTGAGACCTCTTAAGTGAACTAAACAACCGGACTCTGGTCCGCTAAAATAGGTGGTCTTGGAGCACTTGCTTGCGAACTCTGGGGCGGTTCATTGCTGGTGTGAACGCAGTCCGCACCAAAACATAGGAAGCGTAGTATTTACGTGTCACAAGAACCTGGATATCTTCAAAATCTTTAGCGAAAGAGTCTTTCAAGACATCCGCGGTTGTTTAGTTAAAGAGTGAAGCAGAATGAAGTGTTGAACAGTGTCGTGTAAAGTAAAAATGCTCCGTCAACTAGCCTACATAAAAGTAAGAACATCTGTTGTCGGTGAAACGCCCCTCCTTACTGGAGAACGTCTCATTGTGTTATAATGTTTTTTAACGGACGTTGTCTGATTATATAATCATATGCGCGGGCCGCTAGTGTCTGTTGATCTCCAGATTAACAGCAGCATGAGAATAACCTGCCGAAAGTGCCGATGCTCCATGGCGGAGGCTCCGGTAGAAATTGCCGAGATTTGCGTTGTTACCCCCTTAATGTCTGACCAATGGTTGAACAGCATTTCCGTGCACATGACTTGTGTTTAAAGTTTACAGTCCATTTGAGTTTTGCCCGTGTGAACGCAAACCGAACCTTCTGAAAAATGAAACAATGCAACAAACTGTGGTCTAGTGCGCACCAGAGAAGCGGACTATTAGGTGTGAATGCACCCTAAGATACTATCATTTAACTTTCCCCCGTGCCCCTTCTCAAAAGAAATGACATCCTAGACCTTTATTGAGATTGGTTGTATCACGTTTTGGACAAGTCCATCTTGATGATGCCTTCACTGTGTGCTGCAATCCATAATGTCTCAGTACGCTAAACATATTGCTGTCATCTAATGGCAAACATGTATCCAATAACTTTAGTGTTTCCTGTTAATATCACACTGATGAAGCATGTTTGGAGATCATATTTAGACCAGGCATTGTAGATACATGAATAAAGTTGCTGTATGAACAAATAAAAAAATACTGGTAAAAATCTGTTTCCAAAAGTAGGGGCTTAGCTTTATACACAACATCCTCCATCAGCACAGGTCTTTCAGATCTCAATACAAATATTCATGGTATATCAAATTGTCTAATTGGTGAAATAACCTCATGGTAAAGCTTATCCTGTGTGAATTACATACTTGTCTCAAGTACTTAGAAAATATATGAATAAAGGGAAATATATATTTTGATGATATATATCACTCTGTTTGAAGATCACTGAGGCCTTTAGTTTCCACTTAGCGCCACATGACTTACACAGATAGTAGCCGCCCCCCCCCCATCACTAGTCCTGATGATGCTGCATGCCCCAGTCCCTCTCATGTCTCTAACACTGGTTCCTCTCTTCTGTGTCTCTCTCCTCCCTTCATACCTTTTTGCATGTGATGTGTCTGCTGTGACTGAACAAGGGTCTAATGCCACGAGCAGGGGAACAGGTAAGTTTAGGACCATGTGACATTAGAAGGATGAAGTAAAGAATCTAGCTACTCTGCATCAGTCAAAGACCACATTAACAGGCTGCTTTTGCTGAGACATCGCTAAAATGTGTCTTGCTGGTGGGTGTACGTGCAGAGCTGTGTGAACAGGTAGCATGTGAGTTATATCTGGGGCTCAGCTCTGCATGAAGGTCCCTTTCTGTTAATGCTTTCCCACCCTGGTTGGATTACCTGAACTCTTCACACCATGAAATACAAGAGTAACGATTTGTCACATAAGAGTCTGAAAGTTTACATTTAATACTCCCCAAAGAAAGTGGAGAAAGGTTTATTGACTTCACAGCAGAGGACATGAGGAGATTCTCAAAGAGTACTTAAAACGAATAGAGTTATATATTGAGATAAATAAATGTTGTTACTGGTGCGTTTCACCATTATTACATCTCAGCTCTCTGTCTAAGGTAATAAATATAAGCAGCCAGCTGGAAGAGAAAAGATTGATATTGGCCTCAAGATGGAAATGACACGTAAGACACATTTTACAGTAGGATGCGATATCTCCCGCTTGACTTCAGGAATTGCAAAAGTGTGTCAACAGAGACGGCCAACATGCAGTAAATCTGTCAATGTCAGCAACAAAGGAACATAAAAGTCTAAATGATCATTTTATTCACATCAATGTAATGAGCTCCATCCATGAAGAGTATTTCATGTCTGCTATGTTTTTGATAGGTTCATTTTGAGTTTATCAATGAACATGAACTAAGATATGGAACTTATTTGAAGTCAGATACACATCTGCTAGCAAGTAAATCACTTTAAGTGCTGAGGAGCAAATATCTGTTTTGGTTTGTTCTTCTGCATGCATAGATGGACGTACATGATGCTAACCAATGGTTAAACACTACTCCACTGATCAACAGGTCAGGACATGACACATGCAGCAATCAACAAAGTATAAGGGAGGAAGAGACAGCTGTTATAAACACGTGTAAAGCCTTAGAGATGGGCCTGACATGTTCACACACGTGTGTGTCAGAAACACTGACATATTAAGTACAATACAACTGTTTAGGGTATCTTTAGCACTAGCTAAACATGCTCTCTGCCAATGTTTCAACATGTTGAGCCATTTGTTTTTAGCAGCACCTATAAAGGTTTTTCTTTCAAACAATGACATGAACACCCCTCAACAGGACGGTAATGGTGGTCTGTGTCTGCTGGTAATAAAGAGGCTTCATGTCTGCCATGGCAGGATGATGTGTCCTCACTTTGTCTGACTGTGTGAAAACAAACAAACCATTTTGAATGCACCTTTAATAAGGTGTCTCGCATTTCACCTCAACATGTGCTGAATGCGTTTCAACCCTCTTCCAAACGGGCTCTGCACAGTTGTTAAAGTAATCATAAGGTCTACCAATCAACTGTATAAAAGCCAGAAACATCAGATTTCTTCCCATCAAAAACTTGATTTGTATGTGCAGCACTGAGTGTGCAACCAAAAGGGAAATGCTCAGCACATTCTTGACTGTCATGTCACTACGACGTAAGTGTGCTTATAAGCCAAGCACCTTAAATATTGTTGGTGAGGCAAAATAAAAAGGAGTTATGAGAGAACACACATAGTAACCTGACACGCAGACAATGGAGTGGTGGCTTTTTGGATAGCTTTGCAGACCCACAGCCAAAATCATCTATTGGTTTCCTTTTTTTACCTCGGCAGGGAACTATTGGTAACGATCAGGTCCTATTTGTGGTTAGTCTCTCGAGTAGTGGCTGGGGCCGAGAGGGTGAAGACATATCATATATTATACACAGCAGACATGTCTGTAAATCATCTAGAGGAAGCATCTTCCCCAGGAAAGGAAGAGGAGTGGAACAGGGACAAAGAGAATAAGGAAAAACAAGATTTCCAGAACATTGCAGACAAATGACAGATTGGTTTTGCCTGGGTTCTGTGGGAAGGCGTTAGAGGCCAGAGACTGGCAGAACATACAAAGACAGAAAGGATGGTTTTGCAAAAGAACCACAGAAGTGAACACTCCACTCGATAGGCTAGAGGAAATGTCATTTACAATGAAATGAGATCCACAGAGTTTGGTCTGCTTTTCATTCCACAGGATATGCATGGTTTTGTGCGTGTGAATTTGCTCCGAGAGGGGCATGGTTTGAGTTGTGATTCTAACTTTGCCTTGTTACCTTGACCTTTTGCAACCAAAGTAATACAATCTCTTCACACGTATATCTGTAGATCTGCACTTGTCTAATCTACTAAAACCAAGATGTACCCTCAGATGATATGATCCCTCTTTTTCCATCATTACTTTTGGCTTTTTTGCCAGCTCCTGTTGTGAGCACCTAAATGTTGAGTACCCCAAAGTTTTATGTTAGAAATGTATAGTAGGGATATTTGAGGATGCTGAGTCCATTTCTGACATTTTCAGGATCAAAAATGTCAGGTTTAACCAGAGAATGTCCATATTTGTACTCCCAGTGGACTGAATTTGATAAATGTTTCGGTCTATTTTGAAGGTTTAGGGGTTAAATGGTGACGCAACTAAACTTCTAGCACTTCCTATCTCCCACGATCATGCAAATCAATTTAACTGTCAAACGTTTCAGTGTGACCAGAGCTTTACATCTGCATGTCCACTACCTTTGACTGAATGTTGGTACATTGAACAGAAGCTCAAGAACCTCTACTATAGCTATTCACCTTCAAATGACTGCACCGATATGTTGAATTTAGCTGATAATATATGTTTTTCTTCCTCTCTTCCTCTCTTCCTCTCTTTCTATAGGGAGCACCGGGGGAGCCAGGTCTTTCCATCATTGGACCGAGAGGACCTCCTGTAAGTGTCTTCACCTCTCCCTACACATAATAAAGCTCTTATCTTCAATCAGAGCTGCCGGCCTGCATGCTAAGCTTTTTTATTAGCTACCATTTCAGTAGACCTCTGCTTAACACATCGTGTTCTTAAACAACAGACTTCTCGCTTACGTTGATTAAAGTAGACGTTTGGAGGGACGTGCTCTTTCCAGGCTCGTGGGGTACTGGCTGAAGTTTATGTTAGCTGAGCCAAGCATGAGAATGCACCACAAATGATAGAATAATGATATATAATTACAGACTGCGTGGATGCAGCAGCATTGTTCAAGGTACTGTGATTTGGCCATACTTTGGATCATTAGTCATGCTTGCTTTATCAGGGAAGAAAGCAAGACATGTGATCCTGCTCCAACTGGGGTCAATGTAAGTTATCCAGACACTAGGCCTTAGTAGATTCTATTGACATGACCCACATTCTCTTTATATGAGGCCCATTACATACATTTTTCAGGTGAACAATGTGGCCTGAAAAGTAGAATAATATGCCTTGAAAAAAAAGGATGGCCCAAGGGTCCAGCCAACTTAAGTGGAACACACATCTGCTCTTCTAATTGATGGTTCCTAGAATCCATAGCTGTGTGCCCACTCCTCCATGATGGTAATAGGCGTCTATAATGAATAACAGGCTGTGGGGGAAGTTCTCTGCAGGCGGAGCCAAGTCCTGAAGCTAGAGGGCCAGTCAGTCAGAAACACTTAGAAGCTGGTCTCCACAGCAGGTGAGACTGACACGAGAGACTCCAGACCTGACCTTAGTTGGAACAAGGGACTCAATTCAAGAGAGAAGTGAAGGGAAATGAGAGGGAGTGACAGCTGAGGCCGGCCTTAGTGCCTTTGCTTCTTCTCCTCTCTGTCATGTCAGCGGGTTAGATGATCAGTGGGGAGATGCTTTCCAACCTACAGCTGGACTATGGGCTGCAAAGTCGTTTTGTAGTGAAATGCAATTGATGCATCATAGCAAATGCACAATCACTTCTTAAATGCATTGGAGGACAAAACATTTTAAAGAAAATATTTTCCGTGTTTCCATGTTTGGACAACTTAACTTAAGGTCTAATGGTCTTCTTCTAAAAACAGAAACCAACTCAGGAGGTCCCTCAAATGTTCTTTCAGGAGGATAACTCTGCATTCTTGCTCAATATTTTAGAGCTTTCAGCAGCACATCACACGCTTCATCAGGCGATGCATCGTCGGATTAAGGTTGAGTGTAAAAGGTCATACTAGATCTTTGGAAAAGTACTTTGACAAAAATAGTACCTAAACCACAGGGTTGTTGGAGCTTGCTCACAAGACTTTAAAACGTTTCTGTTTCTTTGTCAAATTATAAAATCTTGGATGCAAATCCTAAACATAATGCTCCCCATTCAAAGCTCTATCTAACTAACTACATCTGTGTCATTAGTCACTTGCACCTCTTGTCATTGTCTTACAGCTTTATTTTCTCATCATTCCTTCTCTTCAGGATAATATATGTCTTGTTATTTTTGAAAGGGCAGGTTATCAAAGCTATGCTGATCAAAGCATGCTGGCTAATTGAAGTGGACAGTCACTCGTGACGTCGGACTTTCAGAAGAACAACAAACACATGACTGACTTTCTGTTTCTCTTCAGGGACAACCTGGAACAAGAGGATTTCCAGGATTTCCAGTAAGTCATACCATCTTCAGTCAGGCTGACACTTTTATAAATTAAACACATTGATCATTTGTGTCAAATATGGACATTTCTGATATCATTTATTGGGACGTGATCCGGCGATCCTTCGGTTCCAAGTCCCTACAGACTGAGCCTCTGCCACAACTAGCATAAGCTATACACGTAGCTTCCATCCAGCAGCTGCAGCAGTGAGGGCTGCTGAACTGCTCTCAAGTCAGTTGGGGGGTGAAGAGAACTTTACTTTGTTACACCAACTTTCAGCTGATATTTCTGAGTCCTGTGCAAGGCCTCTGCTGGGCGATGATGTATAGAATACCCTGAATCAGGACTAATGCTAACCAAATGTCACTTTACTGCCAACATTATTTATGAATCATTACTTACTCTACCTCTGCACTTTACCTTTATTGCTATGTATTTAGCACTTAAACTGTTTTCTAACTAATGTATAACGGGTCCAGCTGTTGGTGCAGTCATTTGTGATGAACTCTAACATTTGCCCCTCTTCTTTTATCCCAGGGTCCAATTGGGTTGGATGGCAAGCCTGTGAGTTTTCCGCAGTTCCTGTCATAAAGTGAAATAACTGAGTAATTGAGTGTTTCTTTAGAAGCAATAACCAATCATAGGGTCACGATAATGAGCATAATTAGGATAATAATAATGATGGTCATTACCGTAATATAGTCAAGTGTCATTAGTGTTATTATAGGGCGGGGTTAAACATGCTATGGATATCTAAGAACTACAAGAAAGTTAGTTTGCATTGGTTCCGTCACTCCACCACCTGCCCTGACCGCTTTAATGTTCACACAGGGACAGAACGGACCGAAGGGAGACATGGTAAGCATTCCTTACATTTTTCATCATCACAGTTTCAATATAATGCCATTACTACCAGTCAAGCACTCATTTGAGCCAAGAACACCCTGATCATAGATTTACGGGCATGTTGAATGACATGTTCACACATTTACAACATTTAAAACACTTGTTTTGCTGCTCAGTTTAACTTTAGCTTTGTGTTCATTTTGAGCCCATGCAGTTATAAGACAAACAGAGTGGTGCCTGATTTATGCACACAGTGATGGGCTAACAGTGGACGGTCACATGGGAGCTGTTAGCTAACTGTGGCTTAAATCAGTGTTAGTAGGCACAAGTCTAACTACCTGGAATGGGCACTCAGGGATTGTTCTGTGTTTTCACTGGGACACACGTAATGCCCCCTTCACTAATAACAGTCTATATCCCTAAAGGTCATATTATGAGCATCATGTTGCTGGTGAGACAGGAATAGGTTTTTGAAGTCATTCAGTTTAGATCGATGTTGGAAAGACGTCTTACTCTGGCTGGCTCTCAGCTATTACAGAGATAAAGCAAGTGTGTGTAGGATAAGATAGGATAAGATAGGATAAGATAAGATAGGATAAGATAAGATAGGATAAGATAGGATAAGATAAGATAGGATAAGATAGGATAAGATTGGATAAGATAGGATAAGATAAGATAAGATAGGATAAGATAGGATAAGATTGGATAAGATAGGATAAGATAAGATAAGATAGGATAAGATAGGATAAGATAAGATAGGATAAGATAAGATAGGATAAGATAGGATAAGATAGGATAAGATAGGATAAGATAAGATAGAATAAGATAGGATAAGATAAGATAAGATAGGATAAGATAGGATAAGATAATACTTTATTGATCCCAATTTGGGAAATGTTTGCATTGCAGCAGCATAAAAATACGTGGCATTGTACAATAACAATGATTGTATGAGCTTCCGCGGGGTGTTATAGGGTTTATGTTCAGGTTCAGTGCAGGAAGTCTGTCCTATTAAAGTTGAAAATGAATATGTGGAGGTTGGAGTTTGTGTTCTATCTTAACTTAACCACATTCCTGAGCCATCTAACCTTAATGATGGAGTGTATTTGCCATAACTGTGCTCCTAACCATACCAAAGATAGCATGTGCAGGTATGGTAAAGCAAAAGAAGAGAAAACCGTAATGTGTGTCCTCTCTCCGACTGTTGGAGTCCATCTGGACATGCGACCCACCCATTTAGATCATTCTCTGGAATAATGTTTGGCTTTAATTTAGATTTGCAGTATGAAACAGCTCTGTTGTACTTCACTGACGGTGTGGTGTAGGTCATTGCAGTGTTGTCCCGCTGATGCTAACGCTCTGGCTTTTATCATGCCCGCTGCTCATTGCAGTAGCTTCTCCAAAGCCTCTGTTTGACCACCATTACTCTCGCTCAGACAGGGGTTTGTGTTTTGAAGCATGGGGGACAGCTCCAGGGAACTCAATGCCAGGACAAACGACAACATTTCCAGGAGGCCAAGTGGGGTTGGATACTGTTGAAAAAATATTTAATGTTGATTAATGAGCCCATAATGGGCTCCTGTTTCTCAGTCTCCTTCCTGACGAGTATTAAAAAGGGCTTTGAGGGCTTGCCTGCTAAATGTATAGAGATGCTGTTGCCTTCAGTGGCTCTGGAGCTTAGGGCCATGGGGTCCCCAGCATGGGGGGCACTGGATGTGTTCTGCCGGCCCTCTGCCTGGGTTCATTAATCACCCGGACGCTGGGCTCTGACAGCTACTTACAACCCGGGGCACACCCAAGGGCCTGCTGGGAAGTCAAACTCAGTGCCTTCGCCCGTAACAAGTAATTGGAATATACTACTGAACAGCTTGTTCAGCAGACTGATTGATGCCTCGACATATTTACTCATTTCATTCTTGTTCGTTGGAGGGATTTGTGGTCAGTCATGTATGTTTTCTTGTGAAGCTGAAGATCTACGCTTTAATCACATGAAAGACTGAGTGTGGTGCTCTTGTCTTGCAGGGTCAGCGTGGCGTTAAAGGACTCCAAGTACGTTTCTGAAGTCTGGTATCAGTTCTGACATATAAGCTGCTAATCTTTGCAGCTAACTGCTAAACCTCTCACTAATCTCACTCACCTGTGTTGTTTCTGTTTCTAGGGGGAGCCAGGACTCAAGGGGCAAAAGGTGAGGCATGGTTTGCAGGAGTTCAAAAAGTATTCAGAATATTTACTGATTGTGAAAGAGTTACAGCAGTGAATCAGCAGTGCACTTCTGTAAGGTTGGGAGACTCAAGAGAGAAGGTTACAACAAGTCTAAAGAAGCAGAAGATATCCTAACTGTCAGAGCCTAGTTTTGGAAAAGTGACCAAACCCTACACTTCTCATAGAGGAGAAGATGTGTTTTGTGTTAAACCTCTTTCAAAGCTATTGCTTTAACTCTAAAACGCCTTTCTGATATAAATGTGTACTCTTCAAAGGGAAGTCCTTTGTCTCCTCTGATTGACCTCTTTCTGTTCTTTCCAGGGTGTATGTGGAGACTACACACACCGGGTATGAAAACATACACACATAAATGTTTTACACATTCATTGTTTCACAGAAAAGTGTTTATGTTAAAGATGAGATATGATGTTTGTTTGCCTATACTGTACTGCAATATACAGTATATGTTTAAATGATGACGCAAAGTGAACCTGTGTTGTTGTCCATCCTACAGCGAGTAACACACCTCTCTCACAGGTCAGCATGTGTACGGTTTCGTAATGTTGGAGCAGGATAGGAAAGTGAAGTTGGAAGAGGAGAGCAAGTCCTCCAGAAGCCGGACAGACTAGTAGCAGTGATGGGGAGCACATGCTGAGCTCAGCACTTCTTTGGCAGGGTCTCTGGGGTTTGGCTAGTTGAGAGAAAACAAGGCAATTACCGGCAGCCTGCTGCAGCGCTGTGTGATAAGAGCCTGTGTGTGGTGCCAAGAATAAGAGTCTCCTGTGTAAAGGGGGATTTCTCAGATAGCAAAGTCCATTTCCAGCGTAATTAAACCTTTCAGTTATTAAACTGCTCCTGCTAACATGATCAAAGATGTTTGTTTGGCATGCCTTGCCATTGCCTTGACTTTTGCTACCTTGAAGTAAAAACAGTTGTATGTGTTGCGATATACATCTCTGAGCAGTGAATTATTCAGCCTTTATAAGTCTAAGAATGGGGAGCTCAGTGGAAGAAGAGAGTATTTTGGGTTTGATTGCTCTGGCCTGAAAGGAGCCCGGCCCCCACTTCTAACAAGCTGTTTGTATGTCATTCAAGTGTCAGAACCCCCTGCAGCGGGCTGTATAGGGGGTCCATTCCAAGTGTCTGCTCACACTTCAGGCTTCAATCCTGTAGTGAGACCCTATGGAGGGTGGGGTGGGGTGGATACTGTAAGGGACCGCAGAGTGTTCAGTGTTTGGAAAGTTTTAGGACAGAGCCGGCAAGATCAGCACATGTTTCTTTTGTGGCAGTGTAAAATAATGTTGAAATGAAGTCATTTAATTACATTATGAACGTAATATACTTATTTGCCCTCTTTTCTCAGAGTACAAATATTGATATCAATCTCACGTCTGTGCGAGTACAAAACTGCATTCAAGATATGGTTGGACTTGAAGTGGTGATAGTAAGATAGCCTGGCCTGAAAAGAGAAGCAGCAGATATGAAGCTGACTGCTGAACCTGTTCTTTGGTTCTTATACACAGAGCCAGGTTAGCCTCGTCCAGCATCTACCTGAAACACTCAAGCAGAGTATTCATTCATTTGAGCTGTCCTTTAAACTGAAATCTTCTCCAATTCTTCCTGAGACATGACTCACTGTGTGTGTGGTTGGATGGCTCTGTGCCATGTGACCTGCCCTGACTGAGATGCTGTGTTCAGGGCCTGTTTGTGCAGGAGCTGCCTCTGAAAACCCTGGCTGCCTTGCGCTCCAGTCAGGCTCTGATGTTGAAGGTTTGTGGGTGCCATCAACACCCAGATAGATAACCCTCAGCAGGGGTGTCACCAAGTTGTGCCGCAAAGAGAGCCAGCGCCCTAGAGCCAAGGCCCCCCCCCTCCCACCCTGCTCTCCACCCAAAGGGAGACCACATATCAATGAGGGTGCTACTGATTTTGTTTAACTGTCATTCAACAAAGTTCTATTTGTAATATGCCCGTGAAGCATAGGGATACTAATAATAAATAAATATGTTTTCCATGTTTGTGCAGATGTATGACAAACATAAATGCACATGGTCTGCATGGAAAATAAAGGTGAAAGTTACATTTGAATTCAATTCCATGTTCTTAATGGTAATGGAATGCCAGTTACATTTATGTTGCTTTGTTATTATCACCCAAAACATTCTGATACAGAGTTAAAAATACAGACCAACACCAACAATGAGAATGAGCATTGACAGATGGTGCATGACACTCAGGATGGTAACAGCCCTTTGAGTCCACCCAGATCATAATACATTACAACTATTTTCATTATTTGAAGTCAGGAAATAAAAAGGCTTAGGAGTTTACACAAAACATATATTTTGTAAAGGACTCTTACAATTATTTGAATTTTCACACACTCAACAAATTAATCTAATTATAAAAAACACAGTTGGACAAAATCATTGAAATATCAATGTAGGATATCGCCCTCTTATTGGCAGCTGTTGACTTCTTAACATTGAACCCGGTGTGGTGGAGATCTGGAATGGTGAGGGACAAAACAGCACACTTGCCTACTTGCTACATTTATCCCCTACTTATTTGTACAAATAACATTCTGTATATATTTCCATTTAATTGGTACTCTTCTTATTTTTGGCCTTACTCTAATCTACTGGAAAATAGTTTGACAGACCACACAATATAAAGAAGTATGTTCCAAAATAATGCTGGATTAACCATGTAATAATATGGAATAGTCCTGAATACTTCTTTTGTGGTTAAGGTATTGGCTAAAGGTAGTCTTCCTTTAAAGATTCTGCATAATAGAACAATTTGGAAATATGTACACTGTAAAAAGTAGGCAAGTTGCATGCAGCTGGTTCTATTTTGTGTCAGCGGGGAAATGTAGCGATCATACCTGTACTGTCCTGTCCTAAACGTGTATCTGACCATGCTGGTCGTCTCAACAGAAGCGGCGTATTGTACAGCCCTGTGTGGGACAATTGGCCACAGTAAGTCTGGATGTGTCTCTGTACTGCTGTCCTCTCTTTGTGGCTCCGCTGCGCCCACCTCTGCTCCGCTGCACTCTGAGGGCCTGGCCACGGTGAAGGGGACATTGATGCACATTATCCTGAGTTGGGGATGCTTAATGATTTGCAACCATCACTCTGTCAGTACCTCAGAGATTAGAAACATAAAGAAGCATCCCAGTGTATCAACCATCCCCTTTGCCCTCCCAGGCCCATAGTTTGCTGTGCCGGTGCCTTTTGTCGTTTCTTTCTTCTACCAGGTTTCCTTTTGTTTTATCCTTTGCCCTTCCATTTACTTACTTTCCACTCTGATGTTCTATTTCTCTTTTTCCTCCATATCCCTCCCCCTTCTTCTTCATTCTCCTTTCCTTTCTCTCTCCTCCTGGTGACTTTTGCCCTGTGACCTTTTTTCGGCAGATGTTGCCCATCAGCGTGCGCAACATGCCCTCAATAAGCCCTCTAATCCTAAAACGCCTCAAGGTACAATTCTCTCTGCCCCTTACTTGCCCCCTCTCCGCCCGCCCTGTGGATGCCACCCGCCATCATCCGTCGCAACCCCCCCCCCCTCCTCCGTCGTCATGCTGTAATTAACCTCCTCTGGCTGCTACTGCTTCATAATGTTTAGTCTTATTCAAGGTTCTGTCAAAGATGCTTGACCAGAAATCAAACAAAAATGTTGTTGCTGCCCTGGTTTTACAAATTGTTATATTTTATTTACAGCTTTTTCCAATGTTAAATACAAATGATTCTAGTTAAAACTATTCAGTGTGGTTTTAAGTTAGCCAATGGCAAAATACAAATACAGAAAAGTACCCTTACTTTTTGCCAAATGTCTTCCTGTATGGCAATGAATTGAAATGGTAATAACCAATTAGAAATGAAAAGACACAGAATATATCTCTACATTTCCCAGAAATAAAAATAAGCAACCTAAATATGTTGTAAGGTGTAAATAATAAAACATATTGTTTTTCTTTGGATACAATAAAGTATATCATAAGTTATGACATTACAATACAAGATCATACTGCGTGTGAAGGAGCCTTATTTGGTACTCTGGCACAGGTTGGCCTCTTGTTTAGGACATGATATAGTCATATATTGAAAAAAAAGATTTTCTGATATACCGTATAAAGATCATATAGACTCTCTATAGTAAATCAGATACAAGCCAGTCACTGTAGACCACCTGACATAGTGGGAAGAGAATAGAGTTATGGCTGAATTTGATGTTCTTTCCTGTGATTAAATTGTGCGGAACAGCACATTTTATGATCAGCTATTGGCAGCTGGGACCTGCCCATAACAGTGTGTGATCCTGAGAGCAGCCTAACATGCCCAGAGACAGACATCATATCATGACAGTTTTCTGCAGGAATTATCAAATGTGGATGTTATGCTTATGGATATGTTCTCCATTATCTGAGAATAGAGGCTTGGCAGCACTCTGGTTCTGAGCTACTGTACATGTGGGTTCTCCTACCATAACACAGTGATTGCTGAGTGACTGAAGTCAGGCCAGCGCTTTGTGTAAGGAACTTCTCTAAGTTGAACCACATGTGCAAATAAATCGTGTACTGTGGCAAAATGGATCTATACATGCCATGCAGACCTGTTGCCCTCTATGATAATGCGTATTTCCATATGTGTACAGTATATTATCTGTAAAATATTGACCTGTAGCGATCAACAAATTGATTTTATGAGGTGAAAAAATCAGCGGCGGAAATTATTTTCCTTTTAACCCCCCAAAAACATATCTAATCTTGGAAAAGCACCTTTGACACTACTGGGGGAAAATCTGCAATCGAGTAACATTGATTGTATTAGGCTGGTCAAGAAGAAAGAGAATCACATCAATGTCATGGATTATATTTCCCATTATATTGCTCTACAAACAAAGAGAAGAACACTCTCAATGCGCTCACTAGATTTATTAGTGGAACGTGGTTGAACTTGCTCAGATGTCACCAAGTAACTGAGTGACACACTTTGATAACATGTCAACTCCGGCAGTGGCTCAGTCAGGGGCTTGGACTGGGAGCCGTAGGGTCGCTGGTTCTAGTCCCCGACCAGACCTAAAGATAGAGTGTGGACTGGTACTTGGAGAGGTCCCAGTTCACCTCCTGGGCCCTGCTGTGGTACCCTTGAGCAAGGCACCGGACAACCCCCTCATTGCTCCCCGGACGCTGTACAATAGCTGCCCAATACTACTGGACTCCTGGTACTAGGATGGGTTAAAAGCAGAGAACAAATTCCACTGTGTGCGCTGTGCATGTGTGACCATTAAAGAGGGTTTCATCCCTCCCAATTACAAAACTCATGCCCGAATGTCCTCCTTGATCTTGATCCTCTCTCTGGTCAGTGATAGTGACCACTACCTCAGGGTCTACGCCTATGTAAAGGGCCTGGACATTAGTTACAACAATGACTAGGAAGAGGTCAAAGTTATCAACCAGGAGTCCTTAGCTGATGCTGCTGCTGGTTTCAGTCTCATATTTTAGACACCTAATTTCTACTCTACTTAGAAAGCCCCCAATGTCCTGACACCTGAGCAAGCTTCTGTCCCTCGCGTCCTTTGAAGCCTTAAGGCAGAAGCCTTTGAAAAGAGTCAACCTTGAGTTTGGAATATTTTATCACAGATTCCTGTTACAAAGGTCAAGAATGAATGTTCTCGTGCAACATTTTAAGCGACGCTTGCCTTGCCCCCCCCCCCGCTAACCTTTCTCTCTGCAAGCCTCGCTGCATTTATTTGTGGTGTTGTGTGAGGTTGTTGTGTTGGCATGACAAGTATGGCAAGGTGTGTTCCAGCACGGCAGGTTGTAACTCAAGGTCTCCCAGCAGGGCGGGCCTGGAGCGCAGGGACCCCCAGGACCTCCAGGACCCCCCGGAACTCCAGGGACACCGGGCCTTAATGGAGCCTCTGGCCCAGCAGTGAGTTCATTTCTGTTACTCTGACACTAGCAAATGTATAAAAATGCAATTTTAAAGAAACAGAATAGTACAACTAAAAAACACTTCATCAAATAAATAGGTAGAACAAGTCGAGATAGCACACTCTAGGAAGAAACACTGGGAATTAGCTGAGACTCAAAACATACGAGACGAACTGGCACAGACAGAATATTTGGAGAGGAAAGATGATTAGGGACAGGTGACTGATCGGGCGGAGTAGATCATCACCAAGCTGGTAATGCATGAGGACAGGAAGGGGAGTATTTAGACATGGGATGGATGTGACCCATCATGGAACTGCATTGGTAGTTTTGTTGAAAAGGACTAATTCACGTCTGCTCTTCTGTGCAGGGTAAGCCTGGTGAGCCAGGCAAACCTGGAAAAGACCCGAGGGTCAGCTTCGCTTCAGTGAGTCCTCCACATTTATTTTCCACATTTTTCACATAACTGAAACTGTGTTGGTGTGACATTAAACTTATTTATTTCCACATTGTTTCTGCAGCTTTTACCAGGACTGAAGGTAAACATATTTATCTTCTTGACCAAACAGCAAAATTACATTTCTGAAAAACATAATTAGCATCACTGTGAGATCCCATGATGTCTTAGACAAACACACTGAGGCCTAAATAAAACAAGCCACAGAACCAGGATCAGGTCTCTGTGCAGCTGCACACATATCAGACCAGCCCCAGCTTCACAACAGAAACCTTTGGATTGGATGTTTTTTTAACTCCACGTGATGACTTTATCGTCCGTATTACTTGGAAGGAACTGTAGATTGTGAGGTCAAATAGATGGTCAGAGACTTATTAATGCTCCTCAACAGGCTGAGTCTCATCAGCTTTAGCATGAGCAGTAACAGCTGATCACAAAGGCATCCGAGAAAGACATGATTTTAAATCCTTAAAAACAAGCCTCAGCCAACTGCATTTCTGTTCATATTTAAATACGAAATACTCATTTATTTACACTCTTGTTACTCTCCAGGGTGAACCGGGAGTGCCAGGACAAAAGGTGAGCTATCTTCTGTGCTTAACTTTAAAAAATAAATATGGTCAGTAGAATCCAGGATGGGTGATTGGGTGGAAATATGAGAACACAATCCATCACGCAATTGATAGATTTGTAATCACAAAAGTCAAGCAAAAAATATCTGTTTCCCTCAGTAACGGTGGTTCTTCATATAACATGTGTTTAAAGGCAGCTGCAGGGATACATGCAGATGATAAAGGAAGGTGTAACCATCTGTAAGCTGCTATATTCACGAGATAAATACGTACAATATAGAAGTTCATAGAGGGACTTGAAAGCACCTCAGAGGGAAATGGTTTCAACAAATAATGTGTCCATTTGCTTGTGTGGAGTCCACACACCATGTTTGTTATTCGTCAACTTCCTGTCAATCAGTGTCTGATATTTGTCTTTGTGTCCCTCCCCAGGGGAATCGAGGGGACGCTGGCCCAGCGGGTTCTGACGGCTCAAAGGTATTCCACTCTGCCTGCTGTATATAACTTTTTACGTTTAATTGCAGCATTTTTGTTTGTCATTCAACGGTTAATGACAACAATAAGTTTAAAACAAACTTTAAAGCATATGCTTAAGATCTACTTAACATGTATGCACATTGAAATGAATCATGGGTTATTGTGGAGAGGCTGTGGCTCAGTGGGAAGTGTGCTGGACTTCGAATCAGGGGGTAACAAGTTTGAGTCCCGCTGCAGTCAGCATGTCGTTGTGTCCCTGAGACACTTCACCCCAAATTGCTCCTGAGGGGATTGTCCACAGTACTGAGTATGTAAGTTGCTTTGGATAAAAGCATCTAACAAATGACCTGTAATGTAATGTAACCATGCCTCTCCTCCATTCTGGCCGTGAAGGGATCCTTTTCTAATGCAATTGCACTGTGAGAAGCTTTGGAGAAACTGCAGTAAGGAAGACATAATTAAAAAATGTCAAGTCACCCTGACTTGAAAATGTTTAATTGTGCACTATGTCAGCTATCTACGGAGACCTGGAGGGTTCATAGAGAAAAATAAATAAAACGTGGCCACGTTTTACTTTCTCGTGCGCACGCTTTAGTAACTCGTGCGCACGCTTTGGTAACTCGTGCGCACGAGTTACTAAAGCGTGCGCACGAGTTACTAAAGCGTGCGCACGAGTTAATAAAGCGTGCGCACGAGTTACTAAAGCGTGCGCACGAGTTAATAAAGCATGGCCTCGTTTTGTGTGTGTGTGTGTGTGTGTGTGTGTGTGTGTGTGTGTGTGTGTGTGTGTGTGTGTGTGTGTGTGTGTGTGTGTGTGTGTGTGTGTGTGTGTGTGGGCATGGGCATGGGCATTTGTTTGATAGTATCGTTCGTTCCGGTGCACTCCGGCAGGACTATAGCACATCAAGATTAAGATTAAACGAATTTCTTTCACTTGGGAATACACATATAACTATGGAGAACCAGATTTGTGTAAATTATTGTTCGTGGTAATTTTAAAACAAATGCCGGTGGTGTCGGACACACACAAACACACCGGACACGCACACACATCATGCGCCCCGGTGACAGGACATCTCCTTCATAAAACGAGGGGGAATACTCTGGTAGTTCGATGTGTGTAGAGGTGTGTGTGGTTAAACGTAGCAGCCTCGATCTCTATTCAGCGGTTCTAATGAATGGAAACGCAGTGAAGTAAACAGTAAAAGGCACAGCTCTTTGCAGCTGGTGCTGCTCTTCTCAGATTCTGCTGGGTTACACGTTACTGCCTCCAGTGCCCTGTACGACGAAGCCAGTTCAACAGACCCTGGATATGTTTGATTTACCCGGCTTAACTAACCCTAACAAACGCGATGTCGCTAAGCGGTCCTACGAAGCTGGTTATCAACTCAGCAAATCAACCAGGGTTTCTCTGTCCGGCTGAGAGCGCGTTCACGTGAAAGGGACGGGGTTACCAACATTTGACCAATCACAAACATGGAGACGCGTGCTGACAGCGCAGCGTCATACTTCATGAATGAATAGTGTAAATAGCTAATCCTGCTTCGTAGTACAGGCCACTGGTGCCGCAGAGATTTCATAAAGTGAAGGAGGTTTTCCTTCTATAAAACAGCTGTGGGCAGCAGATACTGTGAGTCATGGACAGGAATCCCTCAATTTAAATACAACGAGGCCACGCTTTAGTAACTCGTGCGCACGCTTTAGTAACTCGTGCGCACGCTTTAATAACTCGTGCGCACGCTTTAGTAACTCGTGCGCACGCTTTAGTAACTCGTCCTAACCCGTCCCTTTCACGTGAACGCGCTCTCAGCCGGACAGAGAAACCCTGGTTGATTTGCTGAGTTGATAACCAGCTTCGTAGGACCGCTGAGCGACATCGCGTTTGTTAGGGTTAGTTAAGCCGGGTAAATCAAACATATCCAGGGTCTGTTGAACTGGCTTCGTCGTACAGGGCACCGGAGGCAGTAACGTGTAACCCAGCAGAATCTGAGAAGAGCAGCACCAGCTGCAAAGAGCTGTGCCTTTTACTGTTTACTTCACTGCGTTTCCCTTCATTAGAACCGCTGAATAGAGATCGAGGCTGCTACGTTTAACCACACACACCTATACACACATCGAACTACCAGAGTATTCTCCCTCGTTTTATGAAGGAGATGTCCTGTCACCGGGGCGCATGATGTGTGTGCGTGTCCGGTGTGTTTGTGTGTGTCCGACACCACCGGCATTTGTTTTAAAATTACCACGAACAGTAATTTACACAAATCTGGTTCTCCATAGTTATATGTGTATTCCCAAGTGAAAGAAATTCGTTTAATCTTAATCTTGATGTGCTATAGTCCTGCCGGAGTGCACCGGAACGAACGATACTATCATAAACAAATGCCCATGCCCACACACACACACACACACACACACACACACACACACACACACACACACACACACACACACAAAACGAGGCCATGCTTTATTAACTCGTGCGCACGCTTTAGTAACTCGTGCGCACGCTTTAGTAACTCGTGCGCACGCTTTATTAACTCGTGCGCACGCTTTAGTAACTCGTGCGCACGCTTTAATAACTCGTGCGCACGCTTTAATAACTCGTGCGCACGAGTTACTAAAGCGTGCGCACGAGTTACTAAAGCGTGCGCACGAGTTATTAAAGCGTGCGCACGAGTTACTAAAGCGTGCGCACGAGTTACTAAAGCGTGGCCTCGTTTTATTTAAATTGAGGGATTCCTGTCCGTGACTCACAGTATCTGCTGCCCACAGCTGTTTTATAGAAGGAAAACCTCCTTCACTTTATGAAATCTCTGCGGCACCAGTGGCCTGTACTACGAAGCAGGATTAGCTATTTACACTATTCATTCATGAAGTATGACGCTGCGCTGTCAGCACGCGTCTCCATGTTTGTGATTGGTCAAATGTTGGTAACCCCGTCCCTTTCACGTGAACGCGCTCTCAGCCGGACAGAGAAACCCTGGTTGATTTGCTGAGTTGATAACCAGCTTCGTAGGACCTGCTTAGCGACATCGCGTTTGTTAGGGTTAGTTAAGCCGGGTAAATCAAACATATCCAGGGTCTGTTGAACTGGCTTCGTCGTACAGGGCACTGGAGGCAGTAACGTGTAACCCAGCAGAATCTGAGAAGAGCAGCACCAGCTGCAAAGAGCTGTGCCTTTTACTGTTTACTTCACTGCGTTTCCCTTCATTAGAACCGCTGAATAGAGATCGAGGCTGCTACGTTTAACCACACACACCTCTACACACTTCGAACTACCAGAGTATTCCCCCTCGTTTTATGAAGGAGATGTCCTGTCACCGGGGCGCATGATGTGTGTGCGTGTCCGGTGTGTTTGTGTGTGTCCGACACCACCGGCATTTGTTTTAAAATGACCACGAACAATAATTTACACAAATCTGGTTCTCCATAGTTATATGTGTATTCCCAAGTGAAAGAAATTCGTTTAATCTTAATCTTGATGTGCTATAGTCCTGCCGGAGTGCACCGGAACGAACGATACTATCATAAACAAATGTTCATGCACACACACGCACACACACGCACGCACACACACACACACACACACACACACACACACACACACACACACACACACAAAACGAGGCAATGCTTTATTAACTCGTGCGCACGCTTTAGTAACTCGTGCGCACGCTTTAGTAACTCGTGCGCACGCTTTAATAACTCGTGCGCACGCTTTAGTAACTCGTGCGCACGAGTTACCAAAGCGTGCGCACGAGTTATTAAAGCGTGCGCACGAGAAAGTAAAACGTGGCCACGTTTTATTTATTTTTCTCTATGAACCCTCCAGGGCTCCGTAGGTTTGCGGTAACAAAAACTTTATTTTATGACTTTTTTTATGTTAAAGGTGGGGTAGGTAAGTTTGAGAAACCGGCTCGAGATACACTTTTTGTTATATTCCATGGAATGCTTTTAACATCCCGATAGCAATGAATATCTGAAGTGCTTTGACAAAAATCCATAAAAAATGTCATCTGTGGAAGCTGTAGTACTGTAAAAAGCACGACCAATCATCTGAGCCGGCCCGGCTAAAATAACTGGATGGCCTACCTGCCTGTCAGCCTTCCATCTGTGCACAAACTTATCTCGTGCCCTCATTGGTCATGTGCGCGTTCGTGTGTGTTGGAGGAGGGGCTCTGTAAGGAAGTGGCAGATTTTTTCCGGCTGTGTATTTTCAAATTCGAGCGCACTCAAGCTGGTTTCTCCAAAATTACCTACCCCACCTTTAAGACAATGTGAAATCGCAAGTAATCTTGCTGTCTCACTCAGAACTTAAGGGAGAAGTGGGCCCTGACACAGCATGCAGCCGCTCATTTACATCCAGCAGACACAGCGCAACATTAGCATTCATTTGGAGTTGTGTTGCTGGCCAACTCAGTTTCTCCCTGTGTCTGTAGTTGTATCAGTGCTAAAAGAGTCATTTATGACCTCGTCATTTTGTATGTTACTCAATCTTTATTGTACCATTGTTACTTGACTTTTTCTTTTTTGGTTTTCCCCTAAGGATATTACCTTGTAACTGGTACTTTCTTTAGTACCACCTCAGTCAAGGTTCCCAGCGAGCTGAGGCGATACTAAAATGTGATATAAGAACTTGGTTCTTATGTCACTCAACCCAGATTGTATAAAAAAAATTACAGCCAGCTAAAATATGTATTCACCACGCCTTTCAATTTAGGAAGTGCAGATGTTCCTCTTTTTGGTTGCCAATGAAAGGCTTCAGTGAGATTCCCTACACACAGCATAGGGTTAAAATCAATATGATATATTGCAAATAACTAATAATAGAGATTTGCAGATTCAAATAAAAATGTAGCTTTTATGCCAAACAACACATAATGTCTGCAACTGAGATATATTTTATATAAACTATCAGTGGTGTTTTTATATGTACAAAAGTGGTGGGGCACAAAAAACTTAGATGTCTATAGCTTCTGCAGTGAGGTTCATGGCTGGTGAGGCACTGGCACTGACTCTTCAGGTTTACAAATATTATATTTTGACCTAAATCAAAATATAATATAATTTTCAAAAGCCTCTTTAGTCTGATGCTTCAATTAATTTTAAACAGACAGTTCAACAGAAGGATACCCAACAAATGTAATTTTATCATTTAAATATTGAATTGTTCTCTCTTAGTAAGATCCCATTTTCAATAAAATTGTGGTCTTACCTTGACTTGAAGATGAAGTCCATTTGCCTATCCTTCTGGACAAACATCTCTATTACTTTTTTGTAAAAGTCCTCCCTATCTTCTTGTAGTTTCAAAAGTTTATCATAAATCTAATCGATAGATTTATGATTAGAAAATTATAAAAGTAGGGTAGACATGTGGATATTATCCGGCTGAACAAAACGTACATTTATCTAACAGCTACGTTTCCCACAGATCTTATTTTGAGCTATTTTCTAAAATCCTATGGAGAAATCTCATTGCTTTTTTGTGGAGGGAACCATGCGCAGCTTACTTCCTGGTTTTAGGATGCGTCTCTCTCCTCCTCTTCACACACCACACTTTTCGCGGCACACGTACTTACAGCCAATCAGCTCTGAATGATGTGAGATGACGTATGGTGGGGATGGCAGCTCTGTGCCCCTCTGGTCATTATTTTTTTGCCACACACATTAAATAGGAAAATACTCTGAGCATGCGCAGTGTAGTTTTTACAGTCACCGTTCACTTAGACAGGGAGAGGGAGGGGCAGGATCTGGTTTTGTCCCACATGGCTCTAAACAGCTCAATAGGCACGCACTGTAGACACTAATTAGAAGAACACAGACTAAAACAGCAATGTACAGACGAATCAGATGATTAAACATGATCTTAAAATATATTTTATATATTTTTTAATTAATTTTTTGCATTTTGTTGTAATCATTATTTTAATACTTTCTGCTGACACTAGGTGGGGCTGTGCCCCTAATGACCAGTCGCCACTGTAAACTATAATTCTTTAAATTTATAAAAAATAAATGCATTTGTTATTTTCAATCGTCAATAAATTCCCCCTCCACTAACCTCCCCAGAGGTAAAGTCAAGCATCTCAATCCTCTGGGTATCATCCAACAGTTTGGCTGCTGTCACAACAGAGCGCAGAGTATCCATTGCATCACTCTCTGGGAAAGTGATTTTCCTGAAGCCTTCTGAAACGTTGGGGCTGAGTCTGCTGGAAGAACTTGGTTGCTGTGAGTTTCTGTGCACATTATAGCCTTGTAAACTTCAACCATTCTTCCATCTTATTTTGTGTTCCCATGATTCTGTTTTCTGCCATGAGCTTTATGTGCACATCAGGCGACTCACTTGAGGGTCAGTGAGAGGACAGAGGAGAGGAACTATTTCCAGGCTTTTCCTCCAAAGATTGGACAACAACTACAGAGATGAAATGCTCCTTCAGTTTGCACACCCCCTCAGTGAGGGGTGGACCCAGTCCTCTCTGCTCATTGTAACGCTCACAGAGGGTCTCCTGCCCCATCTAGTGGTCTGCTGTTATTGTGATCCATTGATGCACTCAACGGTATCTGTCTCTGCTTCACAGGGAACAAAGGGAGACCTCGGGACAAAGTTAAGATTGTTTACCTTTTCATTTTTCTGAAGAGTCCTAACTGTTTAAGGAACTGCTACAAATAAGGGCTGAAGCTCATTAACCATGTTCTGTTCAGGATCCACCATTGTGGAAATGCTTGACCCCCATAACCCTCTATCCTGAGCCCATCATAGACTATTGTGTTAATTCTGTTTGTATTCATTAGATTTTTTTTTTTTTACAAAATAATTTTCTTTAAAGATCCTCCTACAATATTTTTGGGCGCCACCTTTAATAGCTAAACTGAAAAAAATAAACATTGACTTTAATTAAATGTATCATGTCAACAGGTTCCACATAGCATGAGGTTAGTTGAAAGCTATAGTTATTTCAATTCAAGATTATTGCTTTAAACTAACCTTATACAGTTATGTGAAATTTGTTGAAATAAAACATTTAGTTAAAGTCAACTTTTCAGTTTCTTAAGTGTAGTAAATGTTTGTGAACGGCCATTTTGTTCAGACACACTTTAACTGGAACCAATAGGCCCTGCTGTCATTTGTGAAGATTTAGATCTCCTCCTGTCAGCTCCATGTCAGGAGGTGTACTCCTCTCCCCCTGAGCCTTCGCTGTCTTTTGATTTTCTCGTGGTTGAAAGGGTGTGTCTGTTTTGACTGCCACACCACTTCTCTGAGCTGCTGTTTCATCCACTCTGTAGGGAGATGAAGGGAAGAGGGGTTTCCCAGGAGAGAGGGGGGGAGGTATAGAGAAAGCCGTGTGTGTGTGTGTGTGTGTGTGTGTGTGCGTGCGTCCGTGCGCGTGCGTGTGTGTGTGTGGCATGTCAAGGTCTGTTCATGCATGGCACGATCACCAACGTGGCCACTGAAGCTTGGATGATTGAAACTGGGTTGCCATGTTAAAATCCGTCATGGATTTATACATTTAGGAGGACACACAGTTACACTTTATTGGTTTGACTTATATTATGGTAATTATCACAGTTTCAATGTTCAGTTGTGCTTTGAGGCTTTACCTGGCAGTAATGCACATCTCACATTTGTTTTTAGGAACTTTTATTTATTTGTTGTCATGATGGATAATCAGGCCAGTTTTTATTGTAGTTTCTTCAAGGTTTGAGTCCAATATACAGTAAACGTTCAGAGTTAATGAGATTTATTTTGAACTACGAGTGCCTAAAGGGACTCTCTTTCTGTCCTTTTTGTTCTTAATACTTCCATTTGGCCCGCTAACTAATTGATATAATAAATCTATGTCCACTTTATGCGGACTACACAGAGGAGTCTTAGTCCCAGC
Source organism: Pogonophryne albipinna (assembly GCA_028583405.1). Lineage (NCBI taxonomy): Eukaryota > Metazoa > Chordata > Actinopteri > Perciformes > Artedidraconidae > Pogonophryne > Pogonophryne albipinna. The sequence goes on along the minus strand of JAPTMU010000073.1, from coordinate 392,173 downwards.
TGACCTGCAGCAGCTCTTCTTTGGCCGCTGCCATGTGTGTGTTTTCTCTATTAAGCCAAACATATGGACAGGTGGGGGAAAGAGGAAGAAAAAGTCAAAAGCAAAAACTTCAAGGGAAGTGAATATTCGTTGGTAGCCACAGGAAAAACTGTTCTGGAAAAAGCTTTTATTATTTAATAACGAAGAGGAAGTGCTTTTGCAGGCCGGTTTTTTTATGTGGGTAAGGTCACTTAAAGGGTTGGGCTTCCATCAGCCCAGGGGAAATCTATAACCTCAATGAGCTGGCTGCTGGTGCCCCTTGCCAGACTGAAAATAATGGCCAGGTAGAGGTTCTGGGGGAAAAGAAACAAGATCTGCATGGTGCTGACCACAAATGATGACTTCTAAAGCACAGGAAGGAAGCTAACAAAACTACCAACCCAAGTCCCATCTGTCAACCTGGTGAAACACTCTACTACTTCGCTGTAGACTAGACGTGTAATAAGCTCTGTCTTTGAAAGCAGCTTTGATTTTACTTTACCTGTGGGAACTGAAACACACGACATCAGAGAGAGTGAATTTTATGACAAAGGACTGTGTGCCAACAAATGCACTTCTTTGAGCAAATGAAAAGCTATCTCGACCTTCTTCCTTTCACTGCAAATGAGAAGCAATGAGCTCCCCAGCTGGAGAAATGACTCTGAGCAAAGGGCAACGCGGCAGTTAAGTTTTCCAATCACCCACCATGTTGGGTTGTTCTTCACAGTGACCATACATCTGCAACACTTCTTGTTTCAGCTCTTTATGAGTACAGTGAAATGAAAAAAAGTACAAACTGATTTTTTTCATTGAATGGATCAATGTCCATTTTTTACTGAAATCATTGAAAAATCATAGCATTTTACTAATATGTTGTTCTTATTTCTATCGAGGATGCTTCCTTGAAGCGTTCTGTTTGGTACATGAACTGTCGTACTGGCATTCTCAGGCCACTCTTCATAATACCTATAACAATATATATCACAGTAACTCTTTTGGGGATTTTAGGGGAGCAGGATGAACTGCAATGTCTCCGTCGACAGGCGAGAGGAAAGAGGAACGTAACGCAGAAACCAAGGCAGAGCAGTGTGATTGCACTTGTACTGTGTATAATCAGTGAACTGGCTTACTGGCTGAAAAGGTGTCCCAACATGCAAACACTGATGACAACTGCTATGACATGAAGGGAACAGTCATACTGAAAGGACAAAGGTCCAAATACATGTTATTAAAAGAAACACTTCACAATATCATTCATTATTTATATATTTGACAATGAATCTTTCAGTGTAATATATTTTTTATAATATTTGCCCTCAGTGATAATGGCTGAATAACTTTAAAGAGCTCATAACAGCTTTGCATAAGCACACTGATATATTGGCCTATGCCTAATCCTATCATTCTGTTACCAAGCATCCTGGTTCACTGTCAGTGTACACATGGAACCTGTACATATAAGTCATTAGCAAAGGTCTGGCCGTGAGTAGCTGTGTCTCCATGTCCCTCCTCTAAAGCTCCCTACACACCAAACTGACACCAAAGAACACATCCCGACGGAACGTCTCCTCACGTCTCCTGCGTCTTGGCCATGTTTCGCACTGGAACACACCGCAAAGACTTCAGCCGGCGATTACATTTTTAGTCTAAGAGATGCTGATTTGAAATCGTTGTTACATACAGTTACGGCATTTCCTGTTTCTGCCGGAGAGAGGGGAGGCCGTCCCAAAGCTTGCCGCTGTATTTACTCCCTCCATCTGACAGGAGGGAGCCTCGTTGAGCTGCGAGTGTGGCTACAGACGGAGTTCACTCCGTCACGGAGGGGTAGGGTCGAGGGAGTGGTTTGGGATTGGGCCACAGACTGCGTGATAACCGAGAGAAGAAGAGACTGCGTGATATAAACAAACAACAAATAGCGTGTGCGTTCCATTTTCCCTCTACAGCGAGAAGCTCACGGGGCTTTCCCGAACCTGTGTCGAGAGCTGGAGTTAAAGGAAATCTCAGATTTGCCTTCTTAATCGTTTGTTTTGGTCCCTCACTTCCGTTTCGCTTCTCATGCTCTGAACAGCCAATCAGAGTGATTTCTTTGGCCGACAGCCTACCGATTCAACATGTCGAATCGGCGGCGGAAGGTGTCGGCACGGCCGAAAAGACACGACGGTGCAGTACACAGCAATCTGAGTAGGGCGACATGACGCTCATCGACGTTCCGACATCTATTGACATCTATCGACATCTATCGATGCCGGAAATCGGCTCGGTGTGTAAGGACCTTTAAACTGAGTTGGCTGCTGTACAAAAACAATGAAAACAAGTGCTATATCCCCGGGAGATGATAACACTATTGGTTCAAACTCATTTCTCAATACTTCCACTTTGAAGTGGAAAACCCATGTCTGCATGGCTTCAATTAAGAGATTAGCATATTGATAAATCATGACATGGCATGTGAATGTGACATTTAAGCCTGCACACACTTTATGTCACGGAAAGAGAGATGTTAATATAGATCAAACTTTCCAGAGGAATGCTACAGGCAGATCAAAGAGGGACGCTGCTTCCTGTTTGGGTCAGCTGATTGTTGGGGAGCCGCTCTAATGAACCCTCTGTGCATTTTAAGCCATCACCACTCAGGTCCTTCTGGGGGTTTGGAGATCAAGCTATGCTTTCATCTGAACACAAACTAATGTGCACCAGTGGACATTCTGTCGTGATGTGGTCACTCCTACCAAATCTGTCTTAAGACGGACACTTACAGCTTTAATGACACTATTACACCACGACACTCTGATGATGTGCGGTTAGAATTGGAGAGAAGATACGTTTCCAAGGATACAGTTATAACAATAATAATATCAGAGACTGGATGCTTGTTGTATTTTCCCAATGGTTGCCAGGCAGTAGAAGACGCTGGAGTGATAACAATGCTCTCAATAACATATCAGTATAATACACTGTACACTGTATGTGTGGCTGCATGATTCTGGTTATTAGGTCCAAATATATCAGTTGAAATGTGCTGGTCTACTTTGCTTTCTGTTAATAACTAAGGGATAATGAACAAATTATAAGAAATTAAATTCAAGTATCAGCAGACACAAAGTTGAGGGCATATTGATTCCACTAGAGCAAACCGGACTGAAGGAGTTCCCCCCACCAGAGAGCTGTCTGTGGGTGGTGGTCACAGCTGTGACTGCTCATCATCTTTAAACCATCTACTCAGTCATCTGAAAGAGCAGCAGCTACACAGATGAACTTAAAGGCTCAAGTGCGTTTCCCTTTCTATTTTTAATGACCACTTTCACAGAGTTCCTCATGCTGTGGCTGCCATTTGACACATGTAATCAGTCACGGTTTTTAATGTTACTGTATACTTTAATATTGAAAGATACAATGGGTCCCTCCCTAGCCACTTACAAGTACAACCAGACTGAAGGTAACATGTTTTGTAGTAATTTAGCGTTTTGCAGTTCTGCAGAGAAGCAGTCCTCTCAAACTAGAGACACACACACCGCTCAGATGTTATCTGGAGTCTTTGTATGCCTCTTTGCATTTCTTTGTAGTTCTTTTGCATGTGGTGTGATTGCGCTTTTCTGCATGTCGTTTTTACGATCTGGAAGAAACAATATCAACTGTTTTTATTTTCTTCTTTTTCCACCATCTTTTACCTTTTTGCCGTGGTAGGGAGGATCAGGACTCCCGGGCGCTCCTGGGTTCAAGGTGAAGTCAATTCTGAGCTGTGTGGCAGTTATTACACGCATTGAGATCAGTGGGTCATAATCATGTTTCTCCCGCTGCAAAGGGCCAGGCTGGCGTCCCTGGGTCCCCTGGCATCCCCGGGAAGAGGGGCTACAGGGTAGGCCTTGAATGGAACGGCACCCCTAACTGTCTGTTGTGCTTCTGTCAGTGGTCTTCACTCCTCTAGTAACTGGACGTCTGTAAAGTCAGATACTCATCAGTGCTTTGCGTGGTGTTGTTTGACTGCCCAAAGCTCCCTGTGTTGTGTTTTACCTTTCTGTGCTGCTGGCCATGCTTCACTTGCCATTACGTGGAGTTCTTTGGTCTTTTTAAGGATGGTATAATTCACATAACTAACTCTGTTGTTGACCTTATCATATTTGTCAGTCATCTGTCAGTGGATGTTACACATTATCATATGATTCAGTATGAATCAATGAAGAATGTATTGTCTTGGATGTGTTGTGAATATAATCTCAAATCCACTAACTATCTCACTAACTCGCTTTGGAGATTTGGAATTCAGCTCGATTTGGGGATCCCATTTTAAGTGTGCCATAAGGGGTTTTGTCATGGAAATGAGAAGTTTTGATTAAAAGTAATATTGACACAAATATATAATTAACTGGCCAATTAAAAATGATAATAAAACAGTACAGGATTGAGAGAATTTAAATGGACATTAATTACCAGTCAAATAGTTCTTTAATGTCTTTTCGGTAAGCATTCTAATCTATGAACAGTATTTGTAGTATTTACCAAGTACCTTTAAGGGGGCTTTGGTTGCATGCAGCTAAACTGTGTGGAGCGCAAAAAATGCCAGAATGCAATCTCAGAGCCCACCTAGCTTTTACAACTTTTTATCAATTTGGCTTATTGGCTAATTGGCATGACATCTTCTCTTAACCCCAACTGTAACTATGAGCTCACACAGAAGAGGAACTCCTGGCCTGGATATCTGCTGGTTTCCCTGGAAACCCAGAGATAATATTTGAAGCCCCCAGAGGCTAAACGCATGTCAGACTGACGATGGACCCGGAGATTGGGTTGATGGTAATAAGGGATCTGTGTTCAGTCAATACTTTGTTCTCTATGTACGGCAGGGAGACAAGGGAGAGCCACGCATTGCTGCCACGGGAATTAAAGGAGAACCGGGTTCCCCAGGACTACCAGGCCAGCTGGGACCCAAGGTAAAGGGAAACCGTTTGGCACTGAGTACCAATCATAGGTTATTAATTAGCACTGTTAACACAACAAATCTACTGCCCTTGGAAGTCACAATATATATATTCCTTTTCTAGGGTGACACAGGCAACAAGGGAGACAAGGTAAGACAACAGCATTTAAAATACTATCACAAGCTGAGACTGTGGAAGGAGGGTCTAAGTGTCATACCTTCCTTTAACCTCTAGGGGGAAGCAGGACCTGAAGGCTCAGTTGGACCAAGAGTAAGTCAACCCATATATCGATACATAGTACATAAAATATAAATTTTCTAATCAAAATGTTCATGGTTATTGTCTTTCTCTCCTTATAGGGTCTTCCAGGCCCAACTGGGGAGCCAGGAAAGGCTGAAATCCACAACAATGAAAATGTATGTAACTCATATTATGTTTCACTTAACTTACATGTATAAAACGTGTAGAATCAAATAAAGATTAATTCAACAAATTGTATTCCTCCACAGGATATTCGCAACATACCCCTGATGGTAAGAACTTCAAAGCATTTTCATGACATTTGCAGACACAGCACAGTAGAAAAGATCCTTTTGAATGACAACATGTGTCCTCCTCTTAGGGCCCCCCTGGATTACCTGGACCTTCAGGCCCCCCTGGAAACAAGGTAGGAAATACTATTTTATTAATCATTTAGTTTTATCATCAGAGGATAATTCTGGTAGGAGGCCCTGGGGCAAATCTTGTTGGCCCCTATAAACCAATTAAGGATAACTGGTCCCTGGTTTTTGATGTCAGTTTATTGAATCAGGTGTATTTAAAAAATAAAAAGGATAGCCTAAATGAACAGCCACAATAAAATGATTTTAGGGACTCTAGCCTTCAAACAGTTGCTTGCTTTGCCTTGTGGGTAATAAAGCCTTGGTGTTTCCTCAGGGTGAAGTTGGTCTGCCGGGTGCTCCAGGTGTGGACGGACATAAGGTAATACCAAACAGTTGAATAGTGACACAATGGTGATCACATGTTGTTAACTTCATCAGCTGATGACACATGGAGAGGGTGAATCATGCTCCCGTTTGGAAATGTCTGTAAAGGATGTCTGTTTTCACGTGGATTCCTTCAGGCTCATTAAGTGGGTTTGTGTTTCAGGGACCCAGAGGGAAGCCTGGAGATACTGGTCCTGCAGGCCCAGCCGGTCATGAAGGGCCCAGAGGGGAGAGCGGTGTCATGGGCTTCCCGGGACCCAAAGCAGACAAGGGAGACATGGGTCTATCTGGATCACCTGTGAGTGCCTGTGTTAACCACACCCCCCCCCCCCCCCCCCCACCCCGCCCCACATCACTCACTGCCTGAGGTTCCCCGACCAAAGCCCAACCCCACATTTGTCGTTACCCAGAGGGAAGGCTGTGACTTTCTAATTAGAGACTCACTATCTTGGAAGGGGCCGACCGATGACACTGCGCTTATCTTTTAATTCTCTGTAGCTTTGATCCCAAATGTGACCCATATTAAGGGCTCTGCTACTTGTAGGCTGGTGTTCCTTTGAGGCAGTCCTTCTGTACGTGTAGGGTTTGGATGGTGTGGCCTCCAATACAGTATATTTTTGGGATGTCTATCCCCCGTGTTATCCTGTTCTGAATGTTTGACAGGTACACTGTAACATTTAGTAAGTTGGCAAACTCATGTCCTCACAATAAGTAGGTTGAGTAAACTTAGTATTGTGAGTAGGTGTAACTCACACCTACTGTTTATTATAAGTGTACTTTAATTCATTTAAGAAGTACAACTGACGAAAATGTTTTAGATGAATGATACTTCAAAACAATGCTTATTTATTTGATTCTGTGTGCAATACATAATACTAGTTGCATCCTTCCTCAACCTAACCCTTTAAGTTCTACTTGTTCATCATTTCCAAGATTCACCTAATTCAATCAAACAAACTCATTCCTGTGAAAGGAGATCATTCTACAACAAATATAATTATATTAGTCAACAACAACAACAATAAATACTTTATCTATAAACAGATTTTGTTAACTAATATTCCCCTTAAAAAACAATACATTGAGACTCATTTGGTTCATTCAGCGGCATTACATTTATTTTCAATCAGCTTAGACCTCTTACCGTGTGAGATACTTACATTGTTGGTATTTATATCTTGCTTTGTTTGTTTATGATTATTTTTGATGTAAAGGGATGAGTGAATAAGAAAAGAATACAAGAACAAATCATTGAAATAAATCGGCCCTCACACCACTCAGTCCCTGAATAGAAAATGCCTTTGTATAAACTTGCACCATATGGTTTATAAAATTCACGAAATGCTCCTAAAAATTCAGTTGGATGCTAAAGTGTCTTCCATCCGATCCCACCTTATGCTGAACCCGGACAGTCCCTATGCTGCTGGCGGTCTGCAACGGGCTGTATGGGAATATGTGAAGGACAATGTGCAAAATGTACTTTAAATATCTTATATGTGCTTTAAGAAATAAAATGTTGCCATACCAGCCCCTCATTTTGTATATGTAAAAGAAACAAATCCATGCTTGTTAGTTGCATTGTCATTTTGATTTTAAGCCCCCTATACTATTAAAAATAGTTTGTAATAACCCATCATGTGTTTTGATTTCATCAAAAGTTTTTGGTGAAAATATTACTTATATGTAACAAAGAAAAATGTAAAGCACAATATTTACCTTACACTTTATACATTAGCTCAGGGGTCTGCAACCTTTTTGACCAAAAGAGCCATTTTCCCCCCTTTTCCACCCATTATTTTTGTATGGAGCCGCAAAACATATTTGATAGATTGATTGCTTATAAAGTTGTATATATTGGGTACCACTTTACAATAAGACTACCCTTATAAAGGATTCATAAAGGGTTTATAATTAGGTTATTAATTAGGTTGTAAACACTTTATTAATCATTAACAACCATTTATAAACCAGTTCTAACAGTTTTCATACATCAACACAGGCTCACTATTTGGCAAGATGACTAAGCCTTATATTGGCTACTTAGCTTATTTCGTCTCCTTCATCAGCCAGCATCCTTGGTATCTGTTGTTCACTGAGTTGATTCCCCCCTTCCATCTTGATGTTTTTTGGCATCTCTTTATGACCATTTATTTACGAGTTACTAACATTTATAACTGCCAAAAGGGAGCCTTGTAAAGTGTAAAACACATTCCAATTTATTAATGAGTTACAACCATTTATAATTTATCATTTGTATTGAAACGTGTTAAACAAATCACCATTTATTAATGAGTTACTAGCATTTATAATTAGTTTAAGTTATATTAAGCCTTAAAGTTATGCATAAATTAGGGCGTGGTCACATTGAGTGACAGGTAATTCCAGGGACTGCTGCTGTTAGCTTTCTGCTCTGCTAGCAGCTCCGTGATGCTACAGGGGCTCTCCCAGCTTAACTCATCCGGGGAACATAACTTGAACTCTGCCGTGTTTGTTGTGCTGATGCCTTGTGGACTGTTCTTCATGCTTATATCGTACTATTGTGACCCGCTCCGCGTTTAAAATAGACGGTGCATGAATGCAGTTTTGCGGTAAGTGAAATTTGAGTAATTTATTTATGTGTTGCTTATGTTTTTAGTCAGCTAACGTTAATGAATGTTAAGGCTTGAGTTAGCATGTAGTAAGCAAGTGATAGCTACATCTGTGCTAACAATGCTAATCGCAGCCTCCAAGTTAGTTTAGTTTAGTTTATTATTGTTTTCCGAGCGTGTAAAACCAAAGAAAATACAAATGAAACAAAAGATGATACAGACATGATACAGTACTATACAAATGAATGCAATAACAAAACGAGATATGTAATTAATAATTGAATAATCTGTAGTATCATTGTCTGATATCAATAAACAACAAAGCTTTAGCTAATTACACGTCTGAAAAGGGCTCGGAAGAAGTTTACACTTATTTAATCCGACCCCTTCTCCCTTTTTTTTTCTTTTTTTTACATCTTAATATATGTTAACATACAATATAAATGTATACTTATAATCTTGAATAATTTATATAATCATTCATATAATATATACAGGCAAGTTAGGAGAATGGTCTCTATATATTTATATATATATACATATGTACATACACAAATTCATACAAACACAAATTCACTAATAGAATACAAAACAAGAATATAAACAGTTATGGTTTAGCAGTTTCATCCCTGTACCTTGTGAGAATTGTGTCTTTATACCTCTTTTTGAATAGTTTTATGTTTGTTAAAACGTAATAGAGAAGTGTTAAGCGTTAAGTGGGATAATACTGTAGAACAAACGGCTTCTGTTTGAGGTTATAAAATAAGTTCATCCATGTAAATTAGAGAGATATTGTATTTGTTAGGTAACTTTATGCATTGATACGGTTCATTTAAATTAGCTATGATCGATATGTAGACAAGCTAACGTCAAAGTAGTGTTGAAGAGCAGCGTAGTGTATGTGAAATCAACCTCACAATATGATGTGTGTATATTACAATTATTAATGTCATATTTCAAGATGATTACTTAGATATTACAATATGGTTGGTTGAGCTGGAGTTCATTATTGAGCTTACACGTTAACGTCACAGTCATCTGAAGAACGAACCCAAACCTTGTTGTTTTTATTAATTGTATTACCAAATTGGTATCAAATATATAGTAAACTATTTTATTTGAGTAGTCCTATGTTCGGCAGTTATAGACTGGGCTTTCTTGTATAAGAGAATATATATTTATTTTTTTAAATCAATATGGACCATTACTGTATAATTATCCTTAACTTATGTTATACAATGCACCTAATAAACAAGTATTGCATTTTGAAACATGATGTGCAACAATTGTTACTGTAACTTGTGTGCATTTTGTTGTTAACTAAGATGATGTTATGATTTATTTTTTTGTTAGTATGCACGTGGACGCTTTGGACATACCTGGAGAAGGAAGAAATGGATCTTCGGAATGATGGGAGTTAAAGACAAAAGCGGAGACTAGGAGAAACGATCAAGATGCCACCTCGTCCCTCGGATTAGACGGCATGTCAAGTCAGGAAGTAGCATTATTAGTGATGAGTGGAGGGCATACAGGAGAGTGCTGAGTAACATGGGGTACAACCACTACACCATAAACCACAGCAGGTAGTTTGTGAACCCCCTGACTGGCAGTCATACCCAACATATAGAAACAGCTTGTTCGACCGTCAAAGGACATGTCCGCAGACTGAGAGGAAACCGTACAGAGAGTTTGTTGGAGGAACACCTCAAGGTTCTTGAATGGTCATCTTGGCTTGGCTCTGCTCACCCTGATGGACCCTTGTTCAAGGATATACACAAAGCCATTCCAGTCTGAGTACCATTATGTCTTACCAAGTCTTTAATATGTTTAAATATGTGTATCAGTAATACTAAACAGTCATTACTTTGAGTCCTGATTTTCTTCATGTGTGAATAAAATGTTTTGCTTGGTTCTGTTGCGTCTTACTTTGCATTTCATGTGAAAAATGTGTATTAGGTCAGCGTGAATGTTATAACTCATTCATAAATGGACATGTGTATTAAACTTAAAAACAACGCACCCTTTCAGTAGTTATAAATGGTAGTGACTCATCAATAGATGGTGATGTGTTTCACACTTTACAATAAGACTCCCTTATACCAATTATAAATCCAATCCAATCCAATCCACTTTATTTATATAGCACAGTTTAAAAACAGAGGGTTTGCCAAAGTGCTTCACAATGAACATAACATTATAATAAAATATAATATTACACGAAAAGATAAAAAAGCACACATAAGAATAAATACAAGGCACATAAAGGCTATGGACAGACAGTAAAAGCATACAAATAGGTATGACATAGGTCAGACTGACTGGTAAGCGAGGGAAAAGAGGTGGGTTTTTAGGCGGGACTTAAAAGCTTCAAGAGTGGGCGACAATTTAACATGAGGGGGCAGGTCGTTCCAGAGCCTGGGGGCTACCGATGAGAACGCTCGGTCTCCCCTGGTCTTTTTCTTTGTTTTTGGGACTACAAGCAGCAGCTGATCAGCCGACCTCAAAAACCTTGAGGGGGTGTACACCTGTAAGAGGTCGGAGATGTACTCTGGGGCCAGCCCATTAAGAGATTTAAAAACAAACAATAAAATCTTAAAATGGACTCTAAAATGGACAGGAAGCCAGTGGAGCGAAGCCAGAACTGGTGTGATGTGGTCAAACTTGCGGGTTCCTGTAAGCAGCCGCGCCGCAGCGTTTTGTACAAGCTGCAGGCGGGCCAGCGAAGTCTTATTTAGGCCGGCATAAAGTGCATTACAATAATCTAAACGAGTTGAAACAAAGGCATGAATTACACGCTCAAAGTTTAAAAAGGATAAAACCGGTTTAATTTTGGACAGGAGCCTCAAGTGATAAAAACTGGATTTAACCACAGAGTTTATCTGTTTATCTAATTTAAAGGCACTGTCGATTTTGACACCCAGATTTGTGACCATGGGTTTTGCATACTGTTGCAGGGAACCCAGGTCAATGGAAGGGACATCACCATTTGGTCCAAACACAATTACCTCCGTTTTGCTCTCATTTATATTTAAAAAGTTTAGCGCCATCCAGGCCTTTATGTCATTAAGACAGTCAACCAGGGGCATCAGAGAGCTAGTGTTTTTTCTTAGGGGTAGATATAATTGGGAGTCGTCCGCATAAAGGTGGTAGGAGACGCCATATTTTCTAAAAATCAGTCCAAGGGGGAGAAGGTATAAGGAAAATAAAATAGGCCCCAAAATGGAACCTTGGGGAACTCCACAGGATAAGGGGGCAGAAGAGGATGTAAAGTCACCAAGCCTAACAGAGAAAGACCTCTGGGACAGATAGGACCTGAACCACTCTAAGGCAGCGCCCCTGATACCTACACAGTGCTCTAGACGAGAGATAAGGATGGAGTGGTCAATCGTATCAAAGGCAGCTGTGAGGTCTAAGAGCATAAGGATGGCAGAGTCACCAGAGTCTGTAGTGACCAGGAGGTCATTGAACACTCTTAGAAGGGCAGACTCAGTACTGTGAAGCGCTTTAAAACCGGATTGAAAAATATCGAAAATATTGTGTGCATGTATAAAAGACTGCAGCTGTAAGAGTACGGTTTTCTCCAATATTTTTGAAATAAAAGGAAGCTTCGAGATAGGTCTGTAATTTGAGAAGACAGAAGTGTCCAGATTAGTTTTCTTTATCAGGGGTGCCACAACCGCTTGTTTGAAATAAACTGGCACAGAACCGGACTCTAGGCTGCTATTTATAATGTTATGGACATTAGGTCCAATAGTGTCCCATACCTCTTTAAAAAGTCGAGGAGGGACTGGGTCTGTGGGACAAGATGAGGGTTTTAATTTAGCAACAATGTCACTGAGAGATGACAACGACACAGGTCCAAACTGCTGGAAGACAGCAGTGCATGTGAAGTCAATGGAGGGGTCAAAAGAGGGTGGTGAGATACTGGCTCTAATAGTGGAGATCTTGTCTATAAAATAGCAGAGGAATTTTTCACACATCTCAGTTGAAGCATCAATACAAGTGGATAAAGGAGAGTTTAATATAGCGTCGATTATTTTAAAGAGAACACGAGGTTTGTTTAAATTACTAGAAATAATATCAGAAAAGTAACTAATCTTTTCAGCTTTTACAGTGCTCTGATACTTTCTCCAACTCTCTTTCAAAATGTCACGAGTTACATGAAGCTTGTCCTTCTTCCACCTGCGCTCAGCCTGCCGGCACTCACGCCTGGCAGCACGAGTGACGTCATTGAGCCAGGGTTCAGATTTAACTTTGGGGCGCATGAGTTTCAGGGGAGCAACAATGTCAAGAGCTCCAGTGCAGGAAGAGAGAAAGGCTGAGGTTAATAGCTCAGTGTCCATGGAGTCAGCGGACATAGTATCAGACTGTGTTAATTTAACAAAGGCAGGGGAGAAACTAGCAGCAGTGGAAGGTTTCATCATACGACCGTGACGGACAGGAGCGCATGATTTAAGACTATGACAGGGCAGAATAAAATCAAATAGCACAGGCAGGTGATCTGATAAAGCTGCCTCACACACATTGACATTTGAAATGGGCAGACCATGGGATAAGACTAGGTCTAATGTAAATAAATAATAATAAATGGTAGTAACTCATTAATAAATGGTCAAGAAACATCAAGATGGAAGGGGGGGAATCAACTCAGTGAACAACAGATACCAAGGATGCTGGCTGATGAAGAAGATGAAGTAAGCTAAGCCAATATAAGGCTTAGCAGTACAGATACATGTGGGCTCATTATTTGGCAAGCAACCGGTCACAGTTGCCCTGTTTATCTCATGTCTTTTAAAAGCTTATTCATGATTTATAAAGTGTTCACAACCTAATTAATAAATGAATTACAAACTATTCGTAAACCCTTTATAGGGGTAGCCTTATTGTAAAGTGGTACCAAGAACTCTAATAAGGAGAATTAAAAAAATACACAGCACAGCACTTGGGGAGTCCTCTGCACATTTGAAGAAAAGGAATATAATTAAAATGGGCCCACTTTGAAATAAATAAAACGTAGCTGCACCCTAAAAAGAGTTAACTGATTGAATTATGACTGAAGATCGTCAGCTGTCTTCCTCTCCCGTGTGTTTCCTCCAATACGTAAAGGCTGCAGCACCTTTGACAACTTCTCTCCACAAATCAAACATACCGCTAAGCCAGCATCGTTTGCTTGAAAGCATATAACTCTAACCACGCAGAATTAAACCCTCTGTGTTCCTCCCATACTTTTATTTTCTTTGATTTATCCATAGTTCGCTCATCGAGCCGGGGGTCAGGTTATTCGCCTGCAGGAAAAGGCGCTGGCGCGGGACCGTAGCAGGATGTGACGCATATTTTAGTTGACCTAATTAAAACCGTTTTCTTTTTTTTAAATGTCTAAGCTCAAGGGAGCCAGAGCAGAGGGCTTAAAGAGCCGCATTGTGGTTTCAAGAGCCACGGGTTGCCGACCCCTGCAATAGCATAAAATGGAAAAACTTGAGTAAAAAAGTACTTCAAACTGTTGAAAGTATGAAACTCTGGATACAACTGAAGAGCATGTCATTAGACCATACAGTGCAGGTAAAGGCATCTGCTGTCATCGTGATGTCCATTTCCCTTTTCTTGTTCTGTAGGGTTTAGATGGCCCTACGGGTGAAAAGGGGTCAAGAGGGGCCCTTGGCCCCATTGGATTACCTGGCTCAATGGTACGCAGTGGGATGCAGAGTCTGACCTGGCAAGGGGGGAACCGTTTAAATATTCATATTCACCCCGTTGCTGCTGAGTGTTCACGTATTGTTTACCTGACCAGGGAATATATGAGCAGAGTGATGACTGCTGTGTCTCTCACCACACAGGGTCCTAAAGGAGAGCCTGGAGAAGGAGCCAGGTCAGAGATGGTAAGGGTCAGTCATTCACTCAGGTGTGATTAGTGTTCCTCATGGTGAGTTACAACACTAAATGTTGCTTGTGTGTGTGTCTGCAGATGTATTGTCCTCCAGGGCCCGCCGGACCCCCAGGACCAGTGGGGCCAGCCGTGAGTCAAACATGTTATTCCCTCCTGAAACTTAACTGCAAAAAAACAATGAAATAAAATAGGATAATTCAATAGAAATGGTGTGCACAGACAGTGGCTGAGAATCAGACTGTCAGTAATGCTGCTGCCTTTGTTCCATCCAGGGAACTCAAGGATTCTCAGGGCCTAAGGTGAGATGTTGTTCCTATAAACTCATATGTAACAGCTGCTCATTATATTCAATCTGCCTCCATTTACATTGTACCGTAGCCATTCAGAGCATGGGAGAGTAATGATTGGACTGTACCATGTGCTTTCTCTCAGGGGGAGCTAGGTATAGGCATCAGAGGAGAAAAGGGAGCGACGGGTCTCAAGGGCGACAAGGGGGACAGAGGCCATCTCGGACTTCCTGTAAGTACCCTGTACTTCCTGTCTGTTCATAAGTCTCGGAAATCCTTGACTTCCATTTTTTACATGTTATATACAATTTTTTTTAAACATTTGAATGCAATGTTGAGTATTTTAGAGATGATATCAATGCATCAGTACAGACATGTGAGCATTACTCAGTGTTAACCTTACAAAGCCTTACGTTTTTAACCGTAGTTTATGCATTTATTACTGACCAGATTCATGTCTCAGATGTCTGCTTCTATGTCGTCTTAACCCTGTTCAAATGTTGCATGGGGGTGCAGATTGTTTCCAAAAGAAGTAAATCATCAACATACAACTCCATATCTCTCCATGTTATTGCTTTTATTTTACTTTTTTATTCAAAATTATTTTAAAATACTTTTTCTTTTATACTCTTTAAAGTGTTAGTTTTATCACTTTGGGTTTCTATTCTTATTCTTTGTTTACACTCACATTCAGGAATCCTTTATGTAGAGTGCATACTGTCTGTATCGTCCATGACCATACATCTGCAGGTTTTTCACTCGGAGGGACCAAATATGAATGATGTGGTTGTGATAGCAATAAGTGTCACATCATTGAACAGAAAAAACACAAAAAGTAAAGAACACAATAGATTTTCGGGGGGGGGAACTAAAACCTAACCCACACAATGCAGAGTTTCTTCCTGTCTGAGTATCTTTAGGGACTAGCTGAAATGACTAGCCAACAGATGTGGAGAAAGTAGTCATATCCTTTACTTAAAGAGCCTGTGACAGCATCCCAACAACTGTTGTGCAATGAAATATTGGGCTACTAGTGATCTCGAACCGTCAGTTTAAAAAAGAAGGTGCGATACCGTTCCGTTAAATATCAATAATTTCGAACATCGCGGGGAAATTCCTTCAACTCATTTTGAAGTTTTGGGGGAAGCCGGAAGTGACGTCAATGCGGGAACTCTTCACTGTGCGGCGAGAGAGCCAAACAAGGACAAAGTGTGTTGTCATGTGTAGAAATGGTGAATTACTGAGTTTAGGTACGTTAATAACTTTGTAATGAAGTTGACTACAGTATATTCATATTTGTCAGTGCTTTCATGTCAATTCGGCGAACATAAACATACATGATCGTGGTGAAGATGATGATTAAATTAGGATTACAAATCGGTAGTGAGAGCTGCTGAATTTCCTCCCGTAGGATGTGATATAAAAACAAATCGATTATTTTTGTAGTTGTAAACTCAAGTGAATGAAACTACATTTATTAGTGCTTTCATGTCAATTCCGCGAACATATGATACATTAAATGATTGTGAGGATGATGATTTAAAAATCGTTTTTTTTTTTGCCGGTCTGCATTTCCTGATGAGAAAACAAACCGATGCTTTTTGTAGTTGTAGTACACCAACATGGATTAAACGTGTGTTTTTTTTACCACAATGTTGGGGAAATTAATGGATAAAATGCACGGATTATTATTATTATTCCCACTCCGATCGGGACACTAGGTCCACCGTTTCCCCGCAGCGAGGCTCCCCCCGTTGACAGTTTACTTGGGCGGACTGGCCATCGGGACGAATCCCGATGGGCCGGTACCGAAGTGGGCCGGTCGGATAAGTCACTAGCACATCCCCCATAGGCGGCGCGTGAGGCTCAGGTTTGGGAAGGCTAAATAACTTTTTTTACCTGACGCTGCCCGCCTCCGGCGTCTATAGAAAAGAGATCAACTCAGTGTGCGGAGTTTAAATCTCTCAAGTCATATTACAGGATAAAGGAAATACAGTTTAAACTGCCGTATGCAGAGAAGACGCCGACGTGTCGCACTTATCATTCATATTACATCATCAATCAGATCATCGATCATATAATATCATAATATATCATATATTTCCTTATCTGAGTCAGCTTCTCCAGCCGTATCTGGCCGTGCAACACTTACAGTGTCACATACTGTATGCAGAAGTATTATTTTAAGCAACACATTATGTTGACGAAACACTTGAGTCAAATGTAATTAAAGTCAGATCCACTCGTGTCTTAGACGTGAACGCGCTCTCAGCTGGTGAGAGAAACCCTGGCTTGATTTACCGAGTTGATAACCAGCGTCGTAGGACCGCTTAGCGAGATCTCGTTTGTTAGTTTGTTGTTGTTAGTTAGTTTGTTACTCAAACATATCCAGGGTATGTTGAAATGGCTTCGTAGTACAGGGTACAGGTGGCTAGCAGCGCTAATGTCAAAGACACAGACATTATACATTATATTTGTATTTTACCAGGATGCAGTGACACAAATAATTACATATTTACATTTACTATCTACAGCACCCGCCGCCCCTGACATCCCCCACTCCCCCCGTTGACAATTTACTAGCGGTACCGAAGTGGGCCGGTCGAGAGTCCCGGGATGATTTTTAGTCCCAGTCCACCACTGGCTACATGACCGTATGATCGCCCATATTGACGCACCTAATTCCTAAACTTCTAACAGATACAACATAAACCGATCCTTCAGCCTCATATGAGCTCTCAGACACGTTCAAAATTAAACTGTCATCGCTGTCTGAGCTTGCTGCTGTGTGCGCCATCGTGCGTTTACATGCAGATGCTGGGATCCTGAACGGTGCAGCTGGAGCGCTGTGCCCGCAATGACGTCACCCATAATTTGGCGGGACTTGAAGAATCCCCAAGAAGATCCAGAAAATGGTCAACATTGAAGGGCAGATTAATGGTTATCAAAGTACAAATATCCAAAATCAGTTCAGTAACGGTTTTCAAGGGGACAATATTTACTCAAATTGATGGGTTTGGATGATGGGGGAAACTCGTGTCACAGGCTCTTTAAGTAAAAGTTCTAATAACACGCTTTAAATACTACTCCATTACAGTTATAAATGTTACTTAAGTAAAAGTACTTGCATTTTTTAACATAATCGTACTCAAGTATCAAAAGTAGAAGTACTGATTGTGCAGGGTGGGTTTTTATTATTATAGAATATGTTGTTATTCTTTTATTATTATTAGAAAATGTTAGAGTTTTATAATGCTGTCATCGTGGGGCAAATGTCGGATACTATGTGTACTACTGAGTAGATTAGTTGTATATATACCATATAAACACAAGTTGTTATTCATGTACCTAGTAACTAAATACATCAACTCAATAAATGTAGTGGGGTATAAAGTACAATAATTCCTTTTGAGAACTTATGGAACTGAAATATAAAGTCGCATAAAATGGAAATATTCAAGTAAAGTACAAGTTGCCCAAAACTATGTTTAAGCAGTACTTGAATAAATGTACTTAAGTGCATTCCACTACTACTAACTAATTAGCAGAAACTTGCTATAGGAAATGTTTTTATTAAATACATGAAACCGTTGTGAGGTGTTTCAGTAGGAACCTATGGGCCGCAGATCCAACATCATCCGTGCTCTGAACAAAGTGAAACTTCAATTAAATGTATTATGTCAACAGATTTCCAATACCTGTATTAGGCCAGTTGAAAGCAATAACTTGAAGTTGAAACTAATATTTTTTTAATGTTAACTTAATATGACTGCTTAACCTCATACAGTTATGTGAAATCTGTTGACATAATATACTTAATTAAAGTCAACGTTTGACTTTTGTCAGTGTGGAAGAAATGACTCACATTACTGTTACTCACTTCACCCCCACCCCCTCCACCTCCACCACCCTTCATTTGTCATCATCTGAATGTGTTTTTGATGTCACCTGAGTCACAGCTTCACTCACCTTCCCATCCCCACCCCCACCCCCACCTTCCTCCCACCATCTCCCCCATCACCTCTGCTCTCTAACTGTGTACGGCGCTATACAGGGGGCTCATGGGTTAGACGGCAGACCTGGTCCAGTGGTGAGTGGCGCAAGTCCGGTTCCGGCCCCCCACCCTTCTTCCTTCTCTTCCTCCTCCTCCTCCACCCCCTGCTACAGCTTGCTTGTGTCTGCCATGTCTGCTCGTCTGTCCGCTCGCTCTCCTGCTTCCCATGCTTGTCTTGTCTCTTTTCCTTCCTGAAGTGTCTCTGAGGACGGGCTGTTCAGGGGGGGTTCTGAGGATGCACTGGCATGAGACTGTTTGTTCAGAGAAACAAGGCAACTCCAAACTGCAACTCTTCCCACGCAGATGTTCCACATTAAAGCCTTCCAGTGGTTCAATGAGCATGATGCCACCCTCACTATCTGAATCAGAATCAGAAATCCTTTATTCATCCGACAGTGGAAGAATGTACATTAGCCCATAAGGTAGGCTGCGAAGAAATGTGCACATAAATCTTATCGGGTATCTTCTACAGAGGTGGAAGGAGTATCCAGATGCTTTACTTACTTTACCAATACATTATGTGACATTTCTAGAAAATGTTGTTGCATCAAGTAGACACAGTTCTGATTTAATTCTTGTAAAATATTTAAATTATTTGAATCTTTTGTGACTTTAAGAGTTAGTGCACTAGTTTACTTTTAGAGATGCATTTTGTTAAAAGTAGCTAAAGCTGTAGTTGAGTAAAATAACATTATTTCCCTTTTAATTGTAGTGGAGTAGAAGTATAAAGTAGCATAACATGGAAATACTCAAGTAAAGTACAAGTACCTCAAAATTCTACTGAATTGCTAATCTATGCAGTTACTTCCCTCCTCTGATCTTTTATTTTAAGTTTTAAATACTAACTTTTAAAGAAAATGCTTTTTATGAATACAGTAAGACAGAAATATGACTGAACTAGTGATTTTTTTAAATTAGAGCGCTACAGGAAAATCCCTATAATCTATGAGGGGCCGTACAGGCCGTAATTCATACTGGTCCTCTCACGCACATACATTCTCCTTATACATACATACATTTTCACTCTCACACACATACATTCTCCTTTTACATAGATATATTCTCCTTTTACATACATATATTTTCACTCTTATACACATATATTCTCCTTTCACATACACAAATTTTCACTCTCACACACGTATATATTTACACTCACACATTCATACATTTTGCTCTCATATTCATATATTTTAATGCTCATATTTATACATTTTGCTCTCATGCACATTCATTCAATGTTTACATTTAATATTATAAATAATATATGCATGTATGAAGACAATGTATGTATGCAAGTGAAGAATGTATGTATGTATGAAGACAATATGTGTATGCAAGAGAAGAATGTATGTATGTGTGAGAGAAAGTATAGTGGAAACGGAAGGAGTATGGTTGAAACGGAAGGCAGGTCATTATCGCGCTGTGATTGGCTCAGAAGGTCGAGCGGGGCGGGCTCATGTTCAGAACTTCGGATTCAAATCAACATGACGGAGGGAGATGAATCCGTGTATCTACGGACCATTTGTTTTTCTTTATTAAAAAAGTAAACGGAAGAACGTCTGAGAGGCGTTTTTGCCCTTTTGCTTTTTACCTTACTAAATGGTCTAATGGTCATTGGAGCGAGGAGCGAGGGGGGAGGGGGCGCCGCGAAACTCGCGGAAGTGATTTCAAAACAAAAAGCACTCGTTTGCTTGGAACGGTGATATTATAAACAAGGGGGAACTAGGGGAATTTAGCGATCACAAAGAAAACGGCCAAGACACACATTGAGCCCAGAAAATGAATGTTATTTGAATGAATGTTATACAGCGGTTCTGCACTGCGGTCACCTCAGCCGTCTCAAGTTTTTTTTTCAAATCAGCAGCTCTTTTTTCCCCTGCTATATTTGATGATCGATACAAATATTTGTTACCACAAGTTCTCAATAAAAGTGACACTGTTGGACTCGGTACTACTTGGACTACTACCACAAGTACAATCAAGTAGCCTACTTTTACTGTGTACTTTTTTGAGTAATCCTTTGTCAAACTCCACCCATGAGTACAAAAAATCATTTTATCTTTCATCAAAGAGGGCAGAAAACATGCATTATTGTACTCTGGAGGGGAGTTTGACAGAGTATTACTCAAATAGTACACAGTAAAAGTACTTCATTGTATTTGTGGTAGTTTAACAAGTACTGAGTCCAACGGTACCAACTTTATTAAGAACTTATGGCTAAAAATCATTTGATCCCTCGTCAAATATAGCATAAGCTCTTGTACTACCGTCAACGCCGCTTCTCTGCGATTACCGTAAAGACGCTATTAATCACGCACTCAAGAATGAAGAGCTGCTCATTTGACCAAACAAATGCGAGAGACGGCTGAGTTGACCGCAGTCAATATCATTAAGAACTAATGGTAAAATTGTCTTTTTATCATTCATCAAAGATAGCAGAAAACATGCATTATGTAGGCTACTATGGAGGGGACTTTGACAGAGGATTAGGCTACTCATAAAGTACACAGTAAAAGTAATTCATTTTATTTTTGGTAGCAGTCAAACTAGTACCGAGTCCAACAGTGTCACTTTTATTAAGAACTTGTGGTAACAAATATTTGTATCGATCATCAAATATAGCAGGGAAAGAGCTGCTGATTTGAAACACATTTTTCGAGAGACGGCTGTGTGACCGCAGTGCAGAACCGCTGTATAGTTTAAATCTCCTAACAATGTTGTCCATTTTAGACACAGGCTTATTATATTTACAGCCCTTAATAACGTTCATTTTCTGGGCTCAATGTGTGTCTTGGCCGTTTTCGTTGTGATCGCTAAATTCCCCTAGTTTCCCCTTGTTTATAATTTCACCGTTCCAACCAAACGAGTGCTTTTTGTTTTGAAATCACTTCCGCGAGTTTCGCGGCGCCCCCTCCCCCCTCGCTCCTCGCTCCACTGACCATTAGACAATTTAGTAAGGTAAAAAGCAAAAGGGCAAAAACGCCTCTCAGACGCTCTTCCGTTTACTTGTTTAATAAATAAAAACAAATGGTCCGTAGATACACTGATTCATCTCCCTCCATCATGTTGATTTGAATCCGAAGTTCTGAACATGAGCCCGCCCCACTCGACCTTCTGAGCCAATCACAGCGATAATGACCTGCCTTCCGTTTCAACCATACTCCTTCCGTTTCCACTATACTTTCTCTCACACATACATATATTGTCTTCATACATACATACATTCTTCTCTTGCATACATACATTGTCTTCATACATGCATATATTATTTATAATATTAAATGTAAACATTGAATGAATGTGCATGAGAGCAAAATGTATAAATATGAGCACTAAAATATATGAATATGAGAACAAAATGCATGAATGTGTGAGTGACAATATATGAATGTGTGCATTGAAATATGATAATATGAGACCAAAATGTATGAATGTGTGAGTGTAAATATATACGTGTGTGAGAGTGAAAATGTATGTATGTAAAAGGAGAATGTATGTGTGTAAGAGTGAAAATATATGTATGTGAAAGGAGAATGTATGTGTGTAAGAGTGAAAATGTATGTATGTGAAAGGAGAATGTATGTGTGTAAGAGTGAAAATATATGTATGTGAAAGGAGAATGTATGTGTGTAAGAGTGAAAATGTATGTATGTGAAAGGAGAATGTATGAGTGTAAGAGTGAAAATATATGTATGTGAAAGGAGAATGTATGTGTGTAAGAGTGAAAATGTATGTATGTGAAAGGAGAATGTATGTGTGTAAGAGTGAAAATATATGTATGTGAAAGGAGAATGTATGTGTGTAAGAGTGAAAATGTATGTATGTGAAAGGAGAATGTATGTGTGTAAGAGTGAAAATATATGTA
This sequence comes from Pogonophryne albipinna, assembly GCA_028583405.1. Lineage (NCBI taxonomy): Eukaryota > Metazoa > Chordata > Actinopteri > Perciformes > Artedidraconidae > Pogonophryne > Pogonophryne albipinna. The sequence continues at coordinate 369,572 of JAPTMU010000073.1, read as the reverse complement.
TGTGAAAGGAGAATGTATGTGTGTAAGAGTGAAAATGTATGTATGTGAAAGGAGAATGTATGTGTGTAAGAGTGAAAATATATGTATGTAAAAGGAGAATATATCTATGTAAAAGGAGAATATATGTGTGTAAGACTGAAAATATATGTATGTATAAGGAGAATGTATGTGCGTGAGAGGACCAGTATGAATTACGGCCTGCACGGCCCCTCATAATAATCAGTAGGTATCTTCCACCAGTGTTTTCGTGTTGTCTGATACCGGACATCATGTCAGTGTACCCTCAGTCCTCAGTCCGGCCTCAGATCCTGTTTCAGCTGGGCTGCACACTGCCATTAAGAACCGATCCAGAAGGAGCATGCAGAGATGCTGCATGTTGACATGTCTTCAGTGAATCTGGACAGCTGTACTCAGTGTACGTGGATATGCCTGAGATGCAGGGTCTTCCTCTCCCAGCCTGACGCTGCTTCGACAGCTGCAGCTGTTCACATTTCATTCATTTCCCCTGATTGTAACAGCAGTTTGGTCAGTACTTCAACAAGCTTGGTGTGTAAATGCTACAGGTGTCAGGACAGAAAAGTGTCCTAACCTTTTTTGAAAAAAGCCTTCATCCAAATGGTCCATCTTTTAATTTACACCAAAAGCTTGTTGATTTACTGACATGAGGCATTTAGTGATGATATTTTCCTGGTACTATTATATGTGTTTCTGCTAACATGTATATATTTCCCATGTTCTGTTTTAAAGGGTCTAATAGGACCAGCAGGTGTTTCAGGACCCGCAGGACCAAAGGGAGAGAGAGTGAGTATCTTTGGTGTGTTTCTCACATGAATATATTTTACAATAAATACAGTTATAGGAAATTATATGCTTTGTTTTTTTTCTCATCACTTCAGGCTGAAAAGGGAGATGCAGGATTACCAGGACCAATCGGGCCTCAAGGCATCCCTGTAAGTCTGAAATGACTTTAAAAAAGTTTATCACAGTGGCGAGCATCTCATTGCTCATTGGAAGCATCTTGCTCAAACCATCAACCCAAAACAACCAGCCAAAAACATTCACCTGCTGGTTGCAACCCTGTCTCACAGCATTTGGTGTTATAGTCACGACATTTAATCTATTGATTCGTGTTCACCAACATGATTTTCCCCTTTTTTTTCGTGTCACACAGAACGATTTTAAAAGCATTGTATTTCTATTGGTAGTATGTTTCGTGCCTGCAGCACGTCTTTTTGTCCGTTCGGGTCTTGGAAGACCGGAAGCTGTGGGGTTCATAAAAACATGTTCTTACTCAATATCAAGCCACAATTATTGCTTTTATTTTAAATCGTATAATGTCTGACTTTTGTTGCCGTCTGTGAGGAAAATAAATGCGGCTCAGAGCCTCAGAATACTGAAATCTGTATTTTTTAAATCTTTTTTTCCTTCTAATTTGTTATTCTTTTCAAAATAACACACTGTTATTTACTCACCAATAACACACAATTATCCTTGCTTTTATTTATTGGTTTAATTCCATAATCTCGGGCTTTTTTGGCATCCGTCAGGAACTGAATTTCAAAATAAAAATAACCGGAAACAGACGTAGGCCTATAAGGGACATTTCGAGCATCATTGCGATACACAGCCACTGAACTGATTACCCAATATCCTCAGCTATGGTTTAAGCTCGCTGATTGGATGTTTTAGCCGCAATGCATCTAGGGATATGGTGTTAATGCGATATGAAATCCGAAAAACATTTCTGAGTTTAGGATGGCCGAAGACACTACACTACCCATAACCCCCAGCTATCGTTTAGGACTACAGTCCCCGTGATTAATCTTCAAACTCTGGGATTGGATGTTGGAGTGGCAGTGCGCCAAGGTTACGCCGAGCGTCAAACAGCTGTTTGAAATGGAACGAAACCACGCAGACTATCCAAAACTGGAATCGAACGCCCCCCCAGAACTACACATGCTGGCTATTGTGTTTCGCAAAATGTTCTATGGGACGTCTCTAATGAACGTTTTCGTTTTTCCCACAATTAGAAGTTGCCAGTATTAAACACATTGGTGTGTACAAATTTAAAACATATAATTAATAAATGGGTGAAAATCGCTTGTGTCCATAATGCGCAGCATTAATATATACCCACATGACAGCTCATTGTTACTTTGTAATTCTACTCCACTACAATTCAGAGGTTAACCTGGTATTTTTACTCCACTACACTTATTTGAGTTACTTTGCAGATTCTGATTAATGATGTGAAATATAAACAACCCTTAAATCAGACTTTAGTTACACCTGAGTAAAATTCAGGTAAGGTGATTGTCAAGTGCCAACAATCAGGAGAGATATTTGATAGTTGGTGCTTGAGAAGACTAAACATTTATCTGCAATGTACATGAATGGAAACGAGTAATAAAGTATATTCATTACTCGTTATTCTCTAGTTCATTAAATACTGTATATTATGGCTATTTTGCAAATCCTTTTCAAGATTTTCGAAGGTTTATTGACATATCATATACACAACTACGGTGTAGTTATGCAATGAATGAAAAACTTGGGTCGCAGGTTCCTCAACAGTGCATTACAAGAAATCTATCAATATGTGTGTACCTCCAGCATTAAACTGTCATATTCTGCACATTTCTTATACTATCTACATACATAAGAGTATAATTAATGTGTATAATATCAGTTAAAATAAGTGCTTGTTAACATTGCAGGAAAGCAATATATTAGACGTTAAGTACTTTGTCAGGCTTAATATTTATCTGTAGATACCCCCAAAGCTTTTTTCTTATTTAAAAGAAGACCTTAATCTAAAGTATTATTTAATGTTTAAATAAAGGTTAATTCGTTTTTCTGTTTTGCACATCCTCCTATTAATATCTTTGTACATCCTGCACTAAACTGTTTTATTGTAGAGATCACTTATAGTATCTTCTTGATTTTTTATATTCTATATTTCTATCACAGGCCTTCTACTTTCCCCCTATGAAAGTATATACTCTTAAAAAAAAATGTATCAAATATAACACATAAAAACAATAATTCAATAACGTGCTTAAACCACTAGGAGGTGCACACAAGGTACACACAGCCATAATAACTTTGTATTATTAGTGTAGGACACTTGTGTATGTATCTGAAGATGTGTAGTTTTATTCATGCTTTCACATAATTTTACAGCATATTGCTATACTATTTCAGACTCAGTATTTACATTCTTACACTGAACAAAAATATAAATGCAACACTTTTGTTTTTGCTCCCATTTTTCATGAGATGAACTCAAAGATCTAAAACATTTTCTATATACACAAAATAACCATTTCTCTCAAATATTGTTCACAAATCTGAAAAAATCTGTGATAGTGAGCACTTCTCCTTTGCCGAGATAATCCATCCCACCTCTCAGGTGTGGCATATCAAGATGCTGATTAGACAGCATGATTATTGCACAGGTGTGCCTTAGGCTGGCCACAATAAAAGGCCACTCTAAAATGTTCAGTTTTATCACACAGCACAATGCCACAGATGTCGCAAGTTTTGAGGGAGCGTGCAATTGGCATGCTGACAGCAGGAATGTCCACCAGAGCTGTTGCCCGTGAATTGAATGTTCATTTCTCTACCATAAGCCGTCTCCAAAGGCGTTTCAGAGAATTTGGCAGTACATCCAACCGGCCTCACAACCGCAGATCACGTGTAACCACACCAGCACAGGACCTCCACATCCAGCATGTTCACCTCCAAGATCGTCTGAGACCAGCCACTCGGACAGCTGCTGCAACAATCGGTTTGCATAACCAAAGAATTTCTGCACAAACTGTCAGAAAGCGTCTCAAGGAAGCTCATCTGCATGCTCGTCGTCCTCATCGGGGTCTCGACCTGACTCCGGTTCGTCGTCGTAACCGACTTGAGTGGGCAAATGCTCACATTCGATGGCGTCTGGCACGTTGGAGAGGTGTTCTCTTCACGGATGAATCCCGGTTTTCACTGTTCAGGGCAGATGGCAGACAGCGTGTGTGGCGTCGTGTGGGTGAGCGGTTTTCTGATGTCAATGTTGTGAATCGAGTGGCCCATGGTGGTGGTGGGGTTATGGTATGGGCAGGCGTATGTTATGGACGACGAACACAGGTGCATTTTATTGATGGCATTGTGAATGCACAGAGATACCGTGACGAGATCCTGAGGCCTATTGTTGTGCCATTCATCCACGACCATCACCTCATGTTGCAGCATGATAATGCACGGCCCCATGTTGCAAGGATCTGTACACAATTCCTGGAGGCTGAAAACATCCCAGTTCTTGCATGGCCAGCATACTCACCGGACATGTCACCCATTGAGCATGTTTGGGATGCTCTGGATCGGCGTATACGACAGCGTCTTCCAGTTCCTGCCAATATCCAGCAACTTGGCACAGCCATTGAAGAGGAGTGGACCAACATTCCACAGGCCACAATCAACAACCTGATCAACTCTATGCCAAGGAGATGTGTTGCACTGCGTAAGGCAAATGGTGGTCACACCAGATACTGACTGGTTTTCGGACCCCCCCAGACCCCCCCCAATAAAGCAAAACTGCACGTTTCAGAGTGGCCTTTTATTGTGGCCAGCCTAAGGTACACCTGTGCAATAATCATGCTGTCTAATCAGCATCTTGATATGCCACACCTGTGAGGTGGGATGGATTATCTCGGCAAAGGAGAAGTGCTCACTATCACAGATTTTTTCAGATTTGTGAACAATATTTGAGAGAAATGGTTATTTTGTGTATATAGAAAATGTTTTAGATCTTTGAGTTCATCTCATGAAAAATGGGAGCAAAAACAAAAGTGTTGCATTTATATTTTTGTTCAGTGTATATTCAAAGAAAATCAGTAATATCTTTAAAAACGTCCTTTTATATCAGCTGTGCACCGTTATGGTGTAAATGTAACCTATCTACCAATTAGATCAAATGTAAAAGTCAGCCGAATTAGTGTTGATACTGCAAGGAGACGTATTTTGTGAAAATAAATCGAAGATGTTGTTTAATTGCTGATATATTTATGATCCACGTCAAGTATTCAGTTTCGGCGGCATTTCTTCCAGTTTTTCCAAAGGTCTTCTCATCAGGGCTCTATAAATAAAGAACTACGGCAGATCTGTAATATGTAATGCAGCCAAACCGTGTATTACAATGCCGTTATGTGATGACTTTCAAAGAGAAAAGCAAGAACACTCGGAATAAAGTATTATATTCTTTTAAAAAAAAAGTTTTTCGGATTTCATATCGCATTAACACCATATCCCTACATGCATTGCGGCTAAAACATCCAATCAGCAAGTTTAAACCATAGCTGAGGATCTTGGGTAATCAGTTCAGTGGCTGTGTATTGCAATGATGCTCGAAATGTCCCTTATAGGCCTACGTCTGTTTCCGGTTATTTTTATTTTGAAATTCAGTTCCTGACGGACGCCAAAAAAGCCCGAGATTATGAAATTAAACAAATAAATAAAAACAAGGATAATTGTGTGTTATTGGTGAGTAAATAACAGTGTGTTATTTTGAAAAGAATTCAAATTAGAAGGAAAAAACGATTTAAAAAATACAGATTTCAGTATTCTGAGGCTCTGAGCCGCATTTATTTTCCTCACAGACGGCAACAAAAGTCAGACATTATACGATTTTAAATAAAAGCAATAATTGTGGCTTGATATTGAGGAAGAACATGTTTTTATGAACCCCACAGCTTCCGGTCTTCCAAGACCTGAACGGAGAAAAAGACGTGCTGCAGGCACGAAACATACTACCAATAGAAATACATTGCTTTTAAAATCGTTCTGTGTGACACGAAAAAGGGGAAAATCGTGTTGGTGAACACGAATCAATAGATTAAATGTCGTGACTATAACACGAAATGCAGTGAGACTGGGTTGGGAGACCATGACAACAGCCTTTGTTTCTCTAGTTGTTGCTATACCACAATCTCCTTAAGAGTTCTAACAATTTAAAATTCACTTTGAGATAAGATAAGATGGTACTTTATTGATCCCAATCGCGGGATATATTTGTTTTCCTTTCATGTCTTACATCACATTTTTCTTTAAACAATAAATATACTGGGAATGCTTGCACATAGAGGCAAACATACAGTATGTGGGAGGCTAAGCAGGGTGAAACCTTATCCTGCTTGCAGTCAGACATCTTGTGCTAGCACTGCAGTCAGACATCTTGTGGTAGCACTGCAGTCAGACATCTTGTGGTAGCACTGCAGTCAGACATCTTGTGGTATCACTGCAGTCAGACATCTTGTGGTAGCACTGCAGTCAGACATCTTGTGGTAGCACTGCAGTCAGACATCTTGTGGTTGCACTGCAGTCAGACATCTTGTGGTTACACTGCAGTCAGACATCTTGTGGTAGTACTGCAGTCAGACATCTTGTGGTAGCACTGCAGTCAGACATCTTGTGTTAGCACTGCAGTCAGACATCTTGTGTTAGCACTGCAGTCAGACATCTTGTGGTAGCACTGCAGTCAGACATCTTGTGGTAGCATTACATTACATTACATTTCATTGCATTTAGCTGACGCTTTTATCCAAAGCGACTTACAATAAGTGCGTTCGACCAACAAAATAGAAACTTGAAGAAAACAGAATCATATAAGTACATCAGGCTTCATAGAGCAAAAACATTTCAAGTGCTACTCAACTGGCTTTAGATAAGCCAGCCCTTTATTAGTATATAAGTGCTTTGTTAATAGTTCTATCGCTCGAAGTGGAGTCAAAAGAGATGAGTTTTCAGTCTGCGCCGGAAGGTGTGTAAGCTATCTGCTGTCCTGATGTCAATGGGGAGCTCATTCCACCATTTTGGAGCCAGGATAGCAAACCCACGTGTTTTTGCTGATGGGAACTTGGGTCCACTTCGCAGCGAGGGTGCAGCGAGCCGTTTGGTTGATGCAGAGCAGAGTGCACGTGCTGGGGTGTACGGTTTAACCATGTCCTGGATGTAGGAAGGACCAGACCCATTCGCAGCATGGTACGCAAGTACCATTGTCTTGAAGTGGATTCTAGCAGTTACCGGAAGCCAGTGGAGGGAGCGGAGGAGCGGCGTGGTGTGGGAGAATTTAGGAAGGTTGAAGACCAGGCGAGCAGCTGCATTCTGGATGAGCTGCAGAGGTCGGATGGCACATGCAGGTAGACCAGCCAGGAGGGAGTTGCAGTAGTCTAGGCGTGAGATGACGAGAGCCTGGACCAGAACCTGCGTCGCTTTCTGGGTCAGCTGGGGACGCATCCTCCTGATGTTGTAAAGCATGTATCTGCAGCAGCGGGTTGTAGCAGCGATGTTTGCAGTGAAGGACAGGTTGTTATCTAGGGTCACACCCAGATTCCTTGCAGTCTGAGTCGGGGAAACAACAGAGGTGCCAATGTTGATTGTTAGGTCAAGAGTGGGACAATCTTTTCCCGGAAGGAAAAGGAGTTCAGTCTTGTCAAGGTTGAGCTTGAGGTGATGATCAGACATCCACTGAGAGATGTCAGCTAGACAAGCAGAGATGCGTGCGACGACCTGGGTCTCTGAGCGGGGAAAGGACAGAATTAATTGGGTGTCGTCAGTGTAGCAGTGGTATGAAAAACCATGCGGGCTAATGACTGATCCGAGCGAGTTTGTGTACAAGGAGAAGAGGAGGGTACCAAGAACAGAGCCCTGAGGGACCCCTGTAGTTAATTGACAAGGGTCGGACTCGGACCCTCTCCAAGTAACCCTGTAGGTGCGGTCTTTGAGGTATGAGGTGAGGAGGGAAAGTGCAGAGTCTGAAACTCCAAGTTCTTGGAGAGTGCGAAGGAGGATCTGATGATTCACCGTGTCGAATGCAGCAGACAGGTCCAAAAGGATGATGACAGAGGAGAGGGAGGCTGCTTTAGCAGTGTGCAGTTCCTCAGTGACAGCAAGGAGGGCAGTTTCTGTGGAGTGACCTGCCTTGAAACCAGACTGGTGCGGATCCAGAAGGTTGTTCTGATGGAGATAACAGGAGAGTTGTTTAAAGACAGCGCGTTCAAGTGTTTTAGACAGGAACGGGAGGAGAGAGACAGGCCTGTAGTTTATAACATCAGACGGGTTGAGAGTGGGTTTCTTTAGGAGAGGGTTTACTCTTGCCTCCTTGAGACTGTTTGGAAAGTGACCAGAAGTTAGAGAAGTGTTGATGAAATGGGTGAGAAACGGTAGAATATCAGGAGCGATAGTCTGAAGGAGGTTTGAAGGGATAGGGTCCAGAGGACAGGTGGTAGGGCGGGCAGAGGTAATGAGGGTAAGAACCTCACTTGGAGAGAGAGGGGAAAAGGAGGTCAGTGTGTGGGTGAAAGGAGGGTCTGGTGACCCAGTGGTGAGTAAAGGTGAGTCAGAAGAAGAAGAGCGAATATCATCAACCTTTTTTTCAAAGTGGTTAACAAAGTTGCTTGACAGAAGGGAGGAGGGGGGAGGGGCTTTTAGGGGGTCCAGGAGGGAGGAGAAGATGGAAAATAGTTTTTTGGGATTGGAATAGGAAGATTGGATCTTATCTTGAAAGAAAGTGCTTTTTGCCTGAGAGATGGAAGCAGAGAAAGAGGAGAGGAGAGCCTGATAGGTTAGGAGGTCGTCACAGTGTTTGGATTTCCACCATTTCCGCTCTGCTGCCCGAAGGACGGTTCTATTAGCACGCAGTGCATCATTTAGCCAGGGAGCAGGAGGGGACTGACGAGCCTGCCGAGATGTGAGAGGACAGAGAGAGTCCAGAGAGGATGAGAGAGTAGAGAGGAGAGTTTCTGCAGCAGAGTTTGGAGGTAGGAGTTGGAACGAGTGAGAGGAAGGGAGGGCTGAGAGCACCGATGAGGCAAAGGTAGAGGGGGAGAGGGAACGAAGGTTACGGCGGACAGGTGCAGGATGAGAAGAGATGAGTTTGTTATGTTTGGAAAGGGGTAGAGAGAATGAAATGAAGAAGTGATCTGATGTGTGGAGCGGGTTTACAGAGAGGTTAGAAGTAATGCAGTTCCTTGAGAATATGAGATCAAGGACATTGCCAGCTTTATAAGTTGGTGGGGATGGAGACAGTGAGAAAGCAAAGGCGGTTAACAGAGATGTTAGTTCGTCTATCTTCCCTGTCTGGAGGTTGAAGTCTCCGAGAAGTACAGCGGGAGGGCCCGCACTGCAGTCAGACATCTTGTGTTAGCACTGCAGTCAGACATCTTGTGTTAGCACTGCAGTCAGACATCTTGTGTTAGCACTGAAGTTAAACATCTAGTGGTATCACTGAAGTCAGACATCTTGTGTTAGCACTGCAGTCAGACATCTTGTAGCAGTCAGATATGTTGTTGCTTGCACAGTTTTCCCTGCGCTCCAGCTCCTCTGACGGCCCGTCCACACAGCGGCGTGCGTTTATGCTTGGCGGTGGGCGTGTCTGAAGCTTGGGAGTTCTCGCGAGCAACGCGACCAACAACCAATCACATGAATCTCCCGCCCCCGACATACAGTTTACGAAGTAAACTGGATATAAACTCCCCAAACAGGCGAAAACCTACCAGTTTCACCCACTGTCTCTGCCACCTCCCTCCATGCCTGGCTCCTCCGGTTTGTATCCCGATAGGTGAACAGGGACTGATCGTACAAGACCGGGTGATTCCCTACTGCTATGATTAATTTCTCCTTCATTTTTTGGAATATGAGGAAATGACCTGCGGTGTGTCTCTCCCAGCATACACAAGGTTTGATTGGCTAGCGCTTGTACTGGAAGATTTGCATAAACGGGATTTGATTGGCTGACGCTTCCACCGAAGCTTCAGAAGCTTCAAAAGTTGAACATTTCTCAACTTTGCAGCGAGGCACGCCAGCAATGCTCCGCTTCGCTTCCCACAATGCAGTTTGGCGAAAAATGACGTCACCCCATTCAAATGAATGGTGAAGCTTTCAACGCACGCCGCTGTGTGGACGGGCCGTCACAGTCAGGTTGCTTCTCTGCATCTGAAACTTCTGCTCCCAGATTTCTCCTCTGCTCTTGGATCAGTGTAATAATAATAATACATAACCCTTGCAAAAGTCCTCAACCAATAGAATGCCAGTTAAAGTCTTGACTGATTAAAGGATTCCTTGCTCTTTTTTGCCACGTTTGTAAAAGAAAATGACATGTGCAGTCAGTGTATAAATAATCATTATATATCATAACTAAAGCTGTGAAAGGTGGATGTGGTGTAAATGAGCCTGCTGGAGGGATAAACCCCCCCCCCCTCCAGGGCCGCTCTGAAACTAGATTGAACACACTCTCTGAAACGACTTGTTGTAACATTTAATTGTAAATCTGTTTTATATTTATATAAAAGAAAAAATGAGCCTGTGTGCATCAGAAATATTTGATTGAAGTTTTTTTTGTGTGTAGATTTGTTTATGTTTGCATTACAATGACTATGTTTGTGTGCATTTAAATTGACTTTTCAGTAGAGGGTAATTTATATATTTAATTAACCAAAACATGTTTATAAATCCTTCTGTGTGCAGTTTGTAATATCAAACTAATCTGGCCCTGCAGGCTTTAAAAGGTCCACCAGTATTTTCCTGTGTCATGTTTCACATTGTTCACACGGCCAACAATGGCAAGCAAGCATATTTCCCAATATGTGGCAAATATTCACAGCCACTAATGTCATGTCTCATTTATTTGTGCAGGGTTTAGTAGGACCACAAGGACTCAAAGGGAACCGGGTAAGATACCACATATAATATTTTGCTAGTTATAAAGATAGTTGATTATTCTTGAATAAGATTGAATCTGTGGAATACATACAAAACAGATCACTTCAATGCTTTTAATCGAATGCTTATTTACTTTATTATATTCAGCAATGAAATAAAAGTCTTTATGCATCATAATAAACAGAGCAGGCTGGTATTTGCCCCCCCAACATTAAACCCTGCAGTTGTTGGAGCGGGTCAGTGGAGAGGTCAGCTGACCACAGTCGTGACTTCAAAGTGAATTACCAAGCTAAATATGAATACATTGGATATTCTCTTTGAAGCATGAAAAGAAAGCCACCTGAGTCAGATCGTTTGCTTTGATTTTTATATTGATCCTGAATCATTCATATCCAAATGTTTGTTTGCCCTTCTGAGGAAAATCTGTATGCAGTGGCTTCAATTTGAGTATCAGCACTTTTACACATTAAATGATAATGAAATTATAATTATTCTTTTTAAAAATTACTATTCTTTTATCAAGAAAACGTATACTATGATTTGGTAATAAATAATAAAGTGTCCTTAGAAACAGCTTTGTTTACCTTCCACATTTATCCTGTATATGTTGGATTTGACATTTAACAATTCCGTTTGGAGTTCAAATTGAGAGATGGATATACAGTAGGTGTCATGACAGTGCGTTAAAACATTTGTAACCAATATTTGCATAACAATGGATCAGTTAGATCTTTGGATGCACCTCCCCACTATTTGTTTGTGGCAGATCTATGTTAAAAAAATTCCACGGACAAATACAGTACCAGGATTGGTCAAATGGCAGATCACACACAGACTTTCAGGACAAAGTTCCCACTTATCTATTCTGTCATGTCAAACAAAATGCTAAAGTTATGGCTTAGTGGCCTTCAGTATGATCCGTGTTGTGAAAGGTTTTGCTCCACAGAGAATTACCTCCAGGTTTTTTGAATACGTTTTATTGAATTTCAGCTCATGTTGCTCTTCACCCCAGCTCCCTGAAACAAACCCTCCTGAGTGCAGCTGTATACCTTAGGAACAGAAATATATTTATATCCATCTTCTTACTCTTAAAAATAAAGCAAATAAGCATATTTCCCAAAATATTGAACAATACCTTCAATTGGCACTGAATATTAAAAGCACCCTGCAAAATAATATGTAAAAAGAGTATTTCATCTCCATGTTGCTAATGTCCACAATCCTTCCTTTGAGAGAATGTTTCTGTTTCCTTCCCATTAACCTGTGACTCTTTAATATTTACACTCCCATCTTGTGAGTCTTCACGTATCATAAGCTCTCTCAGCACATTCAACTGGCCTGTAAATACATATTTCTGATGTCCACCAGCAGTTAAACAGAGCTGAGTGTGACAGTCCAGTTGAACGTGTTGAAGAAAAGCTGTGGGATGGTGTTGGTGTTTTTACTCTTTGTCCTATCTCCCTCTGTTTCCGCAGGTCTTCCTCTCCCCTTTCCTCCCCTCCACCCTGCTCTGTGGCCCGTGGCTCTTTTTTTTGCCGGGGTTGCCCTCTCTCCCTCTCACAAACCTTGGCCTCCTGCTCTTCCTCCTCCTGCATTCTAATGTAGTCCTGGTTTAATCTTCCTCCTCTTACACCTCCTCCCTCCTCCTCCACCTCCTACCTAACAGTACCTGTTCCCTGCAAGCCTCTCTGTAGTCCCTCCCACCCCTGACCCCTTCCCCCAAATTAGCAAGCATCACAGTCTCTCCCATCACAGTTAAAATGTTTGCTACATCTTGATGCTACCAAACATACTGCATGTTTCTGGTCATTCTTAGTATAATTATACGTGTTAGAGTATATGTACACTATGTAACTTTAAGTAAGATTTTCCACACACTGCTCCTTTAAATAGTGCATTCCAAACATTAAATAATACTTGATTGGCAGTATTTGTAGTTCTGACATTATTTGCAACCTCCTAAAAGGACAGGCAGTGGGCGTCATCATTTCCCAAAGTGTCACAACAACTAAATTAAAGAAATGCAAGACTGCACACGAAAAGTTCTAGACAGTAATGTCACATTTGAAAATATATTTACGGCATTCATCACAGCTGGTAAATGTAAAAATTAATTGAATTTCTTCATACAGTATACTGCTGCTCGATATCTTGAGCTATAAGCATAGTGTATATATTAGTATAATCTATATTTTGTATATGCTTATAATCTGAATAGGTAAAGTAACTAATTGTGTTATATAAATGTAGTGGAGTAAAAGTACAATATTGGCTTCTAAATTGTAGACATGGGTGGAGGAATAGACAGCATTTGGCAAAAACGGTTACGCACAAATAACAACACTTTGTCTGTGCTTTAGTATAAGAGTATAACTAATTTAAGGAATTAAAAATATATACAGAAAACAGTGGCATTAGGAATGATTATATTTCAGAGCTCTCAGGTGAGGCTGTATCTGCTTCATGTGTTTTCAGGACTGTATGAAAGAGAACACAAACAGCAGTGATCTCTGTCAAACCAATCGATTGTCTCTAACAAGGAGACAGTGTGGACTGTGCTGTGTAAGATGTTATGAAGGGATTCCCATACTTTAATCTCTGACTTTATTTTTAAAATAATCATATTTTAATATCATTTGCAAAGGCGGGTCAAATAGAATTGTCCCATGTGTATTTCTGCGGCAGCAAGGTACCTAACACAGCCCGTCATTTACTTTTAGCTTTTAGTTTTGGACAATGATCCGTTTCCTGATTTTTATATTCAATGTTTTGTCCATCAGAATGTTCCCCATGATGAAAATATCAGAGTACATGTAACGACTTCTCACTTCTTCCAGAACCTACTTTAATTGAAGCTCTTATAGTCCTCCACAAAAGCTGAAACCTGCTCAGCAACTGCCCGGCTTTAATCTGTCCTCTCTAACTCCCTCTACTTACCTTCCCTTTAATCTACATTACAAAGTCATACTGTCTTTTGAAAATTGCAGTACGCAAACTCATCATTTGATTAGGATAACTTTATTCTCATATTGTATAAATAACATGTATTTAGCTGATGAACAAAACGTTGCTTCCTGTGTGGCTTAATGAGGGAGGACTAAAGTTTGTTTTTCTTAATACGCTGTTGTTTGCAGGGAGAGAGGGGCAAGAAAGGCAACAGGGGGGCCAAAGGGGAAAAGGGAGACCAAGGAGCACCTGGATTAGATGCCCCCTGTCCGTTGGTATGTCAGTAGTGCAATCTGTAACCAAGAGGCAAAAGGAAGGAGGACTCAGAGTACAACATGGATCCTCAGGTTCAAAGTCAGCTTCCTTCTGCCTCTGGTCTTCTCTGTTCTAACCCCCCTCAGGGAGCGTTGGGTCCAAGGGTCCACTGAGCCTGGCAGAGATATGGGGAGATATGGGACTGTTGAAGTTGGTGAAACTGATGACTTTTGATCCATTAAGAAAGTTTCATTAGAGGTTATAGCCTGCAGGTGAAAATGACTTGGACTACAGCTTTTCCTGAGGAACATCTTTTTTCCAGGAATGAGACAGACAGGAACCTGGCACTGATGATGATCAACAGAGACTAAAGTGCACTGCAACCCTGAACAGAGGATAGGTTGGAGTTCTGAACCCTGCCAAACCATGTCTTTTATATCCGGCCCTAATAAGTGCAAATGGTACTTTAAATGAACCAGATGTGACAGTGAGCCAGATTAATGCAGTACCTGAATTGGTTAACCGCTGGCTCTATGTTTTCTACCTGTTGGGTCAAACTTGCAATGCAAAGAGAAGGCAAGGCAAGTTTATTTATATAGCACCTTTCAATACAAGAGAGAAGAAAGTTACTTTGAAAAATAACCCCAACCTGACCCGTGAATCTACCCCTTTTCAGCCATGTATCTGTGACTGGGTCTGACCACAGGGTCCCTCACAGGGTCTTCTATTTATCAGACCTTACACCGGAAAGACATCCAGGTCGCACCGTGAGAACATGGCTGCTCCACCTCGACGGCTTCTTTAGAGCAATAGTCAAAACAGAGCTTGAAACAATATCTGTACCCTGGTAGAGTTCTGGCTGGCATCAGAACTCTGGATCAAACCTTATCTTTACTTTCTATTTAAAACATTATCATCACAATTTAAACCTCAAATCCTGTCAGTCCTCTCACTGAGCCCAGTTCCTGTCTGTCCCAGGTCTCCTGCATGCTCAGGAGACCTGCGTCCAGCCGGTGGACAGCAGTGGAGATCTCCTCGCTGTCGAGCAGCAGAGGGCAACCCCCCCTCTGCTGCACAGAAGCTGCAGAACTGGCTTTAAATGGTTGATTTCACAAACAGGGTTTCCGTGGCTTTAAAGGGGAGAAAGGTGAACCGGGCTCCCCTGGCCTGGACGGGTTGGATGCCCCGTGCCCTGTGGTATGGTGCTCTCTCCCTTCCTTTTCTAAAGCATGCCTCACCTCAACCCTGGCTTTCTATGCATGGACGTTTCCTTCTACTACTGATTTGAGTCGACTCACCCTGTAATAAGCCCTTTTCCCACTGACCTCCTGTAGAATTATCCTGTAATAACCTTTCTCTCTAAAAGCTGAATTTAGTTTAACTCGGGCTTTCAACTCCAACTTCCAGCTGCTCATGTTAAAGGTCCCATGTCATGGCCATTTCTACTGATCATAATTCCATTGTTGAGGTCTACTAGAATATATTTACATTGTTCAATTTTCCAAACTCACATTGGTTTCTCTTACAGCATCTCTGTATAGTATGTGTATTCACTCTCTGTCCCCCCCCCCCCCTCCCTATGAGCCCATTGTGCTCTGATTGGTCAGCTCGCCCAAGCTGTTCTGATGAGTCCGACACCGTTACGGTACGTCCACACAGCAGCGTTAAAAAAATCTTGGAGGTGGGCGTATCTGAAGATTTTTTGCGTGCAACGCGACCAACAACCAATCACATGAATCTCCCGCCCCCGACATACAAAGCAAGAGCAATGTTAAAAAGAAGTAAACTGGATATAAACTCCCCAAACAGGCGAAAACCTACCAGTTTCACCCACTGTCTCTGCCTCCTCCCTCCATGCCTGGTTCCTCCGGTTTGTATCCCGGTAAGTAAATAGCGACTGGTTATAAAGAACCGGGTGATTTGCTACCGCAATAACTAATTTCTCCTCCATTTTGTTAGAATATAGAAAATGAACTGCGGTATGTCTCTCCCAGCTTACACACGGTTTGATTGGCTAGCGCTTGTACTGTCAGATTTGCACAAACGTGATTTGATTGGCTGATGCTTCCACCTCAGCTTCAAAAGTTGAACATTGCTCAACTCTTGAAGCCTGGAAATCTCCGCTTTGCTTCCCACAATGCAGTTCGGTGAAAAGTGAGGTAAAGTGACGTCACCCCATTCAAAGTGAATGGGCAGAAGCGTTGGAAGATTTTTTTAACGCTGCTGTGTGGACGTACCGTTCAGTGATTATTTGTTGCAATGGCATTTGTTAGCAACCAGAAAATGACACCAGTAATGACAAACAGATGAGAATGCTGCTTGGGGTCTGGGTGCGTGTCGGCGGGGCTCACTGCTGTGTGGAGCGAACAGTGTGAGCTCTATTACTGGTGTTGTTTCCTGGTTGCTGCGTGGGGTCTGCGAGACATCGCGAAACTCAGCCTGAACTCAGCCTGAGCACCATGGACGCGGGAAGGGGGGGTGCTGAGGGGGCTGCAGCACCCTTTGCAGGTCTCCCTTGAAAAAGAGATCTAAGATCTCAATGGGACCAATCTGGATAAATAAAGGTTACAAACAAACAAACAGCACCCCCATCTGTGAGGCTCCACTAGCACCCGCACCCCCAAACGCGGTGCATCTACAGTGTAAGCACGCCACAGTTTCACCGCTGCGAGGCTCCATTAGCACCCCCCCCAGCACGTCACAGTTTCGCCGCTGAGAGTGTGTGTGTGTGTGTGTGTGTGTGTGTGTGTGTGTGTGTCTGTGTGTGTGTGTGTGTGTGTGTGTGTGTGTGTGTGTGTGTGTGTGTGTGTGTGTGAGGAGCTCCACGGATTGGTGCATTTGGACCAATGGGTCCATTTGGGTATGGTCACGTCACTGTACCCAGCAAGAAAAAGAGAAATCTCCTACGAGGCGTTCTGGGGCAGCATAGACAGGTCTTTTCTGTGTTAGAGTTTTACTCGCTACAGGGTGTACTTTGAGGGGTTGTGACTCTGCATACATGAATAAAAAGCTTCATAACGGGGATGGGTAAAAACCAGAAAAGCATGACATGGGACCTTTAACTCCAATAGCAGATCTATGATTGTTTATAATGCTACCAATAACACAACAATATAATCTAATGTCTAAATCCTTAAGATTGTTGTTTAAGTATCCTGGACCCTCTCACCCTAATACTTTGTTTCCCACTCCATCTCTTGCATGGAGCACCAGTTTTTCCTTCTTCAAGGCATCAGAGTACCACAGGTGGTGAACAGCAGTATGAGACCGTTGTATTTGGTCAAAGCAAACCAGAGTCCTTTTATTAGCATGGAAGCATCATTGCTGCATGTTTTATATTCCTTTTTTAATATGCTCTTAGCCTAACAAAGCCATCCTGCAGATTTAGTTTCTCACTACTCAGAGTAAATAGCCTTTTGTTGTGGCTTTTGTTTCCAATCGTCTTCAGTGGCGTTTCTATATGTACAAAAGTGGTGGGGCACAAAAAACGTAGATGTCTATATAAGCTTCTGCAGTGAGGTTCATGGCTGGTGAGGCACTGGCACTGACTCTTCAGGTTTACAAATATTATATTTTGACCTAAATCAAAATATAATATTATTTTCAAAAGCCTCTTTTGTCTGATGCTTCAATTAATTTTAAACAGACAGTTCAACAAAAGGATACCCAACAAATGTAATGTTATCATTTAAATATTGAATTGTTCTCTCTTAGTAAGATCCCATTTTCAATAAAATCGTGGTCTTACCTTGACTTGAAGATTAAGTCCATTTGCCTATCCTTCTGGACAAAAATCTCTATTACTTTTTTGTAAAAGTCCTCCTTATCTTCTTGTAGTTTCAAAAGTCTATCATAAATCTAAATGATGGATTTATGATTCGAAAATGATAAAAGTAGGGTAGACATTATCCGGCTGAACAAAACGTGCATTTATCTAACAGCTACGTTTCCCACACTTAAACACTCCCCCTTACCTGCTTATTAATCCAACATGCATCTTGTTATGCAGTAGTTATTCCCAGTAGGTCTCCAAAACAAATAAACAAAACGAGGATTGGCTTTGCAAGGCTAATGGATTCTAAGTGGTTACATTTGGTATTAGAAGATAACTGATCAAGGTTCAGAAATCTGTTTAAGGACACTCTTTATTTCTGATTGTACACAGGTAAGGTTATGTTTAACACATATTCATGTCTTTGTAAATGGTAGTGTGGATCCGTTGCATCATTACTGAAATGCATGAAATCATCTTTCATAGTGTTGGTAGACTGTTGCATAGAACCGGCAGCCTGGTGTTTACACTAGAGTGTGTTTTTGGGTCATTTGTTGTCACCCTCTACCTTAAGTGGTGAGGATAGTGATTTCTCAAGGATTAAAACATTCAAATATATTTTTAATTACAGAGACTACCAATGGTTGTATTTATTCTTACAATCATGAATTCTTTCTTTGAATGTATTAAAGATTTGTGAAGTTCTGAATTTTTAACCAACACAAAGGTTTCTTTCAATGAAATCCTTCATGTTCCTTAAGAGAAACACACTTCTCTCAATATAACCCATCATCTGTGAAATGAAGTCTTTATTCTGTCAGTTTAATGTGGCAAATACCTGAACCGTAAAATCAATATATCACTGGTTGTCATTGCAATTCAGAATCAAACACGGCACCATAGTCTCCAAATGTATCTTAAATGTACCCAAAATATAAAAGTCCGCTGATTTTAAATTATAAATATGTTATCCAGGTTAACCAAATTGTTACTTTTAGATAGATAGATAGATAGTTAAATGAAACAAAAACTATTACGATAAATACTTTTTGACAACAATTATTCCCTCTACAAAATGTATCAAAATCAGCCCACAGAGAGTACACATATTGTCATTTTCTGGTTAATACTGCAGCTTTAGTCCTGAAAAAAAACACTCTTCAAATTGTGTAAATGAACTATTATCCACATGGGCTATGCCATTAATGCTAATTAACACACCTTATGCTAATTGTTCAAATTGCCCAACATATGCAGGTTAGCATCCGGCAGTTTCTATGTGCTGGAGACCCTACTATACATTTCTAACATTAACCTTAGGGTACTTAACATTTCCGGGTTCATAGGACTCTGTGAGATGGCAACTAGACTAAAAGAGATTTTGGAAGCAAAAAAAGCAGAAAGAGCCACTAGAACATGGGAAATATATTTCACTTTGGAAATTCGGACCATGGCACATACGATGCATATGCAGAAACAGAACAGGACTCTCCTACAGAACCTGGACGACCCAAATAATACATTTTAGCACTTTGCTACTTTATAAAGGGAATACTGATTTCTGTTTTGCATCATTGTAAGCATTGTTGCTGCAGGCATGCAGAGCCTTGACTGTTCCGCAGTGCTTGTTGTTAACTTCATCCGTCTGTCTTTGTTCAGGGAGACGATGGCTTACCTGTACCAGGATGTTGGAATAAAGTAAGTTTCAGTTTGAGTCTCCCACTGTCTGCTGACTTCACCATGAACTGAGTTTGAACTAACATTTCATTTGCATTTTGCTTTTTCCTTGCAGTGACGATAACTTTGGAATGGCTTGTGTGATTGTACATAGGATATTTATTTTTTTACTTTTCCCTATTCTGTTATACAAGGAAAAAAAAAATGGAATCCTAAAAATATATGGCAACATGTTTGTATAGATTGTTTATTTGAATACGTATGTATTGGATTTTTATATCTATGTGTTATTTTAATACCGGATTGGACAAGGAAGGATAAGAATGTGTCAACAGATGCATGATATTTGTGGATAATGCTTATTAACTTATTGTATTGTGTTGTTTTGTTGTAACAGACCATGCTGCACTGAGTTGTGGGGCTGGAAATATGTAGTTTTAGTGTTCTGAAAGTCTTAGCTGAGCTCTCCTCCGTGTGATGAAGTGTAGGAGACAAACAGTTTCAGTTGGAACATATGTTCACACAGTGGCAGAGAGATAAAGATATCAAAAGCATCAGGGTGACAGTTTCATAACCAAAGGATTCTAAAGTGATCCAAATCGTCACAGCTGCATATGTAGAAACTGATCATGTTATAGTTGTACATTACAACAGATTTTATTTAACACTGAGGATGTAAACCTGCCTTCATTGGAAACAAATGCTAACCATGTAGCATAGTACTATTTGTATAATATTACACATGTTGCCTATAATCAACTATACATCATAGTGTTACCGATGGGATTGGTGTTATGGGGGGACCCCTCAGTGACAAAAGGCAACATACTCAGTGTATCCCTGAGTCAGGCTGCAGTGAGGCCTGCTGTATACACAATCACTCATCACTTATTGCATTACATGCGACACACAATTACATTTCACGCTCAACATATTTTGACATTATGGGGAGGTTTATTTTTTATTACACTAACACATCATTTCCCAGAGATCATTCTGAACAATTGTAGTAGCGTACGGATTCCTGGTCTAAAACAATGAACGATTCAACATTTTTCCTGGAGTTAATTCCAAAAATGATCTGAGACATCTGCATCGGATACAAATGATCTGATTTGAAATATTGCAGACGATCAGTTTGCGTTTAACATGTTTAAAGCCAGTGCTTGTGTCCCGGAGGAGAGTGTCAACAAAGATCTTTGAATCATCTGAAGCTTTAAAGTTCAGGCTAAAGCATCCTGAGCAGTGAAGGGAAAGCAGAAGCTCCATGTAAGCTTCATGTTCTCGTTCTGATTTCACTTCATTGTAAATAGCTCTGCCAAATGTTAAGGACAGCCACTTCCTGCTTTATGATTGTCATGCTCTGTGTTTAGCTGCAGTGTCTGTAGTGTGTGTTTGCGTGTCTTCTAATCTGAGGCTCAGTACACACTGAAAAAAGTGAAACATTGACTTTAACTAAATATATTATGTCAACAGATTTCACATAACTGTATTAGGTTAGGTCCTTAGGTTTTGTATTTAAACGTAATATTTCAACTAACCTAATACAGTTAAGTAAACTCTCCTTACATAATACATTTCATTCAATTCAACGTTTGGGTTTCTTCAGCGTACAGCCGTATTGTTGGGGGGAAATGTTGCTGCTCACCAAAGGAATGCTGCTGCGATCATCACATGTATTTGATCCCTTTATGAAGAAAGCTGTAACCTTCCTGACATGGAAATGTGTTTATTTAAATCAACTGTAGGACATGTATTCAGCAGTGTGTGTTCTTCAGTAGCTGTGTTCATTAAGCTAACCTCATTAACTCCACGAGTCACTCAGTGTTGAAGAACTGGAGGAGAGGACCTGGTCCGGTGTGTGCTGCTCCCTCACAGCTCTGTGTGTGTCTGCCTGGTTTGATGTTGCCATGGGAGATTGTTGTTGGCAAAACAATATTCACAGTGTCATGTTGCTGCACCATACCTCGCATTAACCAGGTCCCTAGCTGGCCTTCATTTACCTGTCATACTGATCGTACATACTCCAGATATGTTCTGAAATGTTCAAAGTATTGATTCTGTTCAGCATGACCGTCATCATTAAATATACATTTCTGAGGATTTTGGCTTTGTTTCTAAAACATTTCTCACACCAAATAATGTATGGAGGCAGGACAGTGCATCTACATAGACTCTGGTCCTTTCCCACAGGTCCAAGCACTTCAGAAAAGGAATTTAAAAACTGAGACAAATGAATTCAAATGAGGCTGTTGCTCTGCTTTGATCTTAGTTGCCGTTCAAGGTTTCAGACGTGTTTAAACCTGTGTTGTCTGGAACAGAACCGTGTGGTCTCTTAAACTGCACCTGTGGTTCAGTCTTAACCAGTTAGTTAAACCTACTGCTGAGCTGGTTTAACTCCCGTTTATTGTCAAACAAGTTTACAGACACACTCTCTAAAAGAGATTTCATTTGTGTACCTTTTATTACATATTTGACTGCTGGTATGGAAATTCAGTCATCTTGTTTCATATCTGTACGTTAACTCTTATTCACATTAACATATTTAATATTGTAGAGTCAGACTGCTGAAGGACATGGTACACTTGAGTAGACAGATTAAGTTACTCAGAGGTGCATTTAGCCTAAAGCTGGTCAAATGTAACCCTTAGTAGCAGATCTTCAGAAACTGTAATGTGAAGGGAGGCCTTCTGCCTTTACAGAGAGTATTCTGACTGCATGCAGTCTAAAGATGGCTGCTCACATAGTCCTGACCCTGTCCATACATTATCACAAAGGATGTGTCTGTCCCTATAGCATGGGTTGTGTGCTGTGGTTTTGTTTCAGCTTTTTAATGATGATAACATTAACATGTTTGAATGAAGAGGTAAGATACACTATTAGAAAAGGCTGTCTAGATGTCCAGTGCAAAGCAGAGGGTTTTTTCTGATAACAATGATCACATCGACAAAGTTCCTCCAGCAGAGGTGAAACCCACAGAGGAGGGAGGAACTGCTCAGTCCGAGTGTGAACAAACACTCACTACTGATCTATTTAAAGAATAGATGACTCACTGATCTATTGGCTACGACTAAAAGCAGACTGCTGTTTCCTCAAACCTGCCAACATCTTTTCTCAGTTGTCCTTTCAAGTTCTTCTTTAGACCTCTGTGCCATTTGAAACCTTTTCACAGTCATTCAGGGGTTTTTCCACTTAGGCAGCATGATGTAAACTCCTGTCTGTCTTAGAACAATCTGTTTAAAACAGGACCCTGACAAAAACGGTTAAAGATGAATGTTGATGTGAATATAATCCCAATGTATTTATTGTGGGAAACACTAGAGACCTGCTGCTCATCAGAGTTGGAAGGCTTACTTTAATAATGTATTCTGGGACAATGTCTGCAGTAGATGCATGTAAAACTATTGAATCAGTATTCAATCTAAGTAACACAATATAAAGGAAGTATAACCTGATAAAAATACATATCAATAAGAGGTTTTAATGAGTCCTCTAAACTAGGAAACCAGAATAGTTTAGTTTACAAATGCAGTTTTAGTTTAATACATTGATTAAACACATCATGTTTGTTTAACAAATCAGGTGTCGACCGACTGCATTCAAAAAAGAAAGTTGAAATAATTAAGAATGAGAGAGAAATAAAAACCAAAGATACGATCCAGGCAGTGAGTCTACAATGTATCCAGTTAGTTATCCCTCTTGTAAAAAGATGTATCAGTAATCTGATGACGCATTGTCTTTATGACAGTTACCTGTATACTGATTACGTACTCCTGTTACATGTAATCCATTACTCCCCAGCCAGCTGCTATTAACCTTGGATTCTGGAAGTAAAAGGAAGAGCTTCCTTATTATTTGTAAGGTTCAACAATCACACTTTTTTATCTTGCTTTAGGGACATGAAACCAATCGTCAGCACAAGGTTCAGTTAATTAGATCATCTTGTGTGATGTCCCTATAATGTTGTTCAAACGGTTTGCAGACACAAGATGATAAATGATTGTCACATGAATGTAGTCACAAACATATTCACTGTGGAGTTCTGTTGTATCCTGACTCATCAACCAAACCACCCAGGCAGGATTCAAAGAAATAAAAAGTGAAAATAACTTGATCATAATGTTTCACATCAGGAACAATGACAGCTAGTGTTGTAGCACAGTGAGAAAGCTGTTGACTCCCTTATTAACGAGGATGTGTGCTCACAGAGAGACCTGACAGTCACTAGTTTAGTTTATTTGTTTATAGTGTCGTGATCAAGTCACCTCAGATATTTAAACACTTTCATATCAGACAATAGAGAGGAGAGGGTTCTGGGGGTTTGCCATTAGGTCACGTGAGGTAAAAGGACAAAAGGGTTAAAACTATGAAGACTTTTAAATGTCAATAAGAAAATGATACTTCAAATAAACTCTGGAAATGCACTGGGCATTAAAGGCTAAAAATAAGTAACATGTAATGGATGACTCATTCTAATATCCCTGAAGATGTTGCCTGTGCTTCTGAAGTGAATAAACCGTGTTCACACGTGTGTTTAAAGGGTCAACATCCTTTCCAACTGGCTAAGAAGTAGTCCTTCCAGACACTGTCTCCATGACGCCACAGAAAGAGAACTTGAAGACTTTTGGAGATATTGTTGAGTTTTTACCCAAACCTGGAGTTGGCATTACAGCGTGTTTCCAGGGGTCCGGACACAGGGCCGGTCCCACAGAAGCTCCGGGGCAGGGGTGAGCTCACTTCAATAGACTGGGAGGAGAGGCCGTCTTTATTTACTGATGAAGGCTCTGTGGACAGCGTCTCAGCCACAGGGAGACACTGTCCCTACTCATGTGTTTCTTTACTGCATACACTTTGATCTATTTAACTCCTAGTGAAGCGAGCATGGACACTTTAGCAAACGCTGTTTGATGTGACGTCAATACTGTAACTGTGATAAAGAATTCAGAGCAGCTCACAGAGCAGGTGGATGTCTTTCCAAGAAAAACAAAGGGAGACCCTCATGATGATTCCTTCTTCATATTATCTGACTCACTGCCTTTTCAAAAAACCCTTTTCATGCAGCTATGACATTGTGTGTGAATGATGTGGCTGTATAGGAAGTACTTGAAACCAGCATCACACATCATGCTTGGCACATAGATGATAATCCTTTCTTTTTTGTATCTATTGAGGTGTTTCCATGATTTAATGCTGTAAAAGTATTGTACAACATAAGACGAAGGATTGTATGTATAAAGGTACTCTTTGTAAATAGATTGCATTGATGAAACACATTTATGATTTTCCGTACAAAATGAGCATCAACATTTTAAAAGGGTAGTTTCTTATGCTGAATATGTACAGATGATTGTGACAAAAAAGGAACTATTCTCACATTTGCATGCTCCACAAATCCAGTTTCCTTGCAAAAATATATATTGAATGCATATACAGTGTTATTAATCTAACAAATTAGTTATTAACATTAACATTAACATTTTTTGGTTTGTCACTGAAAATAAATGAGAATTAATTCAAAAAGAAAACAAAAAAACACAATTATCAGAATATTTGAACAGCTGTTACTGTACATAATAATGCAAATATCTAAAAATGCCCTTTGTCAGTGTGTCACACTTTGCAGTTTCATTGAAAATTAAATGTACAGAAGCATTCCTTATGTCATATTGACAGCTGACTTGTAAACAGACCTGGGTCAAAATGGTGATTTTCAATACCTGTTGTTTTTCCAGTTTTTGAAATAGTAGATTTTATTGAAAAGTTCCAGTAGAATTGGTCATTTATTGTGGTTTTTACTAACATTTCTGTCAGGCAATATGGAAATGATATAACTTATTTCAAAGGTACACCTTTTTTCTCAACAGCCCTCTCCACTCCCATCTCTGTACCCTCATTACATCAGAGGAGAAGGGAGAGGGTGTTGTTTGTGATTTCTGTTTTAACCTTCACATTTCTATTTTGCACAAATAAGGAAACTAACACTAAGCCACTTGTTCATTTGCTTTATTTACTTGGTTTTCTCTTTCCTATAGTTCTATATAGCTGATTGTAACAGTGTGCTCATGTGGAATACAATGCAAACTAAGCAGGAATCACCACGTTGTTGTGCATGCATTTTGGTTTCCAAACATACGTTTTATGTAAGTTAGTTTTGATTAACCTTGTGCAACAGGTTGTGAACCAGTGCATGCTAGCAAAGGCATTATTTGACTCGCTTCACATGCAGGTGCACTGTGTTTATTCCTTCACTTGATGAGTTCTTCAGGTATGCCAAAACAGACACAGGTATTCAAAAATGGTCATAGATGAAGTGAGGGCCATATGTCTGAAGATGAGGTTTGTGTTCGCTAATGTCTACGTTCAGACTGAACGTTGAATACAGAAATGAGCATTTTAATGCTCTGAACTTCAGAGCATTAAAATAGCAGCAACCAACTATTTCCCATGTAAAAATAATGTGTCGTAATATCTACCTGAGCAGAGGTTCAAGTTGT
Source organism: Pogonophryne albipinna (assembly GCA_028583405.1). Classification (NCBI taxonomy): domain Eukaryota; kingdom Metazoa; phylum Chordata; class Actinopteri; order Perciformes; family Artedidraconidae; genus Pogonophryne; species Pogonophryne albipinna. The sequence continues at coordinate 343,730 of JAPTMU010000073.1, read as the reverse complement.
AATCCAGCTTCTCTGTGTTTTTTTGACGTAGCTGGGCACGTTAGCGCTGATACTGTGTTTAGCTAGCTAATGGCCTCCACCCTGTACTGTGCTCATTTGTTGGCTTCTACTATGGCTTGTGTGTGATAACACATTTGGCATAGAAACGTCTGATGAGAAAGTCTTTACCTTCCATCCTGTCTAAAACGTCTGATTGGAGGATTTACTCTCCTAAATGTGTCCGTTTGGAATCACTTATTAAGAAATGTGGGTGACAGAGGTCTGGCCAGAAGGCCATTACTTTCTTTAGTGGAGCACCTCAGAGTGCATCATTCACTGTAAAGGCATTGTGTTTTCAAACCATTGTAGCATTGCGAGCCAACATTAATGACTTTACACAAAAAGCTTTAAATGACTTGGTGTGTTTTATCATGCCTGACAGTGCTCTTCAAGTGAAGAGTAAACTCATTCTGCATTTTATTTACAGCAGCAGTCCTTTATTTAGGTCACACTGTTTGCATTTCAATTTGGAATATAAATAAATATTAATATTTAAAAAAAGGTGCTCATAAAGGCAGTTAACCTGCTTCATGTTGATCAAAGTTGTGATGATGTATTGATGTATAATATGTTTCAGTTTGATATTATTTTCTTGTCAGATTCAAACTATATCTCAGAATGGATACGAGGGCATTATAGAGAATTTGCATGCAATTTTTTTCATCGTTTTCCTATATCAGTAATGGAACATAGATATACTGTACATTTCATGTTATTTCGCACATTCAAGAGGAATCTACAGAGTGAGACAGCATTCAGTGGAGATGTATCAGTTTGTTTCCTATGTGACTTCCAGCCACAGTTGAGACATGCTGATTGGCTGTTAGTTACAGGATGTTTGTACGGTTATGGTATTGTTTTTGTTTTCCAAAATATTTTATTTTTACTTTTTATAATCCAATCACTGGCAGCTGTCCTCACTGATTGCCAAACAGATTCCCTGTTCAGTACCTGTACAATTTGTAGGCAATTTGTCACTGACTCAGAATAAAGAAACTATTTTAAATGGAACCAGTCGTTTTGTTGTTATGCTGCATGCATATGTTTTGTGGTTAGCTGTTACGTGTTTCCTTTTTTAACAATGCTTTTGACCTGACACAAAACTGTCATACATGTCGTCAGTGTTGGACAATTCAAACAATCCTGGTTAAATGTGTTTTCAACATCCAGTGCCAACATGTTGAAATGTACTTTTTTGCAATGTTGCCATGTTCATTACTTTACACCACAAGCAGCAATGATTGCCGCCACAGTAATAACATTTTGGTTTGGTTTCCGCTTTAGAATAACTCTGTAATAATCTATTTTACACACAATCAACAAACGTCTCTCTCAAACGCTTGGACTATTATACCAACCTGTGGTGTGTAAAGATAGTTGGATACTTCACAAATTGAAGTTCTCCACAAATGTGAATACAATGTTAACTGCTGAGGGAGATGGTTTTAAGATCTCTCATTGTTATATCTCGTAAAATCTGTTAAGTTAATGTTTTAAGTTCAGTCTTGTATTCTGTTTTATTTTGTAGTAACCTTTCCTTCTTGTTGCAGATTACCTCACTTCCTCCCCTTGTGTGTTTTCCCTCCACTGTGATTGTTGACTCCGCCCTAATTGTCTGCACCTGTTCCCCCTTAGCCTGCCTATACTGGAAATATAGTTTCTGTCTCCCTTGTCTTGTTGCCAGTTCGTTTCGTTCCATGTGCCTGACTGCCAGCGTGAAGTCCATGTTATCTGCTAAGAGCTAGAACCGAGGTTTTGGAATTTACTTTATCTTTTTGACTTTTGATACTATGTTAACCTTTTCCTCGTAAGAGTGTTTTTTGTTATCGAAACCTGTACCTCTACGGAGAGCTCACAGTGTCACTATTTTTTCAGTAAAGACTTTTATTTGTACTTTGTTTGTCGAGTCATGCTTTTGGGTTCATACTGGTTTGCCTAGCCGTGACAGTACGAACTGGCCAGTAAAATGGACCCAGCCGACTCAGAACAGCTGCAAGCTACCCTTCGCTTTCAGGGGAGACATATGAACGAACAGGAGGAGAATATGTCTGCCATTCAGCAGGGAGTTAAGGATCTTGTTGGTAACCAAAAGGGTTTCGAGTCCTCCGTAACCACACAAGTTAATCACCTGGCTGAGCAGATCCAGCGTATGCTTACTCACCTCGGGACAACCCCAGCCTCCAGTGGCCTCTGGAGGGTCCCCAGCTTCTCCTGCAGCCCTGGTCGCCTCTTCAATCCGCCTGGCTCCTCCAGAGAAGTTTTCTGTGGAATCTGATGGCTGTCGTCCCTTCCTGGTGCAATGTGACCTGCACTTTCAACACCAGCCTGCGGCGTTCCCCACGGAGCGGTCTAAGGTTGCTTTCCTGGTCTCTCACCTTACTGGACGGGCGGCAGCATGGGCAACGGCCGAGTGGTCAAGGGACTCGCAAGTCTGTGGTTCTCTTCAGATGTTCACTGATTCTTTAAGAAGGATTTTTGACCACACTTCTCCTAGCAGAGAGGCAGCCCGAGTTCTATCAAAGCTTAAACAAGGTAATCACACTGTTGCAGACTATGCCATTGAATTCCGCACCATAGCCGCAGATAGCGGCTGGAACCTATTAGCTCTTTTTGATGCCTTCCTCAATGGACTCTCTGACCCTGTTAAAGATCAGTTGGCTCCACTAGACCTACCCCCTGATCTAGACTCTGTAATTGCCATGGCTATCAGGATTGATAATCGCCTTACGGAGAGAAGAAAGGAGAAACTCGGAGCTGTTTCCGCCAACGTCTACCACAGAGGGCACTCCACCTCGCCTCCCTCATCTGAGAGATTCTTCCCTCGTCAAGCCTGACCGTCATCACAGAGGACTGCATCCCCCAGCTCATCGGAGGAACCCATGCAGCTGGGACGTGCCAAGCTGTCAGCTGAGGAGCGGCGTCGGCGTCTTCTAGAGGGGCTGTGTTTCTACTGCGGACAACGAGGTCACATGCTACCAGCCTCTCACTAAAAGAGCAGGCTCACCAGAGAAAAGGAGGGCGCTGGTGAGCCGACTTTCTGCCTCTGGTTTCCCTTCTCGCGTCCTGACCAGCGCCCAGGTACATTCTGCTACTATAACATTAACTCAAGGGGTATTAATTGATTCAGGGGCAGATGAGAGTCTGATGGACTGGGGGTTAGCTAATGAGTTAAAAGTCAAGACCGAACTGTTGACCCAGCCTCTACAGGCCAGCGCCTTGGACGGCAGATTGCTTTTCAAGATAACTCATAAGACTGAACCCTTAGAAATTGTCATTGATAATCATAGGGAACTCCTATCCTTTCACTTGTTTAACTCTGCTCAACACCCCGTCATATTGGGTTTTCCCTGGTTGAGGAAACACAATCCAAACATTGATTGGCGTTCTGGTAAGATTAAAGGGTGGGGGGAGGAATGCACTACTGATTGTCTCAGACAGGGAGAAAAGATAGCTGTTGGAGGGGCTTCTTGGAATAGTGTAAGGACTGCGTCGCCAGACATTGACCAGAAACCTGAACCTCCAGACTTGGGATTAGTACCTACCTGCTATCATGACCTTGGGGGAAGTTTTTAGCAAGGCTAAAGCCATGACTCTTCCTCCTCATAGACCTTATGATTGTGCCATTGATTTGATCCCAGGAGCGCCTATACCTAAAGGGAGACTTTACTCAATCTCTGGTCCTGAAAGAGATTCCATGAAGGAATATATGGACGCCTCGCTAAAGTCAGGGCGTATTCGTCCCTCATCCTCCCCTGCTGGGGCGGGGTTTTTCTTTGTGGGGAAAAAGGACGGTTCCCTTAGGCCCTGTATTGACTATTCCCCGTTAAACAACATCACAGTCAAGAATACTTATCCTCTCCCACTCATGGTTTCAGCTTTCGAGCAGCTTCAAGATACCAAGATCTTCACCAAATTAGATCTTAGGAATGCATATCATCTGGTCAGAATTCGCGAAGGTGATGAATGGAAGACTGGTTTCAACACCCCCACTGGCCATTATGAGTATTTAGTTATGCCTTTTGGTCTCACCAATGCTCCTGCAGTTTTTCAAGCCCTTGTCAATTACGTTTTAAGAGACTACTTGAATCGGTTTGTTTTTTTCTACCTCGACGACATTCTGATATACTCACCCGACAAAGACTCCCACATGCATCATGTACGCCAGGTTCTCCAACTTCTCCTCAGGAATCAGTTATTTGTCAAGGCTGAAAAATGTGATTTCCATGCCACTACTGTTTCATCATATCCCCGGGTCTTATTCAAATTGATCCTGCTAAGGTTAGTGCAGTAGCCCAGTGGAAGACTCCTGACAGCAGAAGGAAGGTCCAGCAGTTTTTGGGGTTTTCTAACTTCTATCGGAGATTTATTAGAAACTTCAGCGCTATTGCACTACCACTTCATGCTCTTACATCCCCTCAGGTTCCGTTTGTGTGGTCTACTCAGGCCGAGGAGGCTTTCACTCGGCTCAAAAGTATGTTCACCTCTGCCCCCATTCTAACTGTTCCTGACCCAAGTCGTCAGTTTGTGGTGGAGGTGGATGCCTCCAATCTAGGTGTAGGTGCTGTCCTGTCGCAGCGGTTGGAGAAGGACAACAAGATGCATCCCTGTGCTTTCCTCTCCAGAAAACTCTCGCCGGCTGAGCAGAACTACGATGTGGGAAACCGTGAGTTACTGGCTGTAAAAATAGCTCTGGAGGAGTGGCGACATTGGTTAGAGGGGGCTCAGTTTCCATTCTTAGTATGGACGGATCATAAGAATCTGGAATACGTAAGAAAAGCTAAACGCTTGAACTCTCGTCAGGCTAGATGGACTTTATTTTTCAACCGCTTTAATTTTACTTTGTCTTACAGGCCGGGGTCCCAGAACATGAAGCCCGATGCCCTTTCACGTCTATTTGACCCCGAGCCTATTGCCAAAGAGCCTGAAGCCATCCTGCCACTGAACCGTGTGGTTGGAGCGGTGACTTGGCAGATAGAAACAGAGGTGAAGCAAGCTAACGCAGGGCTAGCACCTAGCCCTGCACCTGCCCGCAAAATCGTCTGTTTGTGCCTATTACCATGCGTTCACAGGTGATCCATTGGGCTCACACCCTGCTGCTCACTTGCCATCCGGGGGTTAAGAGAACAATGTTTTTCATCAAGCAACGTTTTTTGGTGGCCATCAATGGAGCGAGAAGTTCAGGAGTATGTGGGCGCATGCCCGGTCTGTGCTCGGAATAAAACATCCTCCAGGGCGCCAATGGGGCTTCTCTGGCCACTCCCTATTCCCAGCCGGCCATGGTCTGAGATCTCTGTGGACTTCGTCACGGGTTTATCGGAGTCTAAAGGTAACACCACCATACTCAGGGTGGTGGATCGTTTCTCGAAGATGATACATTTTATTGCCTTGCCCAAGCTTCCATCAGCCAAAGAGACGGCTGAAGTAATGATGACTAACGTTTTTCGTGTTCATGGCTTTCCAAAAGACATTGTTTCAGACAGAGGACCACAGTTTATATTGCGGTTCTGGAAGGAGTTCTGTAACCTGATCGGAGCCACAGTCAGCCTCTCGTCCGGATACCATCCAGAGTCCAATGGCCAAACAGAACGCCTGAACCAGGAGTTGGAGACGTGCCTTCGTTGTTTGGTTGCTCAGAACCCTTCGTCCTGGAGCAGATGCCTTACCTGGGTTGAATATGCCCGCAACTCGCTTCCCACCGCTGCTACTGGGTTAACCCCTTTCCAATGTGCCTATGGTTACCAGCCACCTGTGTTCCCGGAGACTGAGAAGGAGGGCAAATCCCAGAGCTTGGTGAGGCGTTGTCGCCGCATCTGGAGTGCCGCTCGCAAAATGCTTATGAGAAACTCTGAGCGAATGAAAAAGGCAGCAGATCAGAGGCGCCGACCAGTTTCCCGTGTACAAGCCTGGCCAGAAGGTCTGGCTCTCAACGAAGGATCTTCCTCTTCACGTCGCCTCCCGAAAACTTGCACCTAGGTTTGTAGGTCCGTTTCCTGTGACAAAGGTTATTAATCCTGTGTCTGTCCGTTTGCGTCTTCCCAGGTCCCTGAGAGTCCACCCAACTTTTCATGTGGGAAGACTGAAACCAGCGAAAGAAAGTGTATTGGTCCCCGCAGCCAAACCCCCTCCACCCCCCCGACTGATCGAGGGCGGCCCGGTTTATGCAGTCAAGCGTCTGTTGGCGGTACGCAAGAGAGGAAGAGGCAGACAATTCCTCGTTGACTGGGAGGGTTATGGGCCTGAAGAACGCTCATGGGTTCCATCAAGTTTTGTTGTGGGTGAGGATCTTTTTGGCGATTTCTACCGACGCCATCCACAAGTGCCTGGGCCGTCAGGAGCCATCCCTAGAAGGGGGGGTACTGTTATATCTCGTAAAATCTGTTAAGTTAATGTTTTAAGTTCAGTCTTGTATTCTGTTTTATTGTAGTAACCTTTCCTTCTTGTTGCAGATTAACTCACTTCCTCCCCTTGTGTGTTTTCCCTCCACTGTGATTGTCGACTCCGCCCTAATTGTCTGCACCTGTTCCCCCTTAGCCTGCCTATATATAGTTTCTGTCTCCCTTGTCTTGTTGTCAGTTTGTTTCGTTCCATGTGCCTGACTGCCAGCGTGAAGTCCATGTTATCTGCTAAGAGCTAACAACCGAGGTTTTGGGATTTACTTTATCTTTTTGACTTTTGATACTATGTTAACCTTTTCCTCGTAAGAGTGTTTTTTGTTATCGAAACCTGTACCTCTACGAGAGCTCACAGTGTCACTATTTTTTCAGTAAAGACTTTTATTTGTACTTTGTTTGTCGAGTCGTGCTTTTGGGTTCATACTGGTTTGCCTAGCCGTGACACTCATCATTTCTTCTCACAAAATGGACTGTTGATTTTCTTTCAGCAAAATAATTGACACCTTTCCCTCTGACTCTCTCACAAACTTGGCTTACTTCCAAGTAAATCTCACTCTGTTTAACCTTACTCCTTGATTTCAACCTCAAAATAACAAACATGCTTATTTTTCAGATAAATGTATCAGATCTCAATATCTGTTAGCAAACGTTAAATCGTGTTTTAAAAAGCAGATACATTGCTCACTGAAAAAATTCAACGTAGACTTAAATTAAATGTATTAGGTCAACAAGTTTCACATAACTGTATTAGGTTAGTTGGAAGCAATAATATTAAGTAATACCTAGAAAATGTTATTTAAACTTAATATTATTGCTTAATCAACTAACCTAATACATTTATGTGAAATCTGTTGACACAATACATTTAATTAAAGTCAACGCTTCAGTTCTGTCAGTGATCCACTCTCACTCTCACTACCACTGATGTTTGTTCTGTTCCGTTTTTTCAGGTTTTTCCCACAGTCTCGCAAAAAAACGTGTAATAGCTACGTTTGTCCACAGGGCAAGACGTAGTATATTCACAAATAACCCTCTCAAAACGTGACATGGCTAAAATATTTGTTCCTATTCCTTTCTAATGACCAGTGTCCATGTCACGTGATCGCAAACTTTCCCAGCGTGAGAAAAAAAACATGGCAGGCACCCGACTTATTTTTAGTGGAAAATCCTAAATTGTAGGATAGTTTGGCCGTTATAATGCTTTTTGATTAGATTTCTAGCGAGAAGTGTATATTGTACTTTTAAAATCTACGTCCAGTTGATGTGTAGGATCTATAGTTTGATCGATATTACGAAGATTATGTGAGGTCTCGCCAGGAGAACGTGTATATACTACGTATTTAACTATAGAGGTTGCTCTGCGCGAATTCCTGAAATTGTGAGATTGATCAACCCAGTCTCACAAAAAAACGTGTAATAACTACGTTGGTCCACAACTTGGGACGTAGTATTTCTACAAAAACGCCTCTGATATTGTAAGATCCCTACGTTTTTGTTCACCATTCATTCCAATGGCTGGCGTCTATGTCACGTGATCTTCAAATTTCTCCCTGCAGAAAAAAATAAATGGCCGACATTCGTTTTATTCTCGGTGGAAAATGCCTATTTTAAGGTTAGTTTGGCCATTACAATGTGTTTTGATGTCATTTGATGCGAGAAATATGAGTTGTTATTTCAGATTATGTGTGCAGTGGATGTACATGATCTTTAGTTTGCTAGTTATTACGAAGATTACTTCAGGAAATTGTGTCCATTCAACGTTTTCTTTGTTACCAAGGTGGTTGCTAGGGACGCTGCTATCGATATTATTTCTGTTATGTTGTGTAACTGTTTAATGGTGTTATCTTTATTGCTACCCCCTTCCCCGTCAATTTATAGTGTTGGTCCACAGCGCAAACGTATTAGTTGAACAAAATCCACATCTAAAATTGTGGCACACGTTATTTTCCCCTGTGCAATTCTCCAACCCAGTCTCACATCTCACATCACATCGTCATAAACAAATACCGGAAACAGACCGAAAACATTTTTTTTAAATAAAATAATACTTTATTCCGAGTGTGCTTGCTTGTCTCTTTGAAATTCATCACATAACGGCATTGTAATACACGGTTCGGCTGCATTAAATATTACATATCTGCCGTAGTTCTCTATTTATAGAGCCCTGATGAGAAGACTTCTAGACAAACATGAGGAACTGCCGCCAACACTGAAAATGTGACGTGGATCATAAATATATCAGCAATTAAACAACATCTTACATTTCTTTTCACACAATACGTCTCCTTGCAGTATCAACACTAATTCTGATATAAAGGGACACCTAGTGGTTAATGCATGTTATTGAATTTCATTATTTTTATTATTAGATATTAATAGGATCCCTATAAAGTATATTCATTACTCGTTATTCTCTACTAATAGTTCATTAAAGACTGTATATAATGACTATTTTGCACATCCCTTTCAATATTTCAAAATTTTCTAAGGTTTATTGACATATCATATAGGCCTACACAACTATGGTGTAGTTATGCAATGAATGAAAAACTTGGATTGCAGGTTCCTCAACAGTGCATTACAAGACATCTATCAATATTTGTGTATACCTCCAGCAATGTTAACTATGTTGAAGCACTTATTTTAACTGATATTATACATATGTATTATACTCTTATAAGATGTATGTAGATAGTATAAGAAATGTGCAGAATACGGCAGTTTAATGGTGGAGGGATACACACATATAGATGTCTTGTAATGCACTGTTGAGGAACCTGCGGCCCAAGTTGTTCATCTACGACCTTGTAAGGTATTGAACATTCAATAAATAAAGAACACAGAATTATGAAATATAAAACACAGAATTTGTGTGATTATACTAAATGATTTACAAATAAACACCACTGCATATTTACAACTGTTACACATGCTGATGTAACACAAATGTTTCCAACTTGGGATCAATAAAGTATATCTTATCTTAAGATAATCGATGGCTACTGCCATATTTGCAAAATGTGCCTCTGAACCTTGACAAGTGCATGTTTCAGGCTTATCAATGAACAACAGGAGGGGTCACAGACATAAGACCAGCTGTTAAATAAAGCTCTTCTGACCTTAGCTGGCATGTGGGTATATATTAATGCTGCCCATTATGGGCACAAGCAATTTTCACACATTTATCAATCAATCAATCAATGTTTATTTATATTGCCCAATATCACAAATGTTACATTTGTCTCAGTGGACTTCACAGTTTGTACAAAATATCAGTATGACAATACGACACCCTCTGTCCTTAGACCCTCACATCGTACAAGGAAAAACTTCAGAAGAAAACCCACAGTTTTAAAGGGAAAAATGGGAGAAACCTCAGGGAGAGCAACAGAGGAGGGATCCCTCTCCCAGGACGGACAGACGTGCAATAGATGCCGTGTGTAAATTGAAAAGATAATACATTTGCAACATAGGTAGTCCAAATGTTTGGAAATGCATGTGTGTATAATAGGAAGATGAATCCACGAGGATATCCATCCAGGACCTATGATCCATGACCACAGCCACGACTCAAGATCCAGCGCTCGCGATGCAGGACACAGGACCGCAGGATCATCCATGACTCCGGATCCCAGCGTATATAGACACCAAAAAGAAAGACATTTGGGGAAGCTGGGTTAATCGGAACATGAGAGTACACAGGTATAGACAGAGAGAAGGAAGAAGTAAGATGTCCCCCGACAAACTAAGCCTATATCAGCAAAACTAGGGGCTGAATCTAATCAGCCCTAACTATAAGCTTTATAAAAAAGGAAGGTCTTAAGCACACTCTTAAAAACGGATAGGGTGTCTGCCGCCCGAACACAAACTGGAAGCTGATTCCACAAATGTGGAGCTTGATAAGAAAAGGCTCTGGCTCCCATTGTACTTTTAGAGACTCTAGGAACAACCAACAACCCTGCATTCTTGGAATGCAATGCCCTAGTAGGACAGTAGGGTATAATGAGTTCTTTAAGGTAAGATGGCGCCTGCCCATTAAGGGCTTTGTCGGCGAGAAGAAGAATTTTTAATTATATCCTGTCTTCTATAGGGAGCCAGTGTAAGGCAGCCAGAACAGGAGTAATGTGGTCCCTTTTCCTAACTCTGGTTAGTACACGAGCTGCAGCATTTTGAATCAGCTGAAGCGACTTGACTGACTCCTTGGTACACCCTGATAATAAAGAGTTACAATAATCCAGCCTTGAAGTAACAAATGCATGGACTAGTTTCTCTGCATCATTTTGAGGCAAGATATGCCTGATTTTTGCAATGTTACGTAGATGGAAGTAGGCGGTCCTTGAAATTGATTTTATGTGGGCGTTAAAGGATAAATCCTGATCAAATATAACACCAAGATTCCTTACAGTCTCACTGGAGGCCAAATTAATGCCATCCATAGTTAGTATATCTTTAGATAATTTGTTTCGTAGATTCTTCGGGCCAAGTACAATAACTTCAGTTTTGGTCGTGTTTAACATCAAAAAGTTTAAGGTCATCCACGTTTTTAAGTCCTTGAGGCAGTCTTGAATTTTATTTAGATGATTAATTTCATCAGGCTTGATTGATAAATATAGTTGAGTATCATCTGCATAACAATGAAAATTTACAGAATGATTCCTTATAATATTGCCTAACGGAAGCATATATAATGTGAACAAAATAGGTCCGAGCACTGAGCCCTGTGGCACTCCATGGCTAACTTTGGTTTGCGTGGAAGATTCATCATTGACACGTACAAACTGAGAGCGTTCAGATAGATAGGACCTAAACCAGCCTAAAGCAGTTCCCTGTATGCCAACTAAGTGCTCTAGTCTTCGCAATAAGATATCATGATCGATAGTATCAAATGCAGCACTGAGATCGAGCAAAACAAGAATAGAGACAAGTCCCTTGTCAGAGGCTATTAGAATGTCATTTGTGACTTTAACCAGAGCTGTCTCTGTGCTATGATGTGTTCTAAAGCCAGACTGAAAATCTTCAAATAAATCATTGTTTTTTAAGTAATCACACAACTGTTTGGCGACTGCTTTCTCAAGAATTTTTGAGAGGAACGGAAGATTAGAAATAGGTCTATAATTGGCTAAAACCTCTGGATCGAGGTTGTGCTTTTTAAGAAGCGGTTTTATCACTGCTACTTTGAATGATTGTGGAACATAGCCTGATAATAAAGACATATTCATAATATTTAATAAAGAAGTGCTAATTAATGGAAAAACTTCCTTCAACAGCTTAGTTGGAATTGGGTCTAACATACTGACATACATAACATATTGATGGTTTAGAAGAGAGAATCATTGAATTTAATTGTTCAAGGTTAATGGCTGAAAAGCATTCTAGTTTACTATCTAGTGTAATATTAGAACTTACGTTTCCGGGAGCTGTTGATAACACTATACTGGTCAAAGGCAAGAGGTCATTAATTTTGTTTCTAAGAGTAACAATTTTATCGTTAAAAAAGCACATAAAATCATTACTACTGAGTGCTATGGGAATAGAAGGCTCAATCGAGCTGTGGCTCTCTGTCAGCCTGGCTACAGTGCTGAAAAGAAATCTTGCATTATTCTTATTCTCATCTATTAATGAAGAGTAGTAGGCTGCTCTCGCTTTACGCAGTGCTTTCTTATATTCATTGAGAGTAATATGCCAAATTAAACGAGATTCTTCAAGTTTAGTGGAACGCCATATCCTTTCAAGTTGTCTCGACTTTTGCTTTATTTTGCGGGTTTCGGCATTATGCCATGGAGCTAATCTATGTTGTTTTATTTTCTTCTTTTTCAAAGGAGCAACAGAGTCTAATTTTATTCGCAGCGCATCTGTAGCACTATCAACAACATGATCAATTTGGGGTGGTGTACATTTTGTATAAGTTTCCTCCCCTACATGCAGACATGCTATCGAGTTAAATATTGGTGGAATCTCTTCCTTAAATTTGGCTATAGCACTAACAGATAGGTTTCTGCTGCAGGAGCTTTTGACTAATGCTTTGTAGTCTAGTAACAGTACTTCAAAAGTTACTAAGAAATGGTCGGATAAAGCAGGATTATGCGGTTCGACTAATAGTTGCTCAATTTCAATACCATAAGTCAGAACAAGGTCGAGAGTGTGATTATAGCAGTGGGTTGGTTTATTTACACTCTGACAGAAACCAACAGAATCTAATATAGAGTTAAATGCAACAGTAAGGCTATTTTTAACATCGTCAACATGAATATTAAAGTCACCTACGATAATTACTTTATCTGTTTTAAGTACCAAAGTTGATAAAAACTCAGAGAATTCTGATAAGAATTCTGAATAAGGACCTGGTGCACGGTACACTGTAACAAATAAGATTGGCTGCAAAGTTTTCCAGGTCGGATGCGTAAGACTAAAAACGAGACTTTCAAAGGAGGTATAATTTAATTTTGGTTTAGTATTGATAAGTAAACTTGAGTCAAAGATTGCTGCAACTCCACCTCCTCGGCCCACGCCTCGGGCAATATGAGTATTGATATGGCTGGGTGGAGTGGCCTCATTTATGCTGACATATTCTTAATGTCTCAACCAAGTTTCAGTGAGACAGCATATATCAATATTATAATCTGATATTAAATCATTTACCAATATTGCTTTAGATGCTAGAGATCTTATGTTTAAGAGACCACATTTAATATTCCTGTTTTGTTGCACTGTAGTAGTTGTTACATTTACTTTTATTAGGTTATTATGTATGACACCTCTATTAGGTTTTACCTTTAATTGTCCTTGGGCAGACACACACACCGCTAATATTGGGTATTTTATTGGGTTCGGGATTCCTATGGATGACTGCCTAGGAGAGAGCGCAGAGAAGCGTGTAAGACTGCGACTCCGCCTCCTGGTCTCAACTCCAGTTTGTCATGGATTAAGTCCACAAAGCCCTGAAATGTTTGCCGAAATGAGATCTGCACCTTCCAAAGTAGGATGAATGCCGTCTCTCTTAATCAGACCAGGTTTTCCCCAGAAGGCTGTCCAATTATTTACGAAATATATATTTTTTAATGATATGTTTTACATTTGAGTGTTTCCTATCCCCTAAACCTCCAGGGATGTACACAGTTTAATACTGGCAACTTCTTATTATGTGGAATACGAAAACGTCTTTTAAAACAACAATTCCCAGTAGAGACGTGCCATAGAGAACATGTTGCGAAACACAATAGCCAGCATGTGTAGTTCTGGGGACAGGGTGGGGGAGGGGGGGACGGGGTGGACTTGTTCAAATCTGCTCCGACCCTCGGTCCTGGCGGACTCCAACTTGTGTTTATTAATCAAACAAATAAATAAACACAAGGATAATTATGTGTTATTGTTGAGTAAATGGAGAATTGCACAGGGGAAAATAACGTATCTATGCCACAATTTTAGATGCGGATTTTGTTAAACTAATACATTTGCACTGTGGACCAACACTATACATTGACGGGGAAGGGGGTAGCAATAAAGATAACACCATTAAACAGGAACACAACCTAACAGAAATAATATCGATAGCAGCGTCCCTAGCAACCACCTTGGTAACAATGAAAACGTTGAATGGACACAATTTCCTGAAGTAATCTTCGTAATTGTGATATTCATGTGAATGTATTGTGCTCCCAATATAACTGTGCCCCCTGCTGTCTACACAGCATATAGATACACTAGCAGTGATGAAGTACACAGTAAGCATGTATAACGTGTGTGAGCCAGCACTGGTGAATAAACCCTGTTAACGTCCAGCAAGTTGAGTCTTTCATGTACAACATGGAAACATTACATTGGCGACGAGGAGTAAGCGAAAGGACACAGGAAGGATAAACACAGACTTCGCTGAGTTTTCCGGAAAAGAAAAGAAAAGGAAGAAAGACGGACAAGTGGAGAGTGAGGCTAAGCTAACTACGCTAAGCTAAAAACGAAAACGTGGCAGTCGGCGCATCGCAGCTGCAATGGCCGTGAATACCGCTTCTCTCCCACCGTTTGACACAGAAACGGACCTTGGCTCTGTCGGACCTCGCTGGATGAAATGGATGCAAAGGTTTGAAAACTACACCACTGCTATGACCATAAATGGCGATGCTAGGCTAAAGGCATTAATGCTGCACTTAGCAGGAGAACGTGTGCATGATATCTATGACACACTAGCAGGAGAAGATGACAAATATGCAGACGCTAAACAGAAGCTATCTATATACTTCTCACCCAAGAAAAACGTCCAATATCAAGTGTACATCTTCAGAAAAGCTGAGGATGTTGAGGATGTTAGCTAAGAACTGTGAGTTTACCAGCATGGATGCAGAGATTAAAACGCAAATCATACAAAGCTGTGCATCATCCACACTGCTCAGAAAGGCGCTGAGAGAACCAGATTTAAGCCTAGATGCACTTTTACACCATGGGAGAACAATGGAGCTGTCCAGAACTTCAAGCAAGTGGCATAGAAAAGGGCACAACAGCTACAGTCAACAGGCTGGAACAAAAGACCGCAGAGAACCATCCAAGCAGCAGTCAATGGTCGGGGAAACGCTTTTCCAGCTCCCGCTGCAGAAACTGTGGAGGTAAATATCCCCATGATGGTGAATGCCCTGCTAAAAGCAAACAATGTAGAGCCTGTGGTAAACTAAATCATTTTGAAAAACAATGTCGCTCAAGATCTAAAGACAGTGACACAAGACAGGCACAACGCAGAGCTAACACGCATGCTAAGAAGATTCATCATATAAGAGGGGCTGCATCAAATGAGAAAACCGAGCATAACTCATCCAGCAGTGACGATGCTTATGTTTTTACAGTTGAAGCTGACAATATTTCAGAGCTGCCACAGACTCATATCAAGCTAAATGAAAATAGCATGTTTGTTTTAATCGATTCAGGAGCTACAGCAAACTGTGTCAGTGAATCAAGCTTCAGAGACCTGGTGCCTCTTCCACAACTCAGCCCCACAACAACAAAGATGTATCCATTCCGCTCCAACGTCCCATTGCCTGTTCGTGGATCATTCAGGTGCAATGTGGAGAAGGGACAGAAAAACACAATGTGCACATTCTTTGTGATTAAAGGAGATGGATTTAATATTCTAAGCTACCAGACATCCAAAACACTGGGACTGATTAAAATTGTCACCGCAGTGTCATCCAGACCACAGCATCTCACAGTCGCAGATGAGCTGGTGGAAAGCAATCCCGAGCTGTTTAAGGGAATAGGCCAACTGAAAGACGTTCAGGTAAAGCTTCATATAAATCCTGACATTAAACCTACATGTCAACCACATCGACGAGTACCATTCCACATCCGCCAGAAGGTTGAGGATGAGCTTCACAAGCTAGAAGCAGAGGACATCATCGAGGAGGGGACTGGACCGACTCCATGGGTATCACCTATTGTTGCACCACCCAAGCCTAAAGACCCCGACAAAGTAAGAATTTGTGTTGACATGCTAACACAGCCATAGAGAGGGAAAGACACATCACCCCCACAATGGATGACGTGATACATGAGTTAAACGGAGCAACTGTGTTTTCTAAACTTGACCTGAGAGCTGGATATCACCAGTTAGAGCTTCATCCAGACAGCAGATACATCACAACATTTTCCACTCACCTTGGACTGAGACGCTACAAAAGACTGAGTTTTGGCATATCCTCTGCTGCTGAGGTGTTTCAAAATGTCATATGCCAAACACTGCTTGGTCTGAAAGGTGTGAAGAATCTCAGCGATCACATCATTGCTCATGGTGCCACTCAGGCTGAGCATGACAACAACCTCAGAGCCCTGTTCCAGAGACTGAAAGACAGTGGTCTCACACTTAATCGTGAGAAATGTGAATTCAACAAATCCAGGCTTGAGTTTTTCGGCTTCATCTTCTCAGCGCAAGGTGTTTCAGCTAATCCCAAAAAGGTTGTGGCAGTCCATCATGCCACAGATCCTGAAAATCAGAGTGAGGTCAGAAGTCTGCTGGTTATGGCCAATTATTGCTCCAGGTTCATCAAAGATTTCTCATCCATTTCCGAGCCGCTACGAAAGCTCACCAGAAAAGACACACCCTGGGTATGGGGCCCAGAACAGCAAGCTGCTCTAAAGACACTGAAAGACAGTCTAACCAGTGACACAGTCATGTCATACTTGTACCCTGGCAGACAGACAGAACTTATAGTGGATGCTAGTCCTGTGGGACTGGGTGCTATCCTCTGCCAGCATGATGAAAAAGGGGTGAGGCACATAATAGCATATGCAAGTAGGTCTCTAAGTGATGTAGAGAGGAGATACTCCCAGACTGAAAAAGAAGCACTGGCTATTGTGTGGAGCTGTGCACATTTCCACCTGTACATATATGGTCATCCTTTCAAACTAGTGACAGATCATAAAGCACTGGAAATCATATGGAACAATCCCATGTCGAAACCACCTGCGAGGATTGAAAGATGGGGACTCAGGCTTCAACCATATGACTTCAAGGTGGAATACAGAAAGGGAGCTGACAATCCAGCTGACTACATGTCTCGACACCCTCTAATGTCAAAGACAAGTGACAGCACACAAGCAGCAAAAGTCGCAGAAGAGTATGTAAGCTTCATTGCAACTCATGCCACACCCAAAGCTATGACACTCACAGAGATCAAAGCAGAGACAATTAAAGTGATAGACGATTATACCCATCAAAATGCATTTTAATGGCCAAACTAACCTTAAAATAGGCATTTTCCACCGAGAATAAAACGAATGTCGACCTTGTTTTTTTTTTCTGCAGGGAGAAAGTTGAAGATCACGTGACATAGACGCCAGCCATTGGAAATGAATGGTGAAAAAAAACATAGGGATCTTACAATTTCAGAGGCGTTTTTGTAGAAATACTACGTCCCAAGTTGTACCAACGTAGTTATTACACGTTTTTTTGTGAGACTGGGTTGGATTGATACATCTTTCCCCCTATTCATTTCTATTAACCAGCGTCCATGTCAAGTTATCGTCAACTCTCACGGGGTGAAAACAGAATTTCCAGTCTCAGTGTTTTCATAGTAACTAAGATGGTTGCTCGGGACGCATATTACAACCGGAAGTATTCCCCTCACTGTAGAAGGATTTTACAGTGATATGATATCTGAAGTACTCATCAACTAAAAACCCCAGTTTGTCCTTGTTAATCACACAACAATCATTGGTTTAAATTGTGTACAATACTTTTGTGTTTTTCCTCTTTAGATTCTGAGAAAATTTGTTTTTGTTTTGAAAAGCCGAAAACATAACACTACCCATAATCCTCAGCTATCGTTGAAGCTCGTTGATTGGATGTTTTAGTCGCAATGCACGTTGGGATATGGTGTTCATACGATAAGAAATACAAATGAAAAATTCAAAAGAAAATAATACTTTATTCCGCGTGTGCCTGCTTTTGTCTTTGGAAGTCATCACATAAATGCATTGCAATACACGGTTCGGCTGCATTAAATATTACACATCTGCTGTAGTTCTTTATTTATAGAGCCCTGATTAAAATACTTTGAATGCAAAGAAAATCAATAATATCTTTAAAAACTACAACTCCCATTATATCAGCTGTGCACCGTTATGCAAAACGACACCATATTTTGTAGTTTGTTTTTGGTATGCAAAAAGGTGTAAAATATAGCCTATCGATTTGATCAGGGCTCTATAAATATCCCAGTATCCCATTTCCACCACTGAGCCCTTACTCTCCACCTTATGCTTAAATAAAGATTGGGTAGCACTTTATATTAAGGTACACAAATTAACCATCAACTAGTTGTTAATTAACATGCATATTAGCAGTATATATATATATATATATTTATTAGTCATTATAAAACACGTATTAATGCCTTATTCTACATGACCATATTCTACAAGTAATAAGCCATTAGTTGAGAGTTTTTCCTCAATAACACTCTAATTAGTGCTTATTTATTGCAAGTAAAGAAGTTGTTTTACATGAGTTTTGGTCTTAATATGCGCTGCTCAATATGGGCCTAATAAGTGTAGGAGCAAACACAGTGGTGGTGGCTTAAAGCCCACCTCCGCTCCGCACCGTCCATTAGATGAGCCTGGTCAGATTTAATAAAAGAAGTTCAAAACACCGGCATAAAAGTTATAACAATAATCTGATTTTAATGGTAACAAACACAATACGAAATACAGAGTGCCCTGTAACAGAGCACTCCGGGCTCCCCGCTCTACTGCCGTGCGATACAGGTATCGGGACCAGCCAGTCAGAAACAGGGGGCATTTTGCATGAATAAACAACAGTATATATGGACATATTTGGGGCGGAGATGTGAGATGTCTCTTCCGTCCCATTTTACTCCTAAGCGAATCAGAGTTCTGGGAAAAAGTATTTTTCTTCAGAACAGAGCGTGAGAGCCTCGGAACTAGACAAGGTCAGAATCACTTTTTATCTTACACCTGGGTTAACTCCTTTACTTTCCCAGGGAAGATTTCACACAAACTATTCCTTCCCAAACAATCAAACATTGTACACAGAGATATTAGTATCAAACATTGTACACAGATATATTGGTGCTTGAGATTATATTGGCCCCAGAAAGAACCTTGAAAAGAACATGTGTGTGTGCTGGTAGAAAGAGGTGTAAGTGTGTGTGTGTGCTGGTGGGAGGAGGTGTATGTGTGTGTAGCAGGGTATCTGGGTCATTGAGTGTAAGTAAGAAGGTTTATATATATAGGATTACTTTAACCTCTTAAGCCCTGAGCCTGTTTTTCAGGTTTCAGGCTCGAAAATGCCACTAACACAACAAAGACTATATCTTCACTTCTAAAAGGGGTAAATTAATAATCTTTTCTCTCAAAGCAAGGTTACATCTGTGAGTTGGATGTAGAAGTGTCAGAATCAATATAGATGTTTTTATTTTAAAGTAAATTCAGATGGAACATAGTAAAAACATGTAAATTCTAATGTCCGCCTAAAAAAAAACCATTACTTATAGTAAAAACCACCCTTGAATGATGGGTTAGTAGACTAAAAGCTTTAGGAATCCAAACTATAACATATAATAAGTACCCTGTATCAAGATTGATGCAAAACAAGTGACATTTGACCTTTTTAGAGAGGTTTAGAAAAATAAAGTCCAGGCGGACTCACCTCTGGGTAATTTGGGAACCATCAGTTCCATTTGAACTTTTTCACTGTAAAAATCATTTTATTACTTTGAATTTTCACTATAGGTATTAATTCCATCCAAATACAACTGTTGTGAAAAAAATAAAAAATAAAAATAAAATATAAGAACATACTCTGTTATCCTCTTAGGCAAGGCAAGTTTATTTATATAGCACTTATAGGCCCCACGGACCGAAATCGCGTCATTTGCAGGAAACAACGTATAAGGAACCTTACTATTTAATAAACTATGAATATTTTATATCCATATAACGGGAAAAAACTCATTTAACTGATCTTTTTCATTTATTTTTTCAAAAAAAACACAATGCTAACAGTGAGCATCTGAATTAGCCCCGAGCGAAAAATGCTAACCTATTACTGCACCGAAAATCACTCCTAGCTCCCTTATTACTTATCCTAGCTCCCTTATTACTTATCCTAGCTGCACATCCAACACATCGTTTTTGATCGTAAAGACACAGAATCTAACGGTGCCCACCTCAACACTGAAAGATACAAACTTGCGACGTTATCAACAAAAACGTACATCAAAACAAGTGACGCTAGGTACTAGCATGCGCTAGGCTAATGGCTTACCTTCCTCTTTGCCTGGTCTAAACTGGTCTTCAATGGCATTAAAACGATAAAAACGATGATGTAGTTAATCCATAGGTTAATATCCAATGGGGCTGTGTCCCCTTTGAAATGTTCTGATAATCTATAAGCAATAAAACTGCAATTCCGTTATCTGCTGTCCGCTCTGTCCTCCGTGTGTTCTGGGTTCTGCTGTAATGCCTGCTGTTACATAGTAAACAATAAATGAAGCCGCCTGCGTAAAGTACTTAAACTGGCTGGCATTCTTTATACTTTACGCAGGACCATATCTCTGGAACCCATTGGTCGATTCGTGTGATTTACACCTTTTTCTTAACCATCAGAACCAATAGAATCGATGGGCAGTTCCCAAATCAACGTAAACATTACCATAGCGGACGTAATAGAGAAGCGAACAAAGCATATCTGAAAGTGCACGTCTGGACGGCAACATTTTAAACCCAGTATATTGCCATAAATATGATGAAGGATTATCAGTCAAAATTTCTACGTGACACAAAGACATTGGATTAACCTTGAGCGGCGTTTTTATTCCGGTGAACACAACTTTTGATCACAAATCAAAAACGGTAAAACGAAATTATTGTAATATTTTTTTAACCGGATGTTGTTTACTTTCTCTTTTCTGGCTGATAGCTCCGCAATTCGGGGGCGTACAGTGATGATATTATATGTCTGGAATCTGTGGAGTCTCAGCTTTAAATCGTATATCTTGTTTGTGCAGTTACGATAAGTAATAAGGGCATTTCTACCGTGAGTGCTGTGCAAAATCCGTTAGCATTAGTTAGCATTTTTTCGCTCCATGCTAATTCAAAGGCTTGGTATTACTCTTGTGTTTCTTTTAGCTAAAAATGGTTCACATTGTCAGTTAGCGGAGTTTCTTAGCGTTAAAAGGGTATGGAACATTAATAGTTTCATAAATGTTAAGAAGCCCTGAGACATAGTCTCGTAAAAAAACTGTGGGGGGGGTCCACTGGGGGGACCCTCGGGCTTAAGAGGTTAAAGCAGTCCCAAATAATACATGTTGACTTCAATACAGTTCAAGATAATACCTGTTTACTTTAATACAGTTTAGAACAATATCTGTTTACTTTAATCCCCCTTTTGATCTCACCTTCAGAGATCAATTTATACACAGCATTTGAAACATAACCACTGTCATTCTTTTCTACTGTCTGTCCCCCAACATTTATATAAATCCATCAGAAGCTGGGATTTAGAGCACTTTAAACCTTTAGGAACAGTCCACCATAACAACTTCTTATGACAGTGGAGGGAGACCAAAATATGTTTTAAATTTTTTCTTCCTTGTCGGCTGAGTCATCGTGCTCGTCCTCCTCCGACGCGTAAGCCAACAAGGGCATTTGGTACGAAGGGGAAGGGGCAGCTTCTCCCTCAAAAAATGTGTTATTAAAACAAAGTTCCTCAAAAAATGGGATATTAAAACAAAGTTCCTCAAAAAATGGGATATTAAAACAAACTCCACACCGGCTATATCAACCTGTTTCAGCGGAGAGTGTAGTCCCCTGTGCCGTCTTGGCTTGCCGTGTTTGTGTCCCCCCGATCCGCTGACGGCGGCTTCTGGGCTGCCTGCTAGAGAGATGTCTTCTGGATCCTCCTCCTCCGGCCCGCTGATGACGCCTCCCGGGTCGACTGCTGGAGAGATGTCCTCCCGATCCTCCTCCTCCGGTCCGCTGATGGCGCCTTCTGGGTCGACTGCTGGAGGGATGTCCTCAGGATCCTGCTCCTCCAGTCCGCTGATGGCTGCTTCCGAGTCGACCTCCTCGTCGAGGGCCACGTTCGTCCTGATGTCGTCCACGGTCCTAGCAGGTGGTTTACCCGCCGCACACTGGCTCCAGCTGTCCCCCTTTCCTCCTAGACGGACGGCATGAGAGATCCGCTGGGTCACTCGGTCGGGGCCGGAGAGCCTGGGGTTGAGCCACTTTGTCCTGATGACCTTCAGCCAGACGAACTCCGCTGTGTCACCCTCCTGGGTCCCTCTTTGGCGTCACCAACCTGTGTGGAGAAATCTGATACAAATCCCTCAAGCCTACGCTCAGGACTCCGGGGCCCTCAGCTGTTTGACCCACCACTGCGTAGGCCACTTGGAGCCTGTTGGTGGGGTGTCTTAAAACAACAGCCGTCTGTGAACAGGTTTTCTAAATTAATTGTAGACCTCCTGTCTGCCAATGCAGCTTCAGAATCTTAATACTTGGACTGTGCCAACTAAATAAAACCCCAACATCTTTAGGTGAACCAAATAACATATTTCAATAGCTCTGAATTTCTGACAAGCATCGGTGTTATTCTTAAATGAAATCCTTGAGATCCTATTTAAAATCTAAATATAATATGAACTGCTAATGTTTCTGGTAAAGAAACACACTC
This sequence comes from Pogonophryne albipinna, assembly GCA_028583405.1. Lineage (NCBI taxonomy): Eukaryota > Metazoa > Chordata > Actinopteri > Perciformes > Artedidraconidae > Pogonophryne > Pogonophryne albipinna. The sequence goes on along the minus strand of JAPTMU010000073.1, from coordinate 321,128 downwards.
ATGTTATGGATTCAAAAACAACCAAAATCATGATACTGACAAAGTGAATGATTTCCTGGTGATACTGCTTCTACCTGTCAGTGCTTCGATATTATCACGCTGAAAAAATGAAAACAGAATTCCAACAAACTGTCATCAAATGTCTTTCTATTATGAATTTAGATGAAATGTATATCCCCATAATGACCTAAACAATAAAGTCTATGGCCTTTACTTCTTTAGCAGGCTAGTTACATGATGTTGTCTAAATTAAATTCTGTCTCATTACATTACTATGTTTTAGCTTAACTGTAATATGTTCTTTCTACATTTCAAACCTCAGTTACTTTAGTACCTGTTGAAATATTACAAAATTGTTTCATCATCACAGGTCAACTTCCTCAGTATTCCATTCTGGAATTACATCTCTCACAGTAGCCCCTTGGCCACTGATTCTGCATCTGTGTTACCTGTTATAACTCAATCAATATTAGAAACATGTCAACATTCATCAAACAGTATCTTATCCCCAGATATGGAGCAGGTTAATTCTAAAACTGTCAATCAATGATCAGATTGAAAAATGTAGATTGTGAAGTTTACACTCCCCCTTTTTACACATGAACTCATGTGTAACAAAGTCCTGTATGGGAAGAAAACCTTCAGGTAATAATGAGAATACCAAACATTATTCACAAATGTACATCCATAATTTCCACAGTAAACACTTCAGTGAAATGAAGTGTTTATCTCCATCTTTCAGTCCTAAAAGAAACAGAATCTTCATGTTTTAGTTTGAGCTTCACATTTTGCAAACCGCCACCTCCTGTGGGAGTGAAATATCATCAAGTAGATTAGAAACGGGTCACCTGTGCGGTTTTCCAATTCTGTGGAATTTTAGGAAACCTCTCGTTTCCCACAGAGCCCCAGAATAATGTGTTAGTCCAAAAACATGCTTGATTAGTCATTGTTTTAAATCAAGCAGTTGCACTGATCACATGCAGACATACACTCACACTCACACTGTCAGGTTGTAAAGTCAAGTTTGGTCAGGTTCAACCAAGAGTCAGTCATTGACAGTGCCTTCTCAAGTTACACTGTCGGTCAGGGTCAAAGGTCATTTGGTCTCAGTCTTTTTGGCCATGTGTCGTGCTCTGCAGAGACTTTGATATGTCAGCATAGGCCAGTATCCTTTGTCTACAAAAATCTGTCATATATGGAGCGCCATCATTAATTAATTCACAATTACAACTATACTTTTCAAGATATCTCTAACTTTTCATTGGGACAGCTGTTTCCCACATTTCCTGAAATGTGTTAGCCAAAAATGTCACTTCCTTATAGTACTACTACTGCAGTTTATTAACACCTAATCTACATTAAAATGTTTTAATAGATCTATTTCAGAAACTTGTGCATATAATTATTATCTTGAGTCAAAACATTATTAGGATCTGTAAAGCTCTGCTATGTATTTCATAACTCATTATTGTCAGAGAATATTTTAATCCGATCACTTTGTGTCTAGAGGTCCTCAGCTTTTCTGAGAACCTGTCAAATTACAAACATATGCTTTTCATATGCTGCTCTTGCCTGTAACTTGAAGAGGACACAGGTCAAGAGGTCCTCTGCCTTCCTGTGGGGGAAGTTTGGCATATGAGTTGGTAACACAAACGGGTCTTTGTTCCAATGTTTGGCAATGATTAAGATTTTTCTAAGTCCCCTCCTTTTCAGATATACAGATCCATGTTTAACTTTGTCTTCAGAGTGTCGCATGGTGGCTCACATGAAAGTGTGATATACTCTGTGATCTCTCCGGCCGTATTACTCTCAATAAATATCAGTGTTTGACTAACGCCGCTCCAGCTTCCATCCTTTCCTGAGCCTTGGCTCTGCATTGCTGCACAGAAGTTTCCATCACAATTATATTAATTTATCTTCAATTCTGGTCCACTTAAAGAACAATGTTAACCTCTTTAACAGTGAGTGGAACCTTGGGTGTATGAACATGTAACAATCACTCCTTCCTTTATTAAGGATTTAAAAACAGAAGTAATTTCATCAATGGTTTGTAGTTGAATTTAGGAATGATCACTTATGGTAGGTATGTTTTTACTTTTTAACATCTCTAAATGTCAGCCAATTACTAATTAAATAGATGTCCATTAGGAGGTGGTGACGCTTGTCTTTTAAACTCATAATCTGGTGCCGTGCGCTCCCTGTGAAGTTGCAAGTAAGATTTTAAAAACCACTGCAGGGTGGGTTGAGTGACCCCTTCTCCTTATTGGTTGTCAATAATATGCACCTTTACAATGGGTGATCCAAGGCCCCACATTTGTTTACTCCCAATTATATTGCTTTTTCAAAATGAAATTAGCTGTTTTTAATTTTAATTTAATTTTAAACTCTACATTTTGAATGACAAACAACAGTTATTTCCCCATAAAAAGTTCTCCTGTAGTAATATATGCCACAATGGTGAAACCAATACCTCAAATTGAAATACTATATTTTGTTTAGAACTAACTTTCCCTTCAACATGGCCTATATAAATAAATATTTGTCTGATCTTATAGAGATGTTACTAAAACTCTCCCTTTGAACTGATCAATACTGTAACAAATTAAAACACTACCAAATTCACACATGAATAAAAACTCTAAAAGAATAATTTGTAAACATGATGAAAAGATTGAAGCATATGGTTCTACTCTGTCATGTCTCCCCCTTTTTCCCTCAGTGTGTTTTAGGATGATTTTTCACTTCACTTTAATAGTTTTCCTCTTTACCGCTATTTTGAATTTACCAATTGATTAATTCATGGTTAATACATCTTCTTATCTTCACTTATGTATCAAGTCAATTCAAGTTCTTTAAATTTGGTTCTTTAAAATACATTAGTAGATACCTTGTGGAGTATTCACAATAACTAATCCTCTCTAGGATATGAAATCCGTTCATCTTTAAGCAGATACTATTTCCTTATTTATCTTTTGTTCATGATAACAATGGTATAACAACCACACGTTTTACCCATAGCTAGTTTCTATGTCAAGATTATTATGTGTGACATAATAATCAGATGTCTTGTTTGCTAAACAAGAATAATAAACTTTAATCTTTTCAGTATTCCAGACCATCATTTAAACAAGCAGCCTCTTATCTAAACACTAAGCATTAAGGTTTCTACACCACCCCCTGGGAAACTCTTGCACAATTATGCTGTAAAATCATTGCATCATTCCTTCAGAGTCTGAACAATCTGAAACAAGCATGTCTCAAGATCTTGTCATAATGAGCACAGTCAGTGATGCAGCTGTAGTCAGTGGCAGGGTCCCCAAAAAATCTAGGACCGGCCCTGGTCAGTGGGCTCCAAGGAAACTCTCCCTGGCATTGGGATGAGGGAAGGAATCACTTGGCAGACACACGTTGTCCTCTGTACAGCAGAAATCCCCCCCAAACCGCAGTACCTCTTCACACCACTGTTGCCTTGACAACGAGGCACAAGCAAAATGTCAATACCTCCTCAGAGATGCGTTCTTTGCACACTTCTTCTGTTTGCAGTATGCAACTCTTCACCAACACACTGATTCAGAGAACCCAAAAGGTGGTGCAGAACTATCCAATGCTGCTGTAATCACAGCCATTCAGCTACTGAGAAAAACTCAATTTAAATCTCTCTCCCAACGGGTTACAAAATAAAACGGCTGAGGTCAGGAATGCTGAAACATGTGAATGTTAAAACAAACTAATGATAGTAGTCTGCCTATTCTTTATTACTTCAGTTCTAAGTTAATAGGCAAAACAAGGAAACTCTCCCTAACCACAGATTAATCTTTTATCTACTTGATTATTCTATTCATTTTCAAATTGTTTATCTAAGTTGTACATTATAAGCATGGTGAGGTTGTAACAGAATACACAAATAACTGTATTCAATCCGCGCCGTATTTGAAAACTGTAATGAATTAAAATCAATGTTTAACGACGTAATATAAGTTAAATATATTGTTAAGCTAATTACTGTTTTATTGTGAAGGCATCTCTGGTGAACAGCGGCCTGTGGCTTTTATTTTGAAAGCCTGTTCCGGAAATATACTCCGTAATATGAACAGTAAGTTTGACTTCTAGAAACACGGAAAGTTACGATAACAATCGTTTTAATGCATTAAATAAAGTCATGAAAGAGACAAGGAGGGGAAAAGGCGTGTGGAAGTAAGCAATGAACTGAAAATGCCACCAATCCTCTGTTTTTAACATGGTTTTAACGTGATGGCGGACATTGAAAACCGAAGCGGGCATAAGCACCCCTGTCATACATAACCACTTTTTACTTTCCCTTAACGTTACTGTATGTAATATAATTTTTTATTGAAATATAATTAAGTACAATCCTTAGTTCATGACAAATACCATGAAATTCACAATGTAATGCAATGGTACCAATCAGTTCTCAAAACCTCTCATAAAACCACAAAGTGACGTAACTGTATCCACAAAAACTTATCTTATCTTATTTATTTCAATATATCTACTACATCAAATCACACACTGATCTATTAATTTTCAATGTATTCACTCCAACTTCAGATCACTCGATCCATTAGACTTCGTATCTATTATCTGACTGTGATATGTGTTCACTTGTATTTATTGATACACTGGACAAATCTTGTCGTTACTCTTAATGTCCTTATTCTATTCTGAATTCAAAGTTTCCAGCGTGAAACAACACAGAATATTGTTACACACCCTGTTCGCCACCAGAGGGCAGCAGCTGACCACAAATGAGCTTCCCCTGTCTGATGAAGCTCTCAGCTCTGCAAACTGTCTCCTATCACTATGTCACTATGCTCTCTTTTCTCAATTATTACACAGATTCGACGTAAAAAAATCACACAGTTTATTACAGAATTTTCCCAGTGAGTCAGCCGTGCAGGACTAGTACCTCACAGAGACCTCGCTGGTTCACTTTACTTTCTTTAGTGAGTTAAGGTACGGGAATGCATACCACCCGACTCTTACAAACACTAAGTGCTTTAGGTCCGGAATGTCCTACCTGACTCTACAAACACTTTCTTAAATATAACTCGGTGCCTTAGGTCCGGAATGTCCTACCTGACTCTACAAACACTAAATATAACTCGGTGCCTTAGGTCCGGAATGTTCTACCTGACTTCTAAGCACCTTCTTATTTTCTATAGTATTGTATTTTTTACCGTGACTAAGAACACTGAGTACGTCGCCGACAACTCTAAACATTTTTGCAAAGCCAAATCACAGATTTTGGTAATCAACAGGTATCTGTTTTACCTTTGTATCTGGACGTCCTGGTTTAGTTGTCAACGGTGTCCGGGGTGTCCTCCCCTGGACAGAAATTCGTCCGCTGGCTGTCGGTGGTCCTTCTAGAGACCAGCACTCATCACGTCGAGAGGTCACCAGCTTGTAGGAGCAAACACAGTAGTGGTGGCTTAAAGCCCACCTCTGCTCCGCGCCGTCCGTTAGATGAGCCTGGTCAGATTTAAGAAAAGAAGTTCAAAACACCGGCATAAAAGTTATAACAATAATCTGATTTTAATGGTAAAAAACACAATACGAAATACAGAGTGCCCTGTAACAGAGCACTCCGGGCTCCCCGCTCTACTGCCGTGCGATACAGGTATCGGGACCAGCCAGTCAGAAACAGGGGGCATTTTGCATGAATAAACAACAGTATATATGGACATATTTGGGGCGGAGATGTGAGATGTCTCTTCCGTCCCATTTTACTCCTAAGCGAATCAGAGTTCTGGGAAAAAGTATTTTTCTTCTGAACAGAGCGTGAGAGCCTCTGAACTAGACAAGGTCAGAATCACTTTTTATCTTACACCTGGGTTAACTCCTTTACTTTCCCAGGGAAGATTTCACACAAACTATTCCTTTCCAAACAATCAAACATTGTACACAGAGATATTAGTATCAAACATTGTACACAGATATATTGGTGCTTGAGATTATATTAGCCCCAGAAAGAACCTTGAAAAGAACATGTGTGTGTGCTGGTAGAAAGAGGTGTAAGTGTGTGTAGCAGGGTATCTGGGTCATTGAGTGTAAGTAAGAAGGTTTATATATATAGGATTACTTTAAAGCAGTCCCAAATAATACATGTTGACTTCAATACAGTTCAAGATAATACCTGTTTACTTTAATACAGTTTAGAACAATATCTGTTTACTTTATAAGGCAGTAGTACCACAAGAATAGTAATTCTCCCATAATAACACTTAACAAATATGATCTATTCTTATGTAACAAGACATTAATCTACAAGTGTAATTAACTCAAAATTAGGTATTTATATCCAAGAATATGTTTTGGGGTATTGACACTTCAGCTACCAATAGAGAGGCGAAGTCCCTCCCCTTCCGGGAGCCTCCATGGGACCTTATTTCGGAAAAATTATACATTGAAGTCAATGGGGAGAGAAAGATTATCTTTCAATCCCATTTGAATTGTGCCACGCATTACACATGTGATGTTTGTCAATCTTAAACAATCATTTCCATGTCAAAAAAGTCACAGTTTGTCGTAAAACTGTAACGGTTGCCAGGTTGCCATTGGCAACCATTCATAAAAAATGTCAACCACTTGTTGGCCTTTGGTTGCCATCAGTGACAACCAGTTTTTAACATAAAGAAATAAGGACAACAAACAGCAAAATGTGCACCCCGAAATAGATAAATGTTAATTATTTGTTGTATTAATTGTGATATTTAATAATTGTTGTGACCAGTCGGAACCTGATACTTAAGTTGCACGTGCATTGGTGTGATTACGGAGCCAGAAAGCGATGCACGTTTACTCGCGTGCGTGGTGCGCCGTGTGTTTGTTTTACAAAAAATGGCGAAGCAAATTAAGTTGTTTGACTGTGGGGTAAAAAGTTCAGCCAACCCGTCAACATCTCAGATGAATGTTCAAAGTGATTCAACTAATAAAGCGCAAGATGAACCCGAACGAAAGCAAAGAGGAAATGTGTGAAGTCTTGGGAGGCGAAATATATATGTACATTCTGTTCCGTTGTGCATTCACTTCCGATAAAAGTTCCCTCAAAATAAGAGTCCGGATCTTATTACTACCAAAATAAAAGTGCTAAACGAAACTTTACCATAGGAAAATATTGGCATACAAATATAATCACTTCTATAAAAAGGTAACACATTTTAAATATAGTTAGACATATTAAAGGTAATTTACAGCATTAAAAATGAATATCTAATTCTTAACTGTGAATGGTTTTCATTTATTTAACATTAAAAATGTATTAGTCTGGCCAATGACAGAACCACAATCAAGACTTCAATGCTGAAGGGCCAGTGGATCTATGGTGTGGGTCAGCACAAAGGTCAAGAAAACCCACATTTGAAAGGGAGACAACGGATGACAAAACTAGTGACTTGCTCAATTCATTTGTGAGGGATCTGTGAAGAACATGACAGCAGCTGCACTACTGGTATTTAGTATACCAGCAATTGAGGGTGGACAAGTTTACTACCACTTAAGTTTCAAATAATTGTGTTAATTACTTATTGTAAAGCATTTGAACATTCTTTTGTGTCACATTTTCATTATTAAGTTGATGTATAACTGTATAGTATCTTAATTATTTAAAATATAAGGTGACTAAAAATGGCAACCGTATTTTCAGTTTTGTCAACCAAAAGCTGATGCCTGGTTGCCAGCCTGGCAACCACTTTTAAAAGTTAGCGTTGAGCCCTGTGAAATATAAGACTATGAAAAATACGCAACTAGAAAGACTACAAATCCCAGATCCCATTCTGGGTCGCGTAAGTGATGTCATAGGCGATAATGCTCCAAGTGGTTGCGACTCGCAATTAAAACAAAGAAGAAGATGAAGAAGAAAATGTTGATTTGTTCCCTCCAATAAATATAAGAGATTGCTAAAATACCGCCCTATACGCCCTCTACACCTATGATCTCGTCCCCGCCCACACCAGCAACTCCATCATAAAGTTAGCTGATGATACCACCGTGGTGGGCTGCATCTCAGGGGCTGACGAGACCGCATACATGGAAGAGGTGGAGCAACTGCTAGCGTTGTGCAAAGTAAACAACCTGCAGCTGAACAAGCTGAAAATCCAGGAAATGATCATTGACTTTAGGAGGAAGAAGACAGTCATGCAGCCCCTGTACATTGATGGAGGCTGTGTGGAGAGAGTCTCAGTGATCAAATTCCTGGGCGTTCACCTGGCGGAGGACCTGTCCTGGAGGACCAACACCACGGCAACCGTCAAGAAGGCACAGCAGAGACTCTACTTCCTAAGAATACTCAGGAATTACCACCTCAGACAGGATCTGCTTGTGTCCTTCTACCGCTGCGCCGTGGAAAGCATCCTCACCTACTGCATCTGCGTGTGGTTCCTCAGCTGCACAGCCGCAGAGAGGGGTGCGCTCCAAAGGGTCATCAACTCGGCCCAGAAGATCATCGGTTGCCCCCTCCCCTCCCTGGAGGTACTGTACAGCTCTCGTTGCCTTAAGAAGGCAGTCACAGGAAGCGCTCAAACGTTTGTGTGAGTTTATCTAATTTAGCAGTGATTCCATGTCAGCCACAGCTTGTTACAAAAAACCTGACTGATAGTGTGTTCAACAAACTTAAACTAGCTTTATTAAATGTCAGGTCTTTGGCAGGTAAAACATTTTTAATCAATGATTTTATCACTGAGCACAATCTCGATTTTATGTTTTTAACGGAAACATGGATTGAACAAAATAACAGTGCAGCTGTTCTTATCGAATCAACCCCTCCCAACTTTAGTTTTATGAGTCAGGAAAGAATGCATAAGAGAGGAGGTGGAGTTGCTATTTTGTACAATGATTCCCTTCAATGCAGGAAGACATCTTATGGGAACTTTGCTTCTTTTGAATATGTGGCCCTTCAGCTGAAATGCTCCTCTCGAGCTCTGTTCCTAAATATCTATAGACCACCCAAATACCGTGCAAGCTTTTTTGATGACTTTACTGAACTGCTGTCTATAGTGTGTATTGACTTTGATCGTCTAGTCATTGTTGGTGATTTTAACATCCATGTTGACAACCCCCAGGACAGAGGGGCAAAATAACTGTTTTGTGTTCTTGATAACTATGGACTGACTCAGCATGTGACGGAGCCCACGCACAATAAGGGGCACACTCTGGACTTAATTATCTCAAAGGGTCTGAATATCTCTGAGGTTGTGGTGACTGATGTTGCACTCTCTGATCATTCCTGTGTTTTCTTTGAGAGCTCTATTTCTGTTCACAAAAATGTTCAAAAAGAGGTAACCACAAAGCGATATTTAACTGAAAACACTAGGGAAATGTTTACTCAGAATTTTTCTTCCACTCTTGCCCCTGCTAACATCTCAGTAAATGAGCTAGTAGATCATTTTAATTCAAAAATTAAAAATGTTATAGATGCCATTGCTCCAACTAGGGTAAAGGAAGTGACTGGGAAGAAAATATCTCCATGGAGAAAGGCCATGACCGTGAGAACAGAGCAAAAAGAGTGTCGAAAAGCTGAACGCAGGTGGTGAAAAACAAATCTCCAGGTGCACTTTGAAATCTATAAAGAGAGACTTGGCCTTTATAATTTGGAATTGAAATTTGCCCGACAGTCTTTCTTCTCTGATATCATTGCCAAAAACAAAAACAACGCACGTGCCTTGTTCGCTACCGTCGACAGACTAACTAACCCCCCAGTGTCAATAGCCTCTGAATTTCTATCCACCAGGGCATGCAATGATTTTGCTTCCTTCTTCACTGACAAAATTCAGAAAATCAGACAAGCAGTCAGTGCCTCTGCATCAGGAACAGCAAATGTTTTGTCTCTGTGTCCACCTAATATCAATTCAGACATCTTGACACAATTCCATCAGATTAATGATAAAAACCTAGAGGACATTATACAACTTCTGAAATCCTCCTTTTGCTGCGTTGATATTATTCCAACAGGATTTTTCAAAAATGTTTTTCCTTGCATGGCCTCAGATCTACTTCATATAGTAAACAAGTCTCTTCACTCAGGTGTTTTTCCACAGGCCCTGAAAACTGCAGTAATTAAACCGCTCTTAAAAAAGCATAATCTAGACGCTTCAGTAATGAACAATTACAGGCCCATATCAAACCTCCCATTTCTAGGTAAAATCATTGAAAAAGTAGTCTTTCAACAGTTGAGTAATTTCTTGCATTTAAATAACTATTTGGATGTGTTCCAGTCAGGATTTCTACCAACCACAGCACTGAAACTGCCCTTGTAAAATTATTCAATGACATCCACTTAAACACAGAAAGTGGCAGAACTTCAGTGTTAGTATTATTAGATCTCAGTGCTGCGTTTGACACTGTTGACCACAACATATTACTAGACCGACTAGAAAACTGGGTGGGACTTTCGGAAACAGTTCTAAATTGGTTTGAATCCTACTTAAAGGACAGAAACAACTTTGTTTCTATAGGTAAATACAAATCTGAGTTGACAATTATGACATGTGGGGTTCCTCAAGGCTCCATCTTGGGGCCTCTTCTCTTTAACGTCTACATGCTACCACTGGCTCAGATAATGAAAAACAACAAAATAAGTTACCATAGCTATGCGGATGACACACACATTTACATAACCATTTCACCAGGAGACTATTCTCCAGTTAAAACACTGAGTAAGTGCATTGAACAAATCAATGACTGGATGTGTCAGAACTTTCTCCAATTAAACAAAGACAAAACTGAGGGATTGGTCTTTGGAGCCAAGGCAGAACGTATAAAAGTTAGCGCTGAGCTTCAGTCTGCAATGTTCAAAACAACAGATAAAGCCAGAAATCTAGGTGTAGTCATGGACGCTGACCTGAGTTTCAACAGTCACATTAAAACAATTACTAAATCAGCCTACTATCACCTAAAGAATATATCTAGGATTAAAAGACTAATGTCACAGCAGGATTTGGAAAAACTTGTCCATGCTTTTATCTTCAGTAGACTGGACTACTGTAATGGTGTCTTCACAGGTCTCTCTAAAAAATCTATTAGAAAGCTGCAGCTGATTCAGAACGCCGCTGCTCGAATCCTCACTAACACTAAGAAAGTGGATCACATCACTCCTGTTCTGAAGTCTTTACACTGGCTTCCTGTGTGTCAAAGAATAGATTTCAAAATACTGCTGCTGGTTTATAAAGCACTGAATGGTTTAGGCCCAAAATACATTTCTGATCTTCTGCTAAATTATGAACCATCCAGATCTCTCAGGTCTTCAGGGACTGGTCAGCTTTCTGTCCCCAGAGTCAGAACTAAACATGGTATAGCAGCGTTCAGTTATTATGCTCCAAATTCTGGAACAAACTCCCAGAAACCTGCAGGTCCGCTACAAATCTTACTACTTTTAAATCCAGGCTGAAGACTTATCTTTTTGTCGCTGCTTTTAATTGAAACTGACCCGTTGTGTTCATCAGTAAAGTGGAACTTCTGTGTGAACTATTCATATCTTAAACTGCACTGTAACTTTTTATTCATGTACTTTTTATTCATGTATTTTTTCTTTTAATGTTTCTTTTATTATCTTTTACTGTTTTTAAATGCCTTTGTGTGAATGTCTTTCATTTTTGTAAAGCACCTTGAATTGCCTTGTGTTGAAAGGTGCTATATAAATAAACTTGCCTTGCCATGCCTTGCCTCCCATTTTTCATGAGATGAACTCAAAGATCTAAAACATTTTCTATATACACAAAATTACCATTTCTCTCAAATATTGTTCACAAATCTGAAAAAATCTGTGATAGTGAGCACTTCTCCTTTGCCGAGATAATCCATCCCACCTCACAGGTGTGGCATATCAAGATGCTGATTAGACAGCATGATTATTGCACAGGTGTGCCTTAGGCTGGCCACAATAAAAGGCCACTCTGAAACGTGCAGTTTTGCTTTATTGGGGGGGTCTGGGGGGGTCAGAAAACCAGTCAGTATCTGGTGTGAGGGGTAGGGTTAGGGGTAGGGTTAGGGTTAGGGTTAGGGTAATGTTGTGATTTGAGTGGCCCATGGTGGTGGTGGGGTTATGGTATGGGCAGGCGTATGTTATGGACGACGAACACAGGCCACTCGATTCACAGCATTACCCTAACCCTAACCCTAATCCTACCCCTTACACCAGATACTGACTGGTTTTCGGACCCCCCCAGACCCCCCCAATAAAGCAAAAATGCACGTTTCAGAGTGGCCTTTTAAAGTGTTGCGTTTATATTTTTGTTCAGTGTATATATCTAAATTAACTTTTACAAGATGTCTGTGTGCTTTGTACCAGGTTGTAATCACAACAGTAATCATACTTCTTGCTCGTTCGATCGCTTCCCGTCTGATGAAAGGACCAGGAGTCGCTGGATCAAACATATCAGGTAATATACATGGAACATAGTCAAGTTAGCTACCTAGCTAGTAGCGAGCATGTTAGTTAGCATTACATTACATTACTTAGCCTTGTCCTTTTTAACATGAAGTAAACCAAAATGCTAAACAGTAAGAGATGATGATGGTAAGTATTTCGTGAAACATTTGAAGAGTAGCCTGCTGCCCCCTCCACCGGGTGCTAAGGAGGCGGGAGCCGATGCTAATGTAGGCTAACGCTACATTAGCATCGCGAATGGACGCGAGAAGTGCACATTTGTACCTTGTCATTGTGTATGATGCACTCCTTAGGAACATTCTTGTGACGTCTAAAATCAATGATCAATTCCTGGGTTTTAGAGACATTTAAATCCAGAAATCTGTCATCACACCAGGAAATAAAATCGGTAAGAGCACACTCGTGGCCTGATTCTGAGCCGCTAAGGAGGGACAAGAGGGCGGTATCATCAGAGAATTTAACCAGGTAGCTGTTGTCTTGCAAGCTCCTGCATTTATCAGTGTACATTATAAAAAGTAGTGGTGAAAGAACGCATCCTTGAGGCGAGACCGTGGAAGTGATGACAGAGTCAGAGAGTTGTCCATTGACAGACACCTTCTGCTCTCTATTAGTTAGAAAGTTTAAAATCCATAAAACAAGTTGATCGGGAAGTTTAAAATGACATATGGGCACGTCACTGTACCCAGGAAGAAAAAGAGAAATCTCCGAAATCTCCAACGAGGCGTTCTGGGGCAGCATAGACAGGTATTTTCTGTGTTAGAGTTTTACTCGCTACAGGGTGTACTTTGAGGGTTTGTGACTCTGCAGACCGTTTACATGCAGAAAGACCTTCATAACACACAAGGGGACGGGTAATAACAGGAAAGCATGAGATGGGACCTTTAAGTACTGTGTGTTTGAATATAACACAATTCTCTTCTGAGAAGAATGCCCCCTATAAAGGATAAACAGGTACACATATTTGCATATAATTACATTCAAATTATACATTTCAATCTAATTGTTGACAAAATCAATGTGAAATGCATTGTCAGGGTTAACTGAAGCTTACATGAGAGAGCATGGGACAAATACAGAGGGGATCTTTTTTAAATACTTAAAAGGCATGACATTTTTTTTCAGGGAATTTCATTAAAAATTTATTTTGTCCTTTTGTTCAATTTTCCTTTAAGGTGCTTTCAGCTCAATGGAGCACATATGTAAAATATATCCATGAACTAACTATCATTCTATCGTTTTTTTGTTCTGTTTAATTCAGGGTGCATCATGGTTTCTTTCCTCCCAGCCATACAGGATAACATTATATTAATCTGCGTGGAAGTCTACACAATAGTTCCTCTCTCTCTGAATGTACCTTGTTTTTATCAAATAAAAACAAATAAAAAAGATGTATGCAAGTGTACAGTTTTGTAGTGGATGTCTATGTTTTGTGTCTCCTGCATTAAATGATTATTATATCTGGAGCTGTGAGGTCTATTAAGCCTTTTACAATCGTCTGATCACTTATTTGTAACTTAAAGGGACCTGTCATGCAAAATTCACTTTTTGATGTATTTTATACATAAATATGGGAACTCAAGGAGCGTCAGAAAATAAAACCCTCTCTCTTTTCCTCCGTACCCAAATCTCTAAAAACTGGGCTACAACGGAGCTGATCCGGATTTGCGGCCGATATGACGTAATATCGGCGGCGGACCCACAGCACTATAAGAAACGTTGCTATCAGAAACAATGCCCGACTGTTTTGGATGTAATATGGTCTGTGTTTACATTAGCATCGCTAACACTCAGAGCTAACCTGTACTGGAGAAGCAGGAAATAAAAAGGAACTCACCTTGTGGTATAACCGGCAAGAGAGAAAGCCTTTGAGCTCCATACTGTTTCAGTAATAATTCTTGATCTAATAATCCGTGATCTAATAATCCTTGCGTTTCATCACCGCAGCATTTTAGACAGTATCTGCCATGTCCCGCATGAGCCGGCATAAGCTCCGCCCCCTCTTATTTTATTTGTTTTCAATTAAAAAAAAAAGCCTTATTTTTTTATTTAGCCTTTATTTATACAGGTGAAAATCTCATTAAGACACAGGGTCTCATTCTCAAGAGAGACCTGTTTATACCCAGAATCAGCACTTTTGGAACAGGAAGAGAAATAGAGGGATATAAGGCATGGCTAGAATGGGTGATCGGTTTGGTTTTTTGACAAAAAAAATTATAGACATGTTTTTTTTTTTTTTTATATATATATATCTGAGACCTATGCTATTGCCTAAAAATAGCATGATAGGTGACCTTTAAGCTCGACACAAATGTTGCCTTATACACTGAAAAAAAATACACTTTTAGGAAAAATCATACAAAAAGCATAATGGGAAAACATGATTATATTTATTTATTCATTTCTATAGACATCAAATCAATGGTTCATTCAAGTTGATCGCCTTCATATTACCCTCTCCAGAAACATTTTTCGTAGGTTATTATTTATGCAGTTACTCTACAAATTGTTATTGTGATTTCATTGGTCTCCCACTTTCCCACTCTGAACATGTGAAACACTACAAGCCCACCAGGGGCTGCCACTCTTCACCAGCAGAGCTCCAGAGTGGTGGAGACCCCTGCAGCTTCCCGGCACAGTCATTGAGCTCATGGACGGCAACCGAAGAGGACGCAACTGGATTCTAGATAGCATGAAACTCTGAACACAGAGTGGTGTTTCAGAGCATCAGGAGGATCATATTCAACACCTTCCTCAGTCACTCTGTAAGTAAATCATGGAACTTTTCTCTTTCTTTATAACATTTATTTTGTTCAGTGTACAGACATTAGTAGAAATTCAAGGCTGCATGGTGCTTAAACCTGATTAGATATTTGTTTGGGGATAAACAACAGATAGTGGAAGGTGGAAGCTTAGTTGGAAGTTTTTAACACTTGAATTAATAATATTGTCCACCTGACAGTAGTAGAGTGTGTAAAGGCTGGTTCAGCACTGTTTGTGGCAGTGTTTTTGTCACCCTGAAAAATACATTTGTCGTCAGTCAAAAAATAATTAATCAGTCTTTTTCATTTTTGAAGAACGTTTGAACACTTCAGCGAGGATGCATTAAGGAGAGAGCGACTTCCTCTCAGACACACAGCGGGACACTCAGGGCTTCCTATGGTGGCCGGCCAATGCCTGGCCATGGGCAACGGTTCCATAAAAGTCCCTCGGGCTGAGGAGAACAGCTGCCTGGCCTCCATCCACACAGACCCCCCAGGCCTGGACAAAGACATCCTCAGGTCAGAATAAAAGTTACATCCTTGATGAAAACCTATTGTTGGATTAGTTGTTGGATTAGATCAGTATGACATCTGAATTCTGAATGTGGCCCAGATTATTTTACCTCTGGAATTGGTAAGAGGTTGATACAATGTACAATGTTACTTGTATTTTAGCAACATAAATGCCATACATGTAAAAGATCCAGGTTCTCGTTTGGCTTAATGGCTTCTTAATCTTTTTTGCTGTAATATAGTAGCAAATAATTTGTCCTTGTCTCACTGTCTGGAATTACTAAATAGAAAATGGGCATCAACATGAATCATTGGATGAACCTTTCATTTATCCTGGTTGACCTCTATTGTTACCATGACAACGTAGTATTTACACATTTTCCTGGGTAGACCTGAAATAATCTTCATAATATCTATCAATCTATAGATGTGTACATCAACTGAGCGTAGAGTCTGAAAGTAAACAATAAATGTCTTGCTAGAAATCTAATCAAATAGCATTATAATGGCTAAACTATACTATCATTCACTGACACTGGCCATAAGAAATCAATAGGAAAAGAAAAAAACAAGTCCTCCAACTCATACGACCAAATAGGTTGTTTGTTCAAGCGCTTAATACGACCTATAATCCCGTTTTAAAGTGTTCGACCTCTAGTTCTCCCGTTGATTGCAAACGTTACAGATAACCCTCTCTGGAAAATCCTAAATTGTAGGATAGTTTGGCCATTAAAATGCTTTTTGATTAGATTTCTAGCGAGAAGTGTATATTGTACTTTTAGAATCCACGTCCAGTGGATGTGTTGGTTTAGTTTGATAGATATTATGAAGATGATTTGAGGTTTTGCCAGGAGAACGTGTATACTGTATGCGGCAGCTTCCATGTAAAGTTAGCGTCAACCCTCACGGGGTGAAAACAGTATTTCCGGTCTCAACGTTTTCATAATAAAACCAATGATCAAATGATTTAACAGTGATATCTGCAGTACTCATCCACTAAAAAACATCAGTTTATCCTTGTTAATTACACAACATTAATTGGTTTAAATTGTGTACAATGCCTTTGTGTTTTTCCCATAGGTTTTTCTCTTTCGATTCTGAGAGACACCTTTCTTTTTTCAGAGGTTTTGATAGGCTAAAACATCGAACTACCCATAATCCTGGATGTTTTAGCCGCAATGCATGTCGGGATATGGTGTTTATCCGATATGAAATCGGAAAACATTTAAAATAAAATAATACTTAATTCCGAGTGTGCTTGCTTTTCTCTTTGAAAGTCATCACATAACGGCATTGTAATACACGGTTCGACTGCATTAAATATTACACATCTGCCGTAGTTCTTTATTTATAGAGCCCTGATCAGAAGACCTTTGGACAAACTGGAAGAAATGCCGCTGAAACTGAATACGTGACGTGGATCATAAATATATCAACAATTAAACAACATCTTCAATTTCTCTTCACACAATACGTCTCCTTGCAGTATCAACACTAATTCGGCTGACTTTTATATTTGATCCAATTGGTAGATAGGTTATATTTACACCATAACGGTGCACAGCTGATAGAAAGGGACTTGTAGTTTTTAAAGATATTACTGATTTACTGAACTACCTTTCCAACTCCTCATGCAGTTGACTGTTACAGGTCTATACAGGTTCATGGTACAATGCATAAGCTTCAAATCGAGAGACTGAAACTGTATTTTTCTTTACCGTTCTGTTTTAATTAATAGTATTATGTTTGATATTATTATGTTTTATTAACGACACCACTGGTTTTTTAACCCGCACCGCCTAATGGTTGAAGCAGGTTATTGAATTTAGTTGTTGAATAAGTTATATTTGATGAAAACATTTAAATATTAAGAGTAGCCTAGATACAAAATAGGGGTCAATGATAGAAATATAGAATAGAAAATATCAAGAAGATACTGTAGTGATCTCTACAATAAAACAGTTTAGTGCAGGACGTCCAAAGATATTAACAGGAGGATGTGCAAAACAGACAAACTGATAAGGCTGAATTTTACTCAGGTGTAACTAAAGTCTGATTTAATGGTTGTTTATATTTCACATCATTAATCAGAATCTGCAAAGTAACAAAAATAAATGTAGTGGAGTAAAAATACCAGGTTAACCTCTGAATTGTAGTGGAGTAGAACAAAGTAGCATGCTGCTGTAACAAAAACATTTCCCAACTTGGGTTCAATAAAGTATCTTTCCATATCCATATTTGCAAAATGTGCCTCTGAACCTTGACAAGTGCATGTTTCAGGCTTATCAATGAACAACAGGAGGGGTCACAGACATAAGACCAGCTGTTAAAGCTCTTCTGACCTTAGATGTCATGTGGGTATATTAATTCACCCATGTATTAATTATATGTTTTAAATTTGATAACACCAATGTGTTTCGTATCCCCTAAACCTCCAGGGATGTACACAGTTTAATACTGGCAACTTCTAATTATGGGAAATACGAAAACGTCTTTTAAAACTACAATTCCCAGTAGAGACGTGCCATAGAACATGTTGCGAAACACACAATAGCCAGCATGTGTAATTCTGGGTGGGGAGGGCTGGGCTGGACCCGTCCGAGTCCAGTTTTGGATAGTCTGGCGTGGTTCCATTCCATTTCAAAGAGCTGTTTGACACTCGGCGTAACCTTGTCGCACTGCCACTCCAACATCCAATCACAGAGCTTGAGGGCTAATCACGGGGGTTTGTAAAGCAAGGCGGATGTTGTAGTCCCAAACGATAGCTGGGGAATCTGGGTAGTGTAGTGTCTTCGGAAACTCTGTAGTGTCTAAACTCCGAAAAAACTATTTTTTTCTCCGAATCGAAGGTTAAAAACACAAAAGCATTGTACACAATTTAAACCAATCAATATTGTGTAATTAACAAGGATAAACTGATGTTTTTTAGTGGATGAGTAATGCAGATATCACTGTGTAATCATTTGACAGTGTGGGGAATACTTCCGGTTTTATTATGAAAACATCGAGACATGGAAGCTGCATACACGTTCTCCTGGTGAGACCTGAAATCATCTTCGTAATATCTATCAAACTATATATCCTACACATCCACTGGACGTAGATTATAAAAGTACAATATACACTTCTCGCTAGAAATCAAATCAAAAAGCGTTTTAATGGCCAAACTATTCCACAATTTAGGATTTTCCAGAGAGGGGTATTTGTGAATAAAAGAATCTCCGGAGCGTTTGCAATCGACAGGAGCATGTTGTTTCTTACACGACCACTAGAGGTGCTACACTTTAAAACGTGACTCTGGGTCGTATTTAGCTGCTGAACAATCGACCTATATGGTCGTTTTTTTGTAGGAGGACAGGCTGAAAGAAAGAAACCTAGCCATGTAACAATTTGAGAGGATGTTTTTGTGAACATACTACGTTTTGCCCTGTGGACCAATGTGGCTATTACACGTTTTGTGTGTGATTAATCATTGAGCCCTCGGTGGGATATCATTGGTCTTTGCTTTACTGGAAATGTCCCATATTTCATTATATTACATTACAACATCTGTTCCCTTTATAACCAAGACTTCGATCCAAACTAACAGCAAAATGTGTTGTTTATCAATAATTTCATCATTGTTATAAAACCATTCAATAATATGGTTCAGGTTTGATTAGCTTTACCTTCAAAAACAACTTGATTAATTCTCAAGAATTACTACTTACCAACTTCTAGTTAATGCTTAGGAAATGTAAAAAAAAAATAGTTCATTTAAAAATGAATAAAGACCTTCCTTATGGATGCTTCTCCAACTTGTAGCACATTTTACGATGTGTATTAACCTGTTAAGCCCGAGAGACCCCGGTACCGGGGCCCTCCCGCAACATCTTGCAGGAAACAGTGTCTGAGGGCATGTTCATTTAATAAACTATGAATGTTTTATATCCATATAACGGGAAGAAACTCATCTAACTGATCATTTTGATTTATTTTTCCAAAAAAACAAACCACAATGCTAACGCTGAGTCTCTGAATTAGCAACGAGCGAAAAATGCTAACAGATTACTGCGCCAAAACTCACTCATAAAACCTTATTATTTATCCTTTCTGCACATCCAACACATCGATTCGCATCGTGAGATGACACATAATCGATGGGTACATACATTATCACTATATAATAAGAACTTGCAACTTTATAAACAAAAACAGACATCAAAACATGTGGAACTAGGTAGCTAAAAAATGCAAACATGGCTTACCTGTGTCGTTGTCTGATCAAAAGTGGTCTTCAATGCCATTAAAACGATAAAAACGCTGCTGATGTTAATCCATAGGTTAATCCAATGTGCCTGTGTCCCTTTGAAATGATTTCTGATAATCCATGAGCAATAAACCTGCGTTTCCGTTTCCAGATGTCAGAGGGAGAGATAGGTTCACTATGATGCAAACCTGCATGCGCAAAGCCCCCACCTTTTTTTTACCATGTGTGTGTGTGGGGAAATTCCCCTTCGATTCTATTGGCTCTAACGGTCAGAAAGAGATGTCAATCACCAAAATCGACCAATGGATTCCAGAGAAACGGTAAAACCCCCATTTCCACCCAAATCACCTCAGAGGTGGAGTTTGTTTTGCTAAACCTCTCTAAAGAGGTCAAATGTCACTTGTTTTGCATCAATCTTGATACAGGGTACTTATTATATGTTGTACTTTGGATTCCTAAAGCTTTTAGTCTACCATACCATCATCCAAGGGTAGTTTTCACTATAAGTAAAAAATAATATTTGGACGGACACTATAATTTACAGTTTTTTACTATGTTCAATCTGAATTTTCTTTAAAATAAAAAACATCTATATTGATTCTGACTTTTCTACATCCAACTCACAGGTTTATCATTACTTTGAGAAAAAAGATTATTCATTTAACCTTTTTAGAAGGGAAGATATGGTCATTTGTTCTGGGAATGTCATTTTCGAGCCTGAGACCTGAAAAACAGGCTCAGGGCTAAACAGGTTAAATGTATAATCATTTCCCCCCCCGGTCCAGCTAAGCATTTCAGACGTTGTCTGCTCTATGTTTGTAGTGTAGACTGAGTCGGTGTGCAGTAGTGTGGTTTTGTATTCAGTGATGGAACTGATATTGCTCTTCAGGCTGCGGATCACCCAGCTGGAAGAGGAGCTGGCCCGTCGGGATCAGGAGTTCCGGGCCCAGGAGCTTCAGCTGCAGTATCTCCAGAGTGAGCTGGAGGCCAAGGTCTCCCAGGTGGACAAGCTCCAGGATGCTATTGGCTACAACAGCAGTGTGGGCTGCTCCCCCCAGCCCCGGCACCCTCACAGCCCCCCCTGCTTCAGTGTCATCAACCAGGCCCCCAGCCGCTTCCACAGGGTGGCTGTGGAGGTGCACCGCCGCCTCAGAGCCAAAGAGGGCGTTTCTGCAGAGCCTACCTCAGAAAACTTCTGCGGGGGGTTCAGAGCAGCTCACACCCCCACAGTAAAGTCTGTCCGCAAAGACTCACAGTAAGTTAACCGGACACTCCACACATTAACATTAACTTTTCGAGTGGTAAACATATTCCCTCTGAAACCTTCAAATCAAACCCCAAATCAGCCCACCGGGAGTACAAATATCTACATTTTCTAGTTAAAACTGACTTTTGGGATCCTGAAAATGTCATGTGGAATCAGCATCCTCAATCATCCCCAAAACCACTCAGAAATGGTCCATATCGGCCAATCATTATTGTCTACATAAGATATAATGCTATTTGCTAGTATCAACAACACCCTAAAGTCTATACGACTCTACCTAGCACCTGGAATTTTGTTTTACTAAGACCACAAATCATATTCCCTGGTGTGTAGAAAAACAGCTACTAAGTCTATAGAAAATGTCTTACAAAATCATTACTGATGATAAATCTAGAAAAGTATTTATTACGTCATCAACAAGCTTTTACTAAAAAAACGGTGTCGTTGTCATTTAAATGTGATCGACCAAAACAGAAGACCTTTGGTAGAAGAGTGTGTTTAACCCCCCCCCACACACACACACACACACACACACACACACACACACACACACACACACACACACACACACACACACACACACACACACACACACACACACACACACACACACACATCTGAAAGGCTGTATTACCATGGCAGGATAATAGAAAGACATGGAGGGGAACAAAGGGCCACTGAATCTAGATGCAGGATCTGGGTCATTATGAGCTTCAATTACTCAACCTCCGCTGCCTGCTGCTCTCAGATCCATTCAGACTCTCATGTCCACTGAACGCACCGCACATCATCTGTGTGATGTGCTAATCAGAGACGCACAAAAACACCCACTCAGGGAAATCTGCTGAATAAATTAAAAATGCACACATTAATGCAGTGGCTTGGAACCAGGACTCATATTTGCAATATTTTATTGTAGCAAACACGTCTGGTGAAACCAACACATAATTATACATTACTGTTTAGATCACATTTGCTTTTGTAAATAAATAATATGCTAGCATATAAAGGTATAACCTATGATGGGCAGTGGCATGGTTGAGCTTATAACATGCATCCTGGACTAACGTGAAGACATCACTTTAGAATTAAAACTAGAATGTAGTTTCACAGTAATACAGCAATGCTTCTGACAATCACATTTTCAAATGATCCTGCCCCACTGTCAAAATGTTCTTTAGTGGCCCTATCACGCCCGACACTATGTCTATGTCATATGGGACTCTGGGCAGGGGAAATGTATCCGACCAAATCAAGCAAAACACGACATAAGTGATTTTGCTGAGGTCCTCCATTTGGGCGAATCATTTTTGAGAATCGCCGATGGAAACCTGAAACCCTTTGGATGCATGTCATCTAGCAAACGTAGTGCTGTGTCTAATACAGAATCCTCTCCTGTGGATGAACCATGAAGGTGTGCAAATAAATGAATAGCAGAACTATTTGTACAGAAGTCAGTCCTTACATAATACAATACAGCAGAATATAATACAAAATATTACATATATATATATATATAGCGACATGTGTTTTAAATTGGTTTTCATATGTCTCTGTTGTGTGCCAGCTAGGTCAAATCTTGAAGCTACGTGTTCATTAGCTGTTGATCACATCATTGGCTGTTTTGTATGCAAAAGAAACTGATGAACTGAAGGAAAGCAACCTACATTATTGTTTGCTCTCTGCTGCTTCCAGTGAAAACAGCAACACTGAGCCAAGCTTACTGCGTGCTTACCAGTGGCGGATTTAGGATTGTAGGAGATTCGGGGCTTAGCCCATGAGTTGTTGGGGGGGGGGGGGGGGGCATCAATCTGGTGCACTTTGAGAGCAATATTAACCCTGCCTTAATAATACCTTAAAGCGGACAAAAGGCACTGAAGAACACTTATTCATTAACACCCTTTAATGGAGCAAACTAATGCCTTAACTCACTCAAATACAGTCGTTTACTTATTTCGGTGAAACGAATGTGCGTAGAGTTTTAAAGGATGCGGATAGTCTCACCTTGATTCTGGCGCATTGCTCATCGTTTTATAGATCTATTCTCATCCACCATCTTTGTTTGTGACGTAAAGAGTGTAAGAGTCACGTTTCTGAATCGGACACTCTGAATGGATGCAGTCACAGCCAATCGGATTCAGAGGGTTGCTTGTCAGTTCCGTTGCCTGTCAGTTCCGTTGCTATGGTTCCGTTGTTATTTATATATATATACGTTATTTTAGTGTCTTAAAAGTAGACTGAGGTATGAAGGGGTAACGTTACATCTTAGGATAATTTTTAGTCATGTTCTGTATACATAACATAAGGGTATACTTAGTGTGGTTACTCCATGTTTACTAGCTATAACATTAACGTTACATCACTCTTTTTCACTTCTTACTCAGTCAGCCAGAGTGCATATCACCATTAGATTCACAAACCTGAAACATTATCCATTTCTTCACTGCTGGTGATGACATTGTTGTCAGCTGCTGATACTGCTGCTGCTGCAGCTGGTGGCACCTGCTTTGATGAAAATAACTTTCTAATATCCATAACTTTATAGGCTATTAGCTTAAATCTCGTCAGGCACTAGGAAGGATCACTTGTTCTTCAGGGCAGGGAAGGCTACGCAGTACGCAGGCTAATGTCCCGCAGCGGCTGCCTCTCTGGTGGACTCCGGTTCTGCACATTACTCCCGAGACGTTAAAAAAATGTTTTAAGTGAAACATCTGGGGCTTTTCAGAAAACATCCGGGGCTTGAGCCCAAGTAGCCACCCCCTAGCACCGCCACTGGTGCTTACTGTGGCGTTCCTTGACGTCGCATACGGAAAAGACCATAGGTGACCACCTTTATTGGTTGGCAGCTAACAGGATAACAACAAAAACATAGCTAGCATCCTGCGTGAGGTCTTCATATTTAGAGGACAAAGACTTTTGTATGCTGCAAAGGTTTTTAAACCCCTGAGGTAAATGTATGATGTCATATTGGTATGGATAACTAACATTAGAATGTGGTTATCGCTGCTTCATCCTGAATTCCAGAACCAAGAAACTCATCAACAGTGCCATCATGAACAATGACTTTCTGAAGAAGCTGGAGCCGCAGCACATGAGGGAGATGGTGGACTGCATGTACGAGAAGGTTTACACCGAGGGACAGCTGGTCATCCAGGAGGGGGAACCTGGAAACTACCTCTATGTCCTGGCAGGTAAGCTCTGCAGAGCATGGATCTGATGCAACTAACACTGTCCCATTTCATGTTAAAGAGATTTTGCTGGACAGTTGATAGGGATGACAGAATGGTAGGGATGATAGAAAGGTAGGGATGATGGAAAGGTAGGGATGATGGAAAGGTAGGGATGATGGAGATGGTAGGGATGATGGAAAGGTAGGGATGATGGAAAGGTAGGGATGATAGAAAGGTAGGGATGATAGAGATGGTAGGGATGACAGGAATAATGAAAGGCCGGCCATCCTAACATCTGTATCCAACAGATATGTAGATGAGTGGAACTGTAAAGTGTGTTTGCTCCGTGCAGATGGCCTGCTGGAGGTCTTCCAGAATGGGAAGCTGCTGGGGGAGATGCGTCCTGGAACTGCATTTGGAGAGCTGGCCATACTGTACAACTGTAAGAGAACAGCCACGGTCAAAGGTGAGGGGAGCAGCCATTCTTTAAATAAGTCCTGGTCCTTTATGTGTGTCTCCTCTGGGATCACACTCCCTGGTGCTTCAGCGTGTATGCTATGGCGTGTGTGTTGACAACCATATCCATATCATTTAAGACACCTCCATCTCACAGGGAGTTATTAAATATACCTCAAACCTGCTCATCCATGTGTCACCAACTCCACAGATATGATAATATTATCATGCTTATAAGCTTTAACTGTACACCCAATATGTTTGAATTAACATTTGATGGAAAGACACAATTATTTTTCACAATGCAATACGAACATTTTAGGTAAACATGGGGCCTGCAGTGTGTTAAATGATAATCCTTTCACTCATCAGATTGAATTTGAATACATTCATTTACATTTAAATTAGGCCTTAATAACATCTATTGAATAATTAATTGCTTTAATTATGACTTGAAATGATGACTTGATAGTTGAATTGTCTTTATCTTAGCTTAGCTTTTGATTTGTTCTTGTTAAATATCACAATATAAATATTACTTTGGCACCTGGAGAAATTATAACACGGGAAAAAATAAATGTTGCTATAAAATGTTTGGTGTTATATTTGTGCAATCAAATGCAGCCGATCAAAGATACCTGAAGGTTAGCTGTCTGAAATCTATTTAAGGATTAATCCTCATTTTGTTTTTAATAGTTGCACACATAATCTTAAAGAAGTAGTTAAACAAAGTTTAGTTGGAATGTTCTGCCTGTGTTTGTGTGCAGACATGATAAATGAGAATGAGAATGCATGAGAAAACAGCTAGCTCTTTTCAAAAATCATATCTACAAAATGTTCCAGAACATGAAACAATGCCAGTGTTCTTGTCTGGCTCAGAAATACAGAAAACAATCCCCCAACATGAACATAATAGTCATTCCAGTACATCTGCAGCATGTTGTTGGACTGAATACAGCATAAAAATACAAAATAAATAAATAGTAATCAAATATATAAGCAACTGATATGGTAAGCAGATCAAATGAATGGTTGATTCTCCTCCAGCTGTGTCCCAGTCTCACATCTGGGCTCTGGACCGGCAGACTTTCCAGACCATCATGATGCAGAGCACACAGGCGCGCCATGACGAGTACTTCAGCTTCCTGTGCAGGTAACACAGCTCTGTGCCCTCCCCCCCCACATTTGTTAATATTTTAAAGCAAAAGCAGCAAATCTTCAAATATTAGAAGAATGTGCTGCCAATAAATGTTGTGTTAACCCCACTTTAAGTTATTTAGGTAAATTAAATATAATGCACGATAGTTTTATCCATACCAAATCATCTTATTTTAAAATGCTTACCTGAGTATTGTTTGTCAAAATCTGAATGTATAAAGTAATTAGTAAATACATCTCTAAAATTAATGAAGTGGAGTGAAAAGTAAAACATTTGCTTCCAAAATGTAGAGGAGTAGAAGTATAAAGTAGCATATACTGAGATACTCAGGTAAAGTGCAAGTACCTTAAATGTGTACTGAAGTACTTGAGTAAATGTACTTAGTTACTTTCCACCACTGCACACCTGTACAGGTTTAAGACTGACTTTTGCTCAGACACTCTAGGTGAAAAAAATACCAGCAGTGCTCTAGTGGCTGGTAAAATTAAAATGTCTTAATTTCATAATGAAGACATTGAGTCTAAATGCTATCATTATTAAATCATCAAAATCCTGCATGATATACCAAATACAAAGCCTTAAAGACCATTTTTAGTGGCAGACAATTAAGTGCATTGTAACATTTCCTAAATGTCTATTATTTTGCAGTTTACTGTATATGATAAATGCCAACATCCGTGAAAAAAAAGTGTGTATTTGTGTCTCTGTCAGTGTGTCCCTTCTCCGAGGACTGCCTGAGGAGAAGCTGGCCAAGGTTGTGGATTGTCTTGAAGTGGTGAGTATTTCACACTGACGTTTTTTAGCATATTTCTACATTTTATCAAGTTCCATACAGTGTCTGTTTCTGATTTAAAGAGAATGACTGACCTTCTGTCTTTTCAGGACTATTTTGAAAAAGGGGAGTATATCATTCGAGAGGGTGAAGAAGGAAACACTTTCTTTATTATTGCAAAAGGAGAGGTGAGATATCTGCACAAGACTGTCAAACTGTCCTAAAGCCTCAGTATTTGATTTATTCAAGTTCATTTGCACGATTCATTTGCCTTGAAGCAAATGAATTAAATGTTATCATGATAATATATCATTTTATTTATCCGGAGCTGATTTTTCTGCAGTAGTTGCAATACGCAGAGGGCAATTCAAATGACGAAACATCTGGAAATCAATACAGTGTTACCCTTAACATAGCTGCTCATAACTCAGCTTGATGCTATATGACATATGATGGAGGTATTTAGCTTTGCATGTATAATATGATTCTCAAGTATAGGAAATCATATATGTTTAATGCCAAATATCCAGTTATGAATGATTATGTATGATTTAAGCTGAATATTAGGTCCCATATACTGTATATTGCCTCTACAGCTTGTATACTGACTGACTCCCATTAGAAAATAATGATTGTCTCAGTTCAGTTCTCTCTGTAGGTGATAGTCACTCAGAGCACAGAGGGGCTGGCTGAACCACAGCAAATCAAGACGTTGGGAGTTGGAGATTACTTTGGAGAAAAAGCTCTGATCAGGTACAGACAGGACTGAGGACACAGAACTGCAGAACTGTAAAAACCAATATATATTACAGACCCTCAAAGCTCACATCACATGGTATTCAGTGAGCACCAACTCTCTGAAGCACATGCTCCGTGTTCTTCTGGCATCCATCAATGCTCACTTGTTAACACATTACCAGTTGACCAGTGAAACCCATGAAGATAATAATACTGCTTTTGAGTATCCTACCTGTCCACTGTAGTGAGCGGTTTGCAGCGGTGGAAAGTAACAAAGTATTTTAACTCAAGTATTTTACTTAAGTACTCTTTTTACTCTACTACATTTATTACAACACTCCAAGTTACTTTGTACATATTAAAACACATGATCTGCTGATATGGTATAACTTCAACACTAAAATGCTCTTATATGGATAAAACAGGATAACATAATAACCATAATATATAATAATTTGAAGAGATCCGTTGTCGTACACTTTTGATTCTTGAAGTACATTTAGCTGATAATACTTCTGTATTTTTATATTATTCTGAAATGGGTCTTTGTGTAGAATGAGTACTAATTTAAGTAATATTTTGAAATCAGGACTTTTACTTGTAATGGAACATTTTAAGGCTATCGTATGTGTACTTTTACTTAAGTTAATTATCTAAATATTTCTTCCAACACTGCGTGTTATAATATTACCAATTAACCAGTGAACCCATGAAGATAAGAAGGCTGCTTTAAGTAGTTCCACTGTAGAGAGCAGTTTGGGCCAGTTCCTTGTGTCTGGGTTGACTATGGGTAAACAATCAGAGGAGACACGGGACAAATCCTTCTGCTCATCTGAGCAGAGATCTAAGGCATGTCAGAGGAGTGCTCCACAGAATGTGTTCATGTGTGTTGTGTTGCGTTTGTTTACAGTGAGGATGTTCGCTCAGCCAACATTATCTGCAATGAGAACGACACACACTGCCTGGTGGTGGACAGAGAGTGAGTACATACAAGATGTTTACCTGATATGTTATTGTGTACAGTTGGAACCAAAGCTTATATTAAAGGCCATTTTAATATACGGTAGATGAGAATGTAAAGAGCAGTAATATATCCTCATCTGTGTTTTGTTACTGCTGTTTACTCTTTCATTGCTGCAACCAGTTATTACTGAAGATGGATTGAGGAGTATGGAAGGTTATAATGCCAGAAACTAGATATTATTTTTGAACCAGCCCTGGGTAAACTGTCAGCAAGATCCTTATGTTCTATGAAAAACCTTGACATTACATTTGGCAATAAGAGGTCCATGACATCAAACGCTGCAGTCAAATCCCAGAGCACAGCCCTTAGTTTTCTGTCATCCACATTAACTAACAGATGTAATTATACAGTGCTACTCCAACAGTTCAAGGAAAAAAACTGAATGCATAACACCACAAGGGCAGGTGCAAATGCTCAGTCTTACAAAAATCACTACAAAAGTAGACCAATGATACAAAAATTCCAGGCAGGCAAATTAGGTAAAGGGTAAGGCTTTTTTAATGTGTTGCACTGTTGGAGGAGCCTGTGACCTAAGATTTTCATCGTCATAACTACACTGTAGCTATGTACGTATAACTAATAAAAGCCTTGAACCTTGAACTTTGAACATAAAGCATTGTCCAGGGAAAACAGGCAATGGTTAAAAACACAGGCACTGGCAGACTATGGTACAAGACAAAGGAAAGCTCAGGCTCATGGCTCAAAGACAATCTGGCAGCAAGTAAATGCTCTGGTATAGATAGGAAGGAGCTGATCAGGGAATGGGGAGCAGGTGAGTGACAGAAGCAACCCGGTATCACGGCAAGACGTGAACA
This sequence comes from Pogonophryne albipinna, assembly GCA_028583405.1. Classification (NCBI taxonomy): domain Eukaryota; kingdom Metazoa; phylum Chordata; class Actinopteri; order Perciformes; family Artedidraconidae; genus Pogonophryne; species Pogonophryne albipinna. The sequence continues at coordinate 291,806 of JAPTMU010000073.1, read as the reverse complement.
TGTGATGACTTACCATGCTGGGAGATGTGAAGATGTCATAATTTCGTCCCTTCAAACGTGACAGTTACACAGTGTTGTTAACATGGCCCAACTAGTGGAGATATACCCGGAAATGCCAAGCAAATGCTACCCCGACGGTCGGTTGTTATTGTCAATATTAATATAATAATGATTTATTTTTACTAGTCACACTCGATTACGCCGATTTTCTTGTTGCCCCAGCTGGTCGACACCTCTTTGAGCAGAAACAAAGGCTACATTAATGTATTAAATCGATGTTAATCCATGTGTGTGGATGTGGAATTAACGGACGTGACGTTGTGCGATTGCCTTGCCAGGCAACAGCTTCGGTTCATCTTAATTTACAAACTCTTCAACTAGAACCGTAGTTATATTTAAAAACATGTTAGAAGGCCTCACGAAATACTTTAATGTAAATTAAAATGTAAATGTGAAGGAATGTGTGTGTATAACAAAATACATCCATCATAAACTAAACCGGAAACAGACGTAGGCAAGATCCTCAGCTCGATGATTCGATGGTTTAGCCGCAATGCACGTTGGGAAATGGTGTTTATGTGATGTGAAATCCGAAAACATTTTAAAAAAATAAAATAATACTTTATTCCGAGTGTGCTTGCTTTTGTCTTTGAAAGTCATCACATAACGGCATTGTAATACACGGTTCGGCTGCATTAAATATTACATATCTGCCGTAGTTCTCTATTTATAGAGCCCTGATGAGAAGACTTCTAGACAAACATGGTATAAGCCTAAGGCACACCTGTGCAATAATCATGCTGTCTAATCAGCATCTTGATATGCCACACCTGTGAGGTGGGATGGATTATCTCGGCAAAGGAGAAGTGCTCACTATCACAGATGTTTTCAGATTTGTGAACAATATTTGAGAGAAATGGTTATTTTGTGTATATAGAAAATGTTTTAGATCTTTGAGTTCATCTCATGAAAAATGGGAGCAAAAACAAAAGTGTTTCATTTATATTTTTGTTCAGTGTAGAAACTAGCTGTCAATAGGAATATCATAATCATAATCAAGAATTATAATTTCTTGCAAAAATCTGTCACAAAAAGAGGTTGCACATTTAAATTCAGGTGTTGTTATGGCAACGTCAGTGGCCAAACAGCCACATGTACTGCTGCAAATACGTTCAAACATGCTGTTGACACGCAGTGGCAACTATGCCACCATTTCAGCTGACTTTTTCTCGGAAATACCGTCACATAACATCCATATATTTCAGTGCTAGGTTGATGCTTAGCTAAGCTAACTATGAAACACTTTAAATGACAGGACTCCGGATCAACTGTGTACTGTAAGGTAGCTTCTAGCTTCATGTCGAACAGTAAGTCAACATTTCCCAGAGAGCTTTCTCTGAAATTACCAGGTAACGCTAAAAAACATTACATTTAGATTATATGACAAAGTGTTTATTTAATATATCTGGCTAGCTATAGCTACTTGCTAACGGTTTAGCTTACCCCCTAACCTCTGAATTGTAGTGGAGTAGAATTGCTGTTTTGTTTAGTAATGGATATTTAATATGGAATAAAGGTTTTGACAAGACCTGGTGTAACAATAATCAAAAAGGACATTAAAAGAGGTCTAGATGTTAATTATCTAAACAAAATAACTCACCTGAAATGTATATTTAAATACTTTATTAAGGGCAGTGAATACATTTTTTCTGTATGTTTCTAAAATCAGTGTTATAAGTGTCATAGACAGTGTTACATTGCTATTATTATCCTTAAAATATATGTAAAACAAAACCACTTATGATCTTTTTATTTGAGTGGTTTTCTAATGACAGTTCATTCTGTTTTTGCTATTGATGGTTTCATTTTTGTGAAAAATAATACAATAATAAAATTCAATAACGTGCTTTAACCACTAGGTGTCCCTTTCTATCAGCTGTGCACCTTTATGGTGTAAATACAGCCTATCTACTAATTGGATCAAATATAAAAGTCAGCTGAATTAGTGTTGATACTGCAAGGAGACGTATTGTGTGAAAAGAAATGGAAGATGTTGTTTAATTGATGATATATTTATGATCCACGTCACGTTTTCAGTGTTGGCGGCAGTTCCTCCTGTTTGTCTAGAAGTCTTCTCATCAGGGCTCTATAAATACAGAACTACGGCAGATATGTAATATTTAATGCAGCCGAACCGTGGATTACAATTCCGTTATGTGATGACTTTCAAAGAGAAAAGCAAGCTCACTCGGAATAAAGTATTATTTTATTTTTAAAAAATGTTTTCGGATTTCACATCGCATAAACACCATTTCCCAACGTGCATTGCGGCTAAACCATCGAATCACCGAGCTGAGGATCTTGCCTACGTCTGTTTCCGGTATTGTTAATGACGGATGTATTTTGTTATACACACATTCCTTCACATTTACATTTAAATTTACATTGAAGTATTTCGTGAGGCCTTCTAAAATGTTTTTAAATATAACTACGGTTCTAGTTCAAGAGTTTGTAAATTAAACTATGAACTATGAACTATGAAATTAAAGATGAACCGAAGCTGTTGCCTGGCAACGCAATCGCACAACGTCACATCCGTTAATTCCACATCCACACACATGGATTAACATCGATTTAATACATTAATGTAGCCTTTGTTTCTGCTCAAAGAGGTGTCGACCAGCTGGGGCAACAAGAAAATCGGCGAAATCGAGTGTGACTATTAAAGGTGGGGTAGGTAAGTTTCAGAAACCGGCTCGAGTGCACTAAAATTTGAAAGTACACAGCCGAAAAGAATCCGCCCCTTCCTTCAGACTTCCTTACAGAGCACCTCCTCCAACACACATGAACGCGCACATGACTTAGGTTGGCTATATAGTTCAGGGGAATTGTAAACCATACAAAACAGATAATTACCTGTCCAAGAGAAAAAGAGCGAACACGGCGTCAGATTTCAACTCGGTGTGTATGGGGGTTATTCCCTATCTTTATTCAAGAGCGTGGTATTTAAATTTGAGAGCATACTTTATTGATTTCCTTCACTCAAACCCTGTCATCGCACCAAAGACAAACCAAAGAGTAACCGCCCTTACGGGACGCTGTAATAAGTAAAGCGAACGCACCCGCAAGGACACCTGGCCTCCTATTGGTTGAGGGATTTTGACAGGATTGTTGCACAAAAGTTTCGAGCGCGCACAGAATAAATCTGAGAGCAGAAAAAATCTGTAAACAGCAATATATCTGAGTGCAAGCGTACAGTTTGAGCAGAAGCAGAGCAAATCTAAGTGCAAGCAGGCACTATTTGAGTGCGAGGACAGGGTTTGAGGGAAATAAATACATAAAGTATGCTCTCAAATTTAAATACCACGCTCTTGAATAAAGATAGGGAATAACCCCCATAGGTGTGTTCCATCAGTAGTCGCCATCGTTGAAAAGCAACTCCGATATTGACTCTGGTTTGAATTCTCCTAGTTTCCACTTTGTTTTTGTTCCTAATTTGCTCCGTTACATTATTTCTTTTGCCACCAGTAGACGATGTTGAACCTAACTCTGCCATGGTGAAAGTGGCCGCCTGTTGCTGGCGAGTCATTGAAGTACTGCTGCAATGCACGCCCAATGACGGCACGCCCAATGAGGGCACGAGATACATTTGTGCGTGCACGAGATGGAAGGCTGACAGACAGGGCGGCAATCCAATCCGTTTAGCCGGCCCGGCTAAAATGATTGGTCGTGCTTTTTACAGTATTACGGCTTCCACAGATGAAATTTTTTTATGGATTTTTTGTCAAAGCACTTAAGATATTCATTGCTATCGGGATGTTAAGAGCATTCCATGGAATATAACAAAAAGTGTATCTCGAGCCGGTTTCTCAAACTTACCTACCCCACCTTTAAAAAATAAATCATTATTATATTAATATTGACAATAACAACCGACCGTCGGGGTAGCATTTGCTTGGCATTTCCGGGTATATCTCCACTGGTTGGGCCATGTTAACAACACCGTGTAACTGTCACGTTTGAAGGGACGAAATCGTGACATCTTCACGTCTCCCAGCATGGTAAGTCATCACATGTTCACGTCTTGCCGTGATACCGGGTTGACAGAAGAGCAGGAACATGGGAGAGCAGGCTCAGAAAGGACAGCAGTTACAACAGAACACAAACAAGCAAACTAAATAAGAATTATTATAAAATAAAAAGTCAAACCCATGACAGTTAGTAGCCTGCGCTTGTGCGACAGCGTGCTGTGCTTTTCCATTCAGTGCATTTGTACTAAAATCATTTAAAGTAGTGTATTCTGTATAAGTTATGTGGCTGCAAACCAGTTAAAAGTAATACTGTTTTTATAGATAGTATTGCATGTACGACACACAAACACACACAAACACGATACACACACACACACACACCAAACTAAAGGTTGTTAATTTCCCCCTGTTACCCCCTCTAGCAATTTCAACCAAATGGTGGGAACCTATGAGGAGCTCCAGGCTTATCTGAAGGAATATGTAGATGAGCTTTCCAGGAGTGATGAGAGGAGAAACGCCCTGTAAGTGCACCATGACAGAGTCAGTGTATGAGTAAAAGCAAACAGGGGCCCAAATATGACCGTATGTCCCCTGCTGTTCCTCTCTCAGGCCCCACTCCCCTCATATTGACTCTGCAGAAGCCCAGGAGCTGAGGAGGCTGAGGGAGAAGATTTCCCTCCTGCCTTTCAAGGATCTGGAGGTCATCGCGACTCTGGGCATGGGAGGGTTTGGACGAGTGGAGCTGGTTAGCTTCAGTAACACTACTATTCATTACAGGGCTCGACATTATAAATGGCCCGCTGGCCCGGAAGCACTATTTAAAAAAAATGGTCCTGTGGTATTTTGACAAATATATTTGTGTTTATTAACGCTACAACATAGCGTTTCGTGAGTCGCTTGTCGTTGTTGGGTGAAAAGCAGCTGTTTGCTGCGGAGCGCAGCACGAGCATGCTCCCGTGAGCGCGCTTGTTCACTACAGACTATCGCGCCACCTAGCCATTCGTCTAAATGTTTTTAATACCAGCGGTAACCGGCCAAGCGCCGGGCCAAAAACAATCTTCAAATAAAAGAAAGTCACCGGAGGAGTTAAAGGAGAGTGACAGGGAGCATGAGAAGAAGAGGGAGAGAACGTTTCAGCCAGCTTGATCGATGGAGTTGGCTTCTAGTGGTGCTGTGACACGTCCTAAAACCCTTTTATAATCTATCGATTAAATTTATGATTCGAAAATTATAAAAGTAGGGTAGACATGTGGAGATTATCCGGCTGAACAAAACGTGCATTTATCAAACAGGTTTGTTTTCCACAGACCTTATTTCCAGCTATTTTCCAAAACCCTGTGGAGAAATCCCATTGCTTTCTGTGGAGGGAACCAGCAGCTTACTTCCGGGTTTTAGGACGCGTCACTGCACCTCTCAATATGATGCCAATATAAACAAGGTCTTCTGTCGGCTCTGTACATCAATGCCGACCTATGCTGACAAGTAAGTGAAGAGTAGAAAATATAAAGGTATTGGCTATAGGGAAATGTCCCAGCAGTTTAGGATAATGAAGGTTCTAATCTAATCTGCTACATAGCCATTACATTTCTAACTCCTAATGACAGGAAGGCAGAAAGTGCATTATACAAATAATAATACTCATAATAATAGCAGACATTTTTTAGCAATGACCACAATATCATTATTTTAATAAACCAAATATGAACAATTGAGGAAAATGAGGAAGAACTGATTGTTCAAATGTTGTAGTACAAGTAGTAATGTAGTTAGTGCATAAATTACTATTGCAACAAATGTGTTAATTTTCTTCATTATTAGTCGATTTTTTTTGGACGAATGCTCCGGGCCAGTGGTTACAATGGTGGGGCCAGTGACAATACAATTCCACCGGCCCGGAGGGCCAGTGGCTTTTTACCCTTAATGTCTACATTATACTGCAATTTATTTATCTGGATAATGTTTTAACAGCCAAACCCTGTTCTTGCTATTTATTCAACTCAAGTCCCTTTGTAGTATGGTATCTTTGAGCAAACATATGACCAATGGATGAAAAATAAGAATATTATTAAAATATATCTGCAAAATTAAGGGGCAGTGTTTGTGACCTCATGGCAGGTTGGGTCAGAGGATATGACAGGGTGAGTGATGAAACATCTAATCTACTTCATGGAAAAAAGTGAAATGTAGCATTAAGCCGTTCTAGATAATTATGGGAAAAACATGAGATTTCCTGAGGCTCTTCACTATAATCAAAGTATTTTTCCTCGGGAGGCTATTACAGGGACAGTGTTTATAAATCCTCTTTGTTGCCTCTCAGGTAAAGCTGAAGGACGAGGACACCACGTTTGCTCTGAAGTGCATTAAGAAGAAGCACATCGTCGACACCAGACAGCAGGAGCACATCTACTCTGAGAAAAACATCCTTCAGCAGACCAACTCTGCGTTCATCATCAGGTGAATCTCATCACACATGCAGGTGTAACCACACCCTGATACCTTTTTGTAAAGATATGCAGTTGTTGTCTGCTATCTGAGCTAGTGGAAGCACAAAAAGGTTCAAGAGAAGAGGCAGGAGGATTTTAGGCAACACAAACCTCCTGTATTCCGAAAGGAGAAGATGAAATGGGGGGGTGGTGGTGGTGTTTGAGCTTCTCTGTGGAGTTGCTAAGGAACCTGCTGGGAGAATGCTGCTGACCCGGGTCCATCCACTGCACTGAGATTTATCTGGACTATGACTTTACAGAACAAAGGCTTGTGTGAGCAGTGTGTTGACTGTCATTCAGAGGAAAGGTCAGCCATCATGTGATGTTCACTCTCCTTCACTAATACTACCACACTCCTTCTTACACTCCCTTTATTCTATATCAGTTCAGAGGTCTTTTATTATCAATTAAATCTAAGTATGTCAATTATATTTAATGTGTCATCATGTGTTGTCAAGTTCATAGAACAACAAGGGCTTTTCTCTGAAGAGTTGCAGTTGCAGTATTTTTGATCTGCAGCTTCACTCTGTAAACCCTCGTTAGTCCATAGAAGTGCATTAGACGCATGTCCTGGGTTTATGACAACCATTATTCACCATTAATATTATTAGGATTTGCATTACCAATACAAGACATCAATACCAATAAAAAGCATGAATGCAGTTTTTGACTAAAGGTGCACCTCAAATGTACAGAATATTAACAGGGTAGTAAGCTAGCTGGTTGGTGATGTTTTTAACGCGAACAGGAGTTAACAAAGAGTCTGTTGGCTGTATTTCAGGTTATTCCGAACATATCGGGATGATAAGTTTGTCTACATGCTGCTGGAGGTGTGTCTTGGTGGAGAGCTGTGGACTGTGCTGCGAGATATGTGAGTGTAGGTTATTTTGCTACATTATAAACAACTTTATTGAAAATATGCATAGTAACTTAAAGGATTAGTTTACTCAAAATCACTAGAAGTAATAAGTATATTTATTTTTGAATGTTGTTAGGGAGAGAGCATATGTATGCATGCACACACAAATACCTTCACAGGAAAAATATGGGGAAGTAGGGAAAATTGTTTTGTAATATCTATGAGATCTAATGAAACACTTTGATAATGGCATACAGCTATTCTCAGACATTCTGAGATTGAGATTTCCTTTTTGCTGTGTTTTGGTCAGCCTCAGGTGAATTCTGTTTACAGCGATATGCTTCATATCTGGTGCTCTAGTCACAGTGTAATAGAATACTTAACTGGGAACATGAGACCATAATTAGATGAGTACTACAGACAATTTACAATTTTGGCGGCTGTGTTTCGGTCTGTTGCACCGATAGACTATGGTTGCACATGTAAACCATCCACAGTGCACTGACAAACCCTGGGGAACATCCTGGCATGACTGCAAGGTGAGAATTTAACCTAACAAATGAGGGGTTGGGTTGGGAATGCACCATAAATGTGAGTTGCTATCTATCTCTCCAAATGTACCTACATCTAGAGTCCAGACAGTTTTACATTTCAGATTAATTTAAAGGACCAGTGATGACATTGAATCTGGCAGAGATTAAAGAAATGCATCAGATAGGTTGACAAAATAGCAAAAACCAACCCACCAATTCTCACCACAAGTGTTCTCTGAAGCAACCATGAAGAATTGAGATCAATATGGAGTTGTAACAAACAAACTGTACACAAAATACAATTATGTTTGGAAGAAGACTATGGTATTGCCATGTGCTTCTGCTGTATAGAGCTCAATATCTTTTCCTGGGGACCCCCGTTGGTGTATGGCTTAAGATGCACAACACCCTGGTAGTTTTCCTAACTGTCTTTGTGTATTAATGGATTCTATTCCTGTGTGGTTCTTTTCTTAACCTACCAGGAGCTATTTTGAAGAGCCCACAGCCAGGTTTTGTACTGGTTGTGTCTTAGAGGCCTTTGATTACCTCCACACTTTGGGCATCATCTACAGAGACCTGAAACCTGAAAACCTTCTGCTGGATGCTGAGGGTTATGTCAAAATGGTAAGCCACTTGTTTTAAATCTTTTTTGTAATATTTAAAGAGTGTTATGCAATGTGTATCTAAATTATTAACATATATTCTTAATTCCTCTGTGTTTCCTCAGGCAGATTTTGGCTTTGCTAAAAAGATCGGCCTTGGAAAGAAGACCTGGACATTCTGTGGGACTCCAGAATATGTGGCCCCCGAAGTCATTATGAACAAAGGTCATGACTTTGGAGCTGATTGCTGGTCCTTAGGAATCCTCATATTTGAACTTCTCACTGGCAAGTAAGTCAGTCAGTCAAAAATATTAGCTTTTTACAATCTTAGATGCAACGTTTGATGAAGGTGAAGTTGAGTGTACTCAGCATAGCAGGTCAACATTTGATTTAAGCTAAAATGTTTCAATATATATATATATGCAGTAATAAAAGCATTTAACTGTAAGGTGCCCAACTAAAAGAAGGCAACATGAGCAAGATATTTCACCTCCTCCCTACCACCCTTAATCCTAAAAGTGCTTTATGCGCACAATTAAATTCAATCTAGTTGATAGTGTCTTTAATTTGATGCATGCTTGTTTGACTACAAGTTGTTTTTAATTCATTTATTTGCTTTGTTTCAGACATTAAGATTTAAAAAAATGGCATAAAGCCTGGAGGCATTCGAAACAGCTTCCCTGGCTCTGTTTAAAGTTGAAAAATAAGTCAAAGTCAACTTTATGTGTACAGACAGAGAGATCGAAATACCGTTTCCCACAGTCCCAAATATAACACAAATGTATATATATATATATGTATAAGTATATATACACAGAATAAAAGACACATTTTTACATGTGCACACATTAAGACACAACAATCAATATATACAAAATAACAGTCACTTCAATATTTAAGAATGTACAATAATAAACATGTTAAATGAGATGGATTTACTTTTTATAATCTCTTAGAAAGAAAGAAAACATTTTTTTTTACCAAAATGTTGAACCCATTCTTTCATTAGTGTAATGATCATTTTACTTCCTAATAAACAGGAAATCTGTTTCTTCTGGGTTTTTTCCAGCCCTCCCTTTGCAGGCACAGACCCCATAAAGATATACACCATGGTCCTCCATGGCATTGAGAAGGTTGACTTCCCTAAAAGAATAGGGAAGCGTCCAGACGACCTTATCAGGAGACTCTGCAAGTACGGTGAATCAAGAAACAACTTCTGATCTGAGGATGATAGTGCTCTGTCCTTTAAACAGACAATTAGGAAACCACTGTGTAGATGGTGGTGTGGAGCAGACCAGGCAATATCATTCAAAAATATTAAATGGATGATTATGTTGCAGTAACACTGATGTCCTGTCCACATTTGCCTTTGTAGCCAATGTGCTAGCAGCTTGTAAGTTTTGATGCTGCTGCTATGTATATTCAGCCAAGTGTTATACAAATGTTATCATGTAAGTGTGTTAGGTTTCCTGGCAGTATCTTTCTCTTAAATAGAAAATCCTCAGGGTTAATAAATTGGACTAATATAAAATGTCTTCCGCTTCCTATCAGGCTAAATCCAGTCGAGAGGCTGGGAAACAAAAAAAATGGCATCATTGACATCAAAAAACACAAGTAAGAAACTTCCGCTTGACTGCTCATAATTTAATTTAATTATATTTAATTCAAAACTGTGATGAAAAGTTCTGTTTCGCAGCATGCTACTGGCAGCATGCTAGTTAGCTTGACATGTTGTTAGCTGGTAATGTAAACTGGTGATGTGCACCAGATTATAACTTGCTTTTTGAGGCAATAACCTTGGGGCCCCAACTAAAAAATGTAACAATTACTGAGACAACAATTGTATACAATTGTAACAATTACCTGATGTCCCTAAAGACTGACCTGCACTCCTATAATGAAACACAATATGGCAAACTGGTTCTTACCTTTGATAGAAATGTCAGAGGACATACCAGAGGGGTTGCCAACTGGCTATTTGTAAGACGATTAGAAACAGGTATTAATGGTGTTGGAATCACTAATGGATGAAGTAGCTTTGCAATGTATTCCTTAGGTGAGGATAGGATTAAAGGGCGCAGTTAAGGTGCACAAGGTCAGAAAATGATGTTTAAAGTTTTCTCATAAAACTAACGGCTGATGCTAAGACTTGGGAAGCCAGTAGATACCCAATGACTAGACTACTGAGCAGGCCATAGCTGTCAGGTGTCTATCAATCAATTAGAACCAAATATGTTGGATTTCTGTACCCAAACTTCATCAGGTCCCCAGCTATAGCCGTGGTCTTGACATAAAATCTCGAGATCGAGACCAAATGCAGTCGATTCCGAGACAAGACCAAGACCTTTAAAAAGTGATCGGTTTCGAGTATTACAACACTACAAATCAGTTGTGTAGTACAAAAAAAACTACACTAAAACACTATTTTATACTACAGAGACTTCATTTAACTTCAGTGCCTCATGGGGGGTTAAGTTGAACCACTGGCTCACTTTATCCCACAGCCACTTTTTTGGAGAAAAAAAGCTGTCTAGCTTAGCCATTCATGCTAATCTTTAGCACAAAGATTTACATGATTTTACACCTTGCTAAATAACCAACATGTATGATACATATCACAGCCACATAGAAAATGATGAGTGCTTCCTGAATCTATGTTCACATGACAACAAATGTGCACAGTTCCCTAGATACAGGGGGTGGGTCATCTTTCCCCACTCTACCCCACAGGGCATTATGATGAGTTTAAAACATTGTTTAAGATCAAAATTTGACTTTTCTAGGAATGCTTATCCAGCTGTTGGCGCATTTTATTGTGTTTTGTTGCAATAATGTAAGATCTTTATATTGTCACAGTGGCATTCATGTTACTCAGAGCTTTACCCAGGTAAACTAGTTACAACACTAAGGTTGTATCAGGCCCGGTTCCAGAACAAAATGACTCAAGGTGCATCTGAGATTAGATTAGTGGTAAAGTGCTATTTTTATAAGTGGGGAGTGGACCTAACACCCTCTAGGGGGGTCCTCACCTCCTCTAGGGGGGTCCGGGGGCATGCTCCCCCGGGAAGATTTTTCTTTTTTTAAATATTGAAGTTAAAAGCATCAATCTGGTGCACTTTGAGAGCAAAATTAAGAGATCTATGGATCTATGTGCTCTTTGCTTGATTCATGCCTTCCCAGTCTAGTTTAAATATACCTGGGCGGGCTCTGTTTTGCTGAGGTCCTCTGGCACTTGCGGGCCGCTGAGGGGTGGCGGTGTTTGGGGCAACGAAGACGGCTGCGGCTGCTCTGCCTCCGTGGGCGAGGCGGGCAAAGCCGGCGAGGCGGGCAAAGCCGGCGAGTCGGGCGTTAGTGTCCACGACAGTGGCCGCGGGTAACATAATGTCCCCATGATCTGAACTGTTATTACCTGCAGTAGATGCAGTGTTACTGCTGGCGATAAGGGCTGGTTGTTTAAACCATTTTCTGATGTCCATCATTGACTGCTGTGTAAGCACCATAGGTAAGCACCTTGCAGATGACGAACGCGCAGCGGCACAGGTCACGCGCACCTGACATAATAACGTTACTTACCGTTTAAATTGACCAAATAAATGCAGCAGACAATGTTATTTAACCACAATCACAATTTATTTTATTTCAACTATATTCTTCATCTTCTTATTATTATTACTACTATTATTATTAGTATTACTATTATTATTATTATTATTATTATATATGTAATATTTTTGACTTTTCATTTTTTTTCTTTTTTTGACTTTTCATTTTTCAAATGAGGGTGCATAACGACTCAATTGAGGATGCAATGTACCCTCTTGCACCTCCGTAGAACCGGGCCTGGGTTGTATCCTGTAGCCTTCAAATAAGATGCCACCCATTTAGATTGTTTTATCAGCTATATTGCAGAAATGTTTAGAGTGGAAGACATAAAAAGACTGAAAACATAAGCATACAATCGTGATTAGGTTATAACCACTGGCTGAAACTAGTAGGTGTATTATGTGATTTTGTAAGGGATAAAATCAATATGTGCTGTAACTTTAAATTAATAACACTGTTTTATTCTGTTCACGACATTGTCGACACACTCGACTTCCTGTCTGTTCGGACGGTGTTTGTAGCATTAGCATGTAGCTAATATTATTTTGTGTACGTGAATATAAGGAGAATGACACGTGGTGTTGCACATTAAACACACTGTCTTCAACTCTCACTTATTGATGCTGCAATACTATTATTAGGGAATGTTTAAATGACCAACTAGACCAATTAGAAGATTATAACTAACATCAGAAAACGACAGGACGTGCCTTGGACGCTAAGCCAATGGGAGAAGACTACAGATGATAAATATGTGAAACAAAAAGGAAGCTGGTCTCTTTCTCATCCCCTGCGATGGAGAGAGCAAATTCATTGTATCATTGTACCATTGTTTTATTAAACGCTGTTAACTTGTAAATAAGCTTCCTGGACTCTTTTCAGCTAATCCTACCTCAGATCGTAGAAAACCCAACAGTTTCAAATTATATTTCAACCAGCAATAATCTGGTTTAAGGTTACAGCCTGTTCTATTTAAAATAAAGTCCAACCCTGAGGTTCTTTTTGTTCTATCTGTTGTAAAGGTGGTTCCAGGGCTTCAACTGGGAAGGTTTGAGGCGTCACAAGCTGCCGTCCCCATTGAGGAGAGAGGTGAGACCATGAGCTTTGTTTTCTAACATGGCGCACTGACATACTGTTCCGGAACAATCTGAGAAAACCACTTGCCATTCTATAAACTTTACAAGAATGCAATCTACTGCTTTTATTTTATTCATGGGGAAATCTGCCATGATGTTTACAATATTATTTGTGACCGATAATGGACAATTGAGATGTAATGAAGGTTAAAATGCATAAATACATATGGTAATAGCATAGCTATGAATTAGCAACTACCAACTGAACTTACTGGCTCTGAACCAAGCCCAAAGGATCAGCGACAGGTTTGAAGAACATTTTTGAAATGGTTGAATTACAGTGTGTTTTATAGATTTTTGGTGCATGTAAATGGTCTGCAGAGACTAAAATCCCTGTTATCCTTCCAGAGGGAGTTTCTCTCCCACACACTCCCCACCCTGACTAAAATGGCCCCATTGGACTCCAATGTTTACTTCCATAACAAAGTGACATCACTAAACTGTTGAGTTACCCTGATCTACACGTACAAAAATATAAATTTTCTCATTAGGTTTTTGAGAAACAACATTGTTTGAAGTCTGTTAGATTCTCACACAGTCATGTGTCATGTGGTCGAGTGGTTGTTCAACGTACAAAGTGCAAGACTGACTTATTTAAGGTACTGAGTTACAGTGGTTTCCTAGCTGCATAAAGGAAATCAAACTGTCCCTGACATGTGTAAATATTGACCTATAAGTATGTATTTTAAGGAAGACTGTCAGTATGCAAACTGAACTGGCCAAATGTCCTTGATTAGGGTGTGCACGGACAGAAGGGATTCAGCTATACCAATGAGAACACTGTGAATGAACTGATGCTGACAAAATGTATTGACTTCCTGATGATTTATCTTGCTCCTCAGCTGAAGGGCCCAATGGATCACAGTCACTTTGACTTGTTCCCTCCTGACACAGAGGAACCTCCTGATGAGCTGTCTGCTTGGGATAAGGACTTCTGATGGTACAGAATCTAAACAGCAGCAGTGGATTTAACTGACCATAACTCCTAAAGATAATCTTTGGATCTCTCTCTCTCTCATAGCAGCTTTTTTACCTGGAGTCCATCACCAGGACTGAGACTGAACGAGAAACCTGCTGTGAGGAAATACATGTTCATCATTTTACAGATACTCATGATTAACTAATCAGGAGGTGACTACTGTATGTTGATGTATGCAACCTTTTTAAAACCTTAAACCTTTAACCACAGCAGGAAAATTGACTGCCCATAACATCGGGCTCCCCATGTCCTAAACAAGAAGGCACTCCTTTGTGTTTTTACTGTTTTTACAAACCAACACATTTCAGATATGTATACACTCGTAATGTAGGAGCATACATTTCATTAGTGTGAATGCTGTTCAACAGCATTCCACTATTGTTCTTCAAATCTTTATTCCGCATATTATTATTATTTCAACCAGATTCCGCCGTCCGATTACTTCAGCATACTTTCAGCCACAGAAACCATTAAAATGATGATGGGAAAGAATCTTTAAAATATTCAGCTTTTTCAACTCTTTTTTTTAACTCAATTGGATGAACCTTCAAATCCTCTTTTACCTACACAGTGTGCAAAATGCAACTCCTTTCACATACTTTCAGCTAGAGACTTCATTCCAACTTTAAAACGGTCACAAGACAGTCAGCTATTAAACTGGTATTCCGATTTTTGATATCTTTATCAGGGTTCCCTGGCGCTCATGGTCAGGTCATTTCTTTGATAGGAGCCATAGTTTTTGAACAGGAGGCAAAATTGTCAGAGATAAACCTCAATGCATTCTGAATGATCCTCCCTCTGCTGCTGCAGGTGACCATGGTAACCAGTTACTAGGCAGATTGGGGCAGACACACCTGAGTGACATCATCTAATCAGAGCAGACACGCCCACAGAAAGCAAACCAGATTGATATAATTGTACCCATCTGTAGAGCAGAAGTCAAATCAGTTGTTAATAAGTTGTTTGTTTTTGATAACAAAAGTTGTTATCAAGCAACAATGGCAAAAGTTGTGGGACAGTAACACTAAAGGAAGACATTTATACCAGATACAAAGGGAAGTAGGAACGGAAAGCACTTGGGGGAGTAGGAGAAGAGAACAGAGCATTAACAGCAGGATAAAATTGGGTCACTTTGGATTAAACTCATCAATACATCTGATTGGAAAACATCCAACTGGCAATTGTGATGGTTGCCAACAACCAGAGACAATACATCATGTATTTTTTAGCTGCCTGGAATATACAAGGCAAAGACTCATGCTGAAAACTGCACTGGAACAACTTAACATCAAGGACATGGATTTCAAGACAATATACGAAAGTAACTCAAGAAATGAAGTAAACAAGCTGATTTTCAAGTTCCTCAAAAACACTGGTCTGAGGACAAGGATTGAATATGAACATTTAATAAATCAACAGTAGGTGGTGATATATGCTCTAAGTGGAAGCGATTCACCATTAAAGAAAAGAAGTAGAAGAGACGCCCACAGACAAACTGGTACACGCACAGACTCCGGCTGAAGTCCAATAATCCATTTAGCTTAGGAACCTTCCTAACGGAGTGAAATGACCCGGAAGTCCCTCAGTGGCAGCCATGATAATAAGTGCCGTTCGAATTCTCTAGATGATAGGAAAGGAGGTTTCAAACTTCCTTTATAACCTCCTTTAGCTTAGGAACCACTGGACCTCCCTTGACGAAAGGAGAGGAGAAAATGCTGCCCCACAATGCCTTGCAGCCGCAGCATTTGCCGTCACACAACAGTCGGCCGTTCACGGAAACAACCGATTATGACCCGAGAAATGATATCATGAAAGTTACGGTGCTTATTAAGCATTTTAAAATGTATGTGGTAAGTTGCCAAAGTGATTTGTTTTGAACGTTCATCAGTATTATAATCAAAGAGAGAAATATGAACGTTAGTTTTTACTGAAATGATCAAATAAAGTCAACATTTCACTGTCTTTACTGAGCTGTGTGGGGTTTGTTCAACTTTTAAAAGATGTTTGAATGGTGATATACACAGTGATAGATGTTAAGGACTAACGTTTATAATACAGGGTTCTTACACCTTTTCCAAAGTCAAATTCAAGCACTTTTCAAGCATTTTCAAGGTGCATTTTCAAGCTTTTCAAGCATCTTACAGCTGTTTTAAATTACATATTTATATACACATACTTATACTCAAATGATTATTTCTCTACCTCACATTACATCAGATGTTCTTTATGCTATAATAGTAACATAGCATTCTACATGAAGACGACAAATTAAAGAAAAGAAAACTAAGTTTAATATTTCAAAATGAGTGACCCATCTGTAAGTAGACTGGGCCTCCCATATGGCTGAGCCAATAGAAAAAAATCAGCCAAATAACTTTTCAATACATTATTGATTACTATTTTTGAGGTACTTTTAGGTTATCAGTAAACTTAAGTCAGAGGTACATGGTGTACTTTTACTCCACTACATGTATTTAATACCTTTAGTTACTTCACAGATGTGGATGAATGATGTGAAATCTAATCAAGTGTTAAATCAGACTTTAGTTCCACCTGGAGTAAATCCACAAGCTACCCTGCAGTATACAAAGTCATTCAAACTAGCTGCACCTTTACCAGCTTTGAGAACACTTTCATGATCAATCATTATAAAACATATCATATATATTATTCTGAAATGGACCAATCTGCACAACGACTACTTTTACTGTCGCTACTTTCACTATATTTTGATGAGAATACTTTTCTACTTTTACTTGAGGAACATTTTGAATGCAGGACTTTTACTGCAACAGAGTATTCCTGGTACTTCTACTTTTACTCAAGTACAAGATCTGAGTACTTCTACTTCTCTCAAGTACAACATCTGAGTACTTCTACTTTCACTACAAGATCTGAGTACTTCTACTTTTACTCAAGTACAACATCTGAGTACTTATTCCACCTCTGGTAGCGTATTAGCCTGAATTGTAGCCACAAAATCACGCAGAGCTGCATACAAATAGACTCACAATGGTAACAAGTGGAAAATAATATTTTCAAATGTGTACAATGATTTGTAAGTAATTTTGACTACTCAAGACACCTGACTTATACATCTTCAAAGGAAGACTGTGTTCATTCTACAATTACATGGGATTAAAGCAAAATGTAGTTTTATTTGTATAATACTTCAAGATTTTATATTAAAGCCTGTTTCTAAAAGTATCAACCATAGCGATGCGGTCAAATCCTCAGTTTATAATTTATAACAACATACTAACAAGCTAAGGTCTAATTACGCAACCAAGTAGTATGTTTCGTGCCTGCGTCTTTTTGTCCGGTCGGGTCTTGAAAGACCCGAAGCTGTGTGGTTCATAAAAACATGTTCTTACTCAATATCAAGCCACCATTATTGTTTTATAATTTTAAATCGTATAATGTCGGACTTTTTTTGCCGCCTGTGGGGAAAATAAATGGGGCTCAGAGCCTCAGAATACTGAAATCTGTATATATTTTGTTCCTTCTAATTTGTTATGTCTATCGAAATCAGTCAAAAGTCGCAACGGCTCATTTAAAAAATAAACGTGGATTTGTGTAAAAAAACTAGTTTTTCAGGATTCGGGTGTTTTGTTTGATTTTAAATAAACAAAGTCTTGGCTTTCAGAACATGAAACTGTTATTGCCAAAATCTCATGATAAATTTTTTTTGAAGCTTGTAAAGGGAAGAAGAGGCACCTCTCAATTCACACCCTGCTCTTCCGCAGCGCCGCTCCCCCTCCCTCCGGCTGAAATGATGAAGTAAAGGCATACGCCGTACGGCGTATAGCAGTGGCGAGCCGTCAGGGACCTCTAGGCCCTCTGTGAGGGCCTAAGATATTCTAAAAAATTATATTTGAAAACATTAAAAAAAAAACGTTTTTTTTAAATATTCTTTTTTATATTTTATGTTGTTACATTTATCATTCGTTTTACCAAAATAACTTGATTTAATTGTATTTAAAATAATATTTCCAAAGAAATAAATCCTTTGAATCTGCCTGTTCAGTTTCTGTTGGAATGTGAAGGGTTAAATGCAGTCTCTGCGAGTTATGTGAAGACGGGAGAGCTTGTTGGTCCCTCTCTACATTCACAGAGGGCCCGCTATAGGCTCTGTGCACAAGATGGCGTCTATCAACTTCCGGCGGCTGGGTGTGCGGCTGAGTACTTCCGGTTTGAGTACAGAGTTTTGACAGCTTGACAGTTTGTTATGTCACACCGAGAGCAAGAATGAGCGGATTTCGGGGTAAAGAAAAGCGATTGGCCTTCCAGCGTGTAAGAAAGTCGGCACTACATTGCTGTGTGCCCCTTTGTACAAATTCGTCCCGTTATCAGAATCAGAATACCTTTAGTCCCACAGAGGGGACATTTGCAGCGTTACAGCAGGAAAGAGCCACAGACAGCTTAGTGTTGCATATCTTACATGCGTTAAAAAGTACTAAGTTATAATATAATAAACAATATGCTAAAAAAGTACTAAGTTATAATATAATAAACAATATGCTAAAAAAGTACTAAGTTATAATATAATAAACAATATGCTAAAAAAAAGATAAAAAGTTACATAATTTTCAAAAATACAGAAAAAAAACAAATCAAATCTGCAAATCAAATCCTGTAGCAGTTCTTAGGATTTAGCAGCCCGGTATATATTACAGTTATTAAAGATGGCATATGTATATGAAGTATATATTGCACATAAAGCACATATTGCACATAGTTTGACGGTATTTAACAGCAGCAAGTTACACAATGTTATAATCGGGAGATAAGTTTCCATTCATTTGGGCAAGCCTGGGCAACAACGATTAAAAGATTTCTTGCTCCCAAACCAATTGTGTATTTCATTACAAAAAGCAGTTATACCATACTATGTTTAGGTACTAATGAATTATATCCTCGAAACAAACGCACACATAAATAACAAAGGAAAATACATAATTTAATAAATCCACAATATGATAACATTTTACAGATTAATTTAATAAACTTTTACAAAACATAGGTTGATGTTATATCGGGGGGGGAAATACATATTTAAACATTTCAATTAGTCTCTGCATATTTAAGTAATGCTAGTTTATATAACAGATGTACAATATCCAGAAAGTAGATGCAAAATATATATATAATGTGTGCATTTCCAACATATCCTCTGAAAGAGCGTTAGTCGTTGAGTTGAGTAGTGAGCCATTCGTTTTGTTTTCGTGGTGCGATGTCTGCTGAGAAGTCCTTGTATGCCTCGCTGACTTTGAGGACATCTGGGTCTGGCAGCTCCCCCCGCACGGCCTTGTAACGTGTACTCCTTTGAACATGTTTATATGATAATTAGGACTTTAAGAACAATTGTACACTCAGACAACAATCACAAAATTATAGCAGGCTACATACAATTACTTAGGACAATAGATATTACCTTACACCGTCAGCAACTGTAAACTGCTTTGGCTTAGTGGAAGTGAACACCATGTCACTCACTCTGCCTGGTTTCACACCCTATTAATTACACAAAAGAATTGTCAAATTAATTGAAAAGGTCGTTGATGCAACATACTAAATCAGCTCTTGGCACAAAGGAAATACTCATTAAACCGTGGATTGGTTGTGAACACATACTGTACTTACCATGGTTCATGCCATCGCTGCTCTGTTTCAGTGCAGCTGAGGACAGGGGGGACTGCAGCCAGGTTGAGTGTGGAGTAGTGTGCGCTCTGGAACAGCAGTGCAACATTGTGGTTGCAGAGTGCTGTTCCAGCTACACAGGAACACTTTGCCACTGCAATCTCCACAGGTGAACAGTTCTTAAAACAAAATGTCAGTCATTTTACATTTAGGACACTGCTTCAATACAACACAGACAAATGAGAAAGCTGAGAGCAGGCTGATCAGGCAAGTAGTAGGTGTGGGAAAAGGCTAAACCATGTCAGGTTATCAGTCACATCACATACACAGAAGTTCTGCTGTTTGGAATAATTTAAGGACATTCAAAACAGATACGCTTGTATAGCCTGTCTCAGCTCTCTCAATGTATTATCTTATATTATAACTACATAAAATAGTGTTAGTAGAACGTTGAACAGCTTAACATAGATGTAGGGTACAAAACCAGCACTTACCTAACACTGGCCAATACAAATGGACCCTACATGGATTATACTAACCATACAGTAAAGAACAGCAGCCGTCACAACCAGTTTCTGGGGTTTCCATGAAAGCAGAGACGGTTTTCAACCTCTCATTAAGAATCTTTGATGAAAGCTAAGTTTGGGTTTAGCTAATGTATTTATCATTTTACACGAGAGGGTTACAAAACGAAAATAAATCTGTAGCCCCTTCATGCTACACACACATAGCTAGCTACCAGTTGATGTGAGCAAATGTATTGTCACTATGTAATCTGTTGCAACACGTCAGCTAGCTGGGATTATTTGAATCCTAAATCATAGGTTACCTACTCTTGCCACATCAAAACCCCAGAACATGAACCTGATTGAGGCTTTGAACCGATTAACACTTTTTATTTTCCTCCCTACTCTGAGATCGTGAGGCTTTTCATGCTTTCTCATGGACCTGTAACAGCTAGCCCTGATGCTCACTCTCCCTTGTTTGAAACTGTGGGGAATTGAATATCATTCATGTTATCCAAAAAAACGTAATAGTACATCATTAAAACACTTTACACTGTATCAAGACTGTCAAGTTGTCAAAGTTAGCCAGTAACTACAGCTTTGTTTGTCACTTACCTTCATAATTGTCGATGTAACTGGATATGTAGCTACATCTTGAACCCCTTTTCTCTTTTGCTCCTCAGGGCTGAGCCTGCCGCTTGTACCAGCCGATACATCACTGATGTTAACCTTCGGTAGGTCTTGGAGACATCGAGTGTAAAATAGTGCCTATATAATATCTATACGCTATCTATACGCTATCTATCGCTCTTCCCTCTACCGCTCTACTGTAGACCGGAAGTTTACAACTGCACACCCAGCCGCCGGAAGTTGATAGACGCCATCTTGTGCAACTAGACCATAGTAACTCAACGAGAGAGTAATGTCAAATGACAGTACAATTGACCAATCATATCTTCCCTCTAAATGGGCGGGCTTTATTTTCGCGGACTTTATGACAAGTTCCGCCCGCTGTGAGGTCTCTGCAAGTGGTGCAGTGACGCGTCCTAAAACCCGGAAGTAAGCTTCGCTCGGATTCCCTCGACAGAAAGCAATGGGATTTCTCCATAGGATTTTGGAAAATAGCTCGAAATAAGGTCTGTGGAAAACAAACCTGCTAGATAAATGCACGTTTTGTTCAGACGGATAATATCCACATGTCTACCCTACTTTTATTATTTTAGAATCATAAATCTAAACGATAGATTTATGATCGATATATTTATAATTAGCATAAGTTCGTTCATGATGGCTCACTTTAGTGATAGTGATGACATCGTTGCGAAATGATTAACCGAGTCATTTTCAAAATTGAGTTACAATGATAAACTGGAGTGGCAAAGGATCAGCTGAATGACCCGCAAGTGCTTCATCCAAAAGGACTGTTACGGTGTATGTTGGAAGCAGGACCCAAATGCAGATATAAACTGAAAAAACTCCTTTACTTCAAGGCTAGGATATAAACAAAGACAAAACAGAACACTCACAGACGAACTAGTCATGACACAAGACGAACCGACAAAGACAGACAGAAAAACCAGAACTTAAGACTAATAATACAAACAAGACACAGGTGAGGAGGGAGGAGAAAACACAGGGACACCAGGTGCACACAATCGGGTAATAAGACACACCAGGGAAACTAACGACAGGGAACCACAGACAGATCTAAAGACAAAACACAACGCAGACAGAAAACCAAAGACAGATCTAGACAAGACAAAACACAACACAGACAGAAACAGGCAAGACAGGAGGTGAAGACCTTTCAAAATAAAACATGAAACAAAAGCAGAGATGGGGTCATTACTAAAAAAATGTAATATATTACATATTACTTTAAAAAAAAGTAATATGTTACACTACTTCGTTACTCTCTACATAAAGTAACTCGTTACTTTACTCGTTACTTTACTCGCCGAGCACGTACGAACTGCGCATTCGTGAGTGGCAATAACTCTCCTTACCAGCAGGCGGCGGTAATGTGTATTCGTCATTCAAAACAGGCAACAACCGGAAGACAGAGAAGAAGAAGAACAGACTATGTGATATAAACACACAACAAATAGCGTGTGCGTTAGCTCCACCTTTGCATGTGTTCTTTGCAGTTGCTTGTTGAGGTTTGACTGATGTTTCCAGCAGTGGATAACAGCTTCTGGCCCGGACACAGTTTGCACCTCACCGTCACATTCCTGTCTATTATTCGGACGAACTCAAAATAATCGGCATACCTCCACCCCTCGAAAGTTATCGCTGACTCAGCCATGTTAAGCAGCACTGCACGTGGAGATGTGGACGCGCAAGTCGCGCAGATTACGTACATATAAACCTGCGGCGGAAACCCCTCTTGTCTGTCAGTGTGATTATGAATGATTTTAGTAAATAACGCGTGTCGGGGCAATGTTAGTAACTGTAGTGTGATTACTGAATTGTAAAAGTAGCGCGTTACACTACTCCGTTACCGCAGTTACCACCGACCCGGTGGAAACTGGGGGTTAGCCAGGTAATGGAGTATGGAAGCAAAGCTGCGTGGGCCGGTACTGGAGCATGGAGCCATGGCTGCTGGGACCTGTACTGGGGCTGGAACCATGGCTGCTGGGGCCAGAACTGGGGCCGGAACCATGGCTGCTGGGGCCAGAACTGGGGCCGGAACCATGGCTGTGTGGGCCGGTTCTGTAGCCGGAACCATGGCTGCTGGGGCTCGGGCTGCTAGCCTGGCCTTGCGACGACTCCTCTTAGCAGCCGCCTGAATACTCCGTGGACCTCCATAAGCCAGACGAGTTCCGGAATACAACTCCTGGACAGGAGCAGTAACTGGGACAGAAGCACGGGTTGACTTCAGGCGGAACCCACCAAGGCGTATGGTGCCAGGTTGGGAATTGGGAGACATGGAGCTAGCATGCCTGGGGCTAGCAGGCCGGGAATCACATGCTTGAAGGAAGTCCAAAATCCAGTCAGGTAAGAACTCAACGAAACATAGTTTCTCTGCTGCCATCTGGCGCGCCTCTGCCAAAACAGCCTCTCGCTGCTGAACTCCGGACGCTCCCCTCCATGCACCATAGCTGCAAGCCAGCAAGTAGGTGAATGAAAGCAGCTCCCTTTCAAAAGGATCATCTGCTGGGTCCATTTCTCTGGTCGGTTCGTAATGTTACGGTGTATGTTGGAAGCAGGACCCAAATGCAGATATAAACTGAAAAAACTCCTTTATTTCAAGGCTAGGATATAAACAAAGACAAAACAGAACACTCACCGACGAACTAGTCATGACACAAGACGAAACCGACAAAGACAGACAGAAAAACCAGAACTTAAATACTAGGGCTGTGCATCTTCACTGGTCTCACGATTCGATTATCCTGTCAACGATTCGTTCAATTCGATATCCCGATGCATCACGATTCATACCAATGCGTTGCATCCTCAATTTTCTATATTACTGCACATGGCTTATTTTTCATCAATGCATACATTCAGTAAATACATATGAACTCTCTTTTTATTATTTAGAAAGTGCTTCAGAAATCAATAACATAAATGTCTTGACATTAATTTATAAACCAAAATAAATGAATTGTATAAGTCTAGCCTCCCTATATCTGTGTGTGAAGTTGTTCCATCCTCAAAAACAAAAAAAATAATGCTTCTGCAGTCTAGCTGCAGCTTCTAGCAACGGTCTTCTGTTAAAAAAAGGACACTGAATGTCCTGAATGTGGCATCACACACAGGACTTGAGTCTGAACACAGCAGACAACAGGAGTATTTACAATAGCATATACAAACAAAAATACTGCATGTGGGTGCACACTTACATTCTCTGTCTTACTGTCAGAGATGGGGACTCGAGTTTGTGACTCGGACTCGAGTCGCACTTAAGTCGCACACACAGAGACTTCAGACTTGACTTGGACTCCTGCTCAAAAGACTTCGGACTCGACTTGGACTCGTGTTTTGGGACTCGTGAACAATCATTGTGTTTTCTATTTTTGGCGTGTTAAAGGTGGGGTAGATAAGTTTGAGAAACCGGCTCGAGATCGCTAGAATTTGAAAATACACAACCGGAGAAAATCTGCCACTTCCTCACAGAGCCCCTCCTCCAACACACACGACCAATGAGGGCACGAGATACGTTTGTGCCCCGATGGGAGGCTGACAGGCAGGTAGGCCATCCAGTTATTTTAGCCGGGCCGGCTATCGGGATGTTAAGAGCATTCCATGGAATATAACAAAAAGTGTATCTCGAGCCGGTTTCTCAAACTTACCTACTCCACCTTTAACATTAACATTAACATCATGGTAACACCATGGCGACCACCTGCAGCTGTACCGCTTGTAATTAGGTTCAACTATAAAAACTTCGAACAAAACGCCGGCGGCACCAACAAAAGGAGCGCACACTGCAAAGTCTGCAATATTAAAATCAAGGATGCTGGTGCAACAACGTCAAATTTCATCAGGCACTTGAAAACTCACCCGGAGAGGTCAGTCACATGAACGCATATGGACGGTTAGCAAACATGTTTAGCTCAGCATCAGCTATGTAATGTTAACTTAGCTTGCTACTAGCTTTGTAACTGAATATTTGAAAAGATGAGTGAATGTTTGCTTGTCACACTTGTTTGCGTTGAGTGGCGTTGACATCCAACTCTTGACATGACATAAAAAAGGTCGGTAACGTTAATCATTACGTTCCGCTGCCACCATCTACTGGTTAACGTTAAACGTAGAAAAATACATAGTTACATACATTAATACATCTGTCTGTTTATAGGCAGGTTACAGGTTTATTGTTGACCACGTAACGTTAATGTTACAGGTTTATCAGGTTACCATTACACTGGGTTTGAGTGAGAGGATAGAGGAATATGTTTATTTATAGTAGACTTAAAAGATGTCATTAGAGACCCAGTGTAATTAAACAATACGGTTGCAGAGGTCAAATTTTAACATTTTTGTCCACTGGCCAAATGGCTAGCCTAGTGAATGTTGAAATGTTACCAGCCACTCAATAGATTGCCATTGTTATTTTTGGCTGGTGCGTGCAACATACAGTACCAGCCACTTGATGATTTACCAGCATTTGGCTGGTAAATGGTGTTAATGGTAGATATCTCTTTTGGAACAGGTCATGTTTTAATATCACCAGTTCAGTATATTTCAGATAATATTGCAGCAATAGTTTTTTAGTTGCAAATGGCACAGAACAAATGTTTACTTTTAAATACTTTTAACAAAGTTTCCCTGCGGGGGATTAATAAAGTATTTGTGATACTGATTTCTGATTCTGAAGTGTTTTGCTTATAAATTGTTTGCATTTAGCTAAAGTGTGATGTTTTTCCTCATATTGCATTGCAATAGCCTGTTTAAAGTGATCATATAACAAACAACTAATCAGTACTGATACTGTATGCTAATAGATATAGGAGTGATAATAATACAGTAAATGCTTTGAATTTCTTAGATATAGCTGTGCAGTATTCTTAACAGACTGGATAGCAGCAGACAATAGAAGGCTTATTTCAACCAGAAGAGACATGAGACTTTTATTTTTTAGAGACTTGAGACTTGACTTGGACTCGTGACCAAAGACTTGAGACTTGATCAAGTCTCACCCCACAAAGACTTGAGACTTGACTTGGACTCGTGACCAAAAACTTGAGACTTGACTTGGACTTGCAAAAAAAGACTTGTGAACATCTCTGCTTACTGTTACATAAATCCCATGAATGTATGAGATTAAATTAGCTTCATTATATCTCAGTGATTAAGTGAATAATAAAATTTCTATCGGGTCACTATCAGCCTGTCACTCATTATTTTCAGGGAGGGGGCGGGGTTTGGAGGAACGGAGAGGAGACGGTGATCGCGGGAGCTTTTTTCCTCCTGCCTTCACAAACTTTACACACGTATATATATCGTCTGAAAATTGCTAGAGGACATTCATACTTTGCAATCCAAGACTTAATTAAATCCACCAAAAACCTGACATGATTGTAACGCGATTATTTTTGAAAAACATTAATCCCTGTGCCGCAGCGACACGGAGTGATTCAGAGCGGGTCCTTCTGCTGTTGGTTCTGGACTGGTGGTGGTGTGTTGGTGGATAAAGCAGACTGCTCCGTGTTTGGTGTTGCTGTGCCGCTGTGTCGCTGTCACGTCTGTTCCCTGATCTCTGCGTCACCGACCGATTTGATATTAAAGTGACAGAAAAAAAAAACGTTATAGTAAAGCCGCGGCCGGAAAATCAGGAAGCAACGTTACTACGTTATAACCGATTATCTTCCGTCATTGCATCGATACCGAATCGTCCACGTCCGCATCGCAATGCATCGTAGAAACGAATATTTTCAACACCCCTATTAAATACACACAAGACTAATTATACAAACAAGACACAGGTGAGGAGGGAGGAGAAAACACAGGGACACCAGGTGCACACAATCGGGTAATAAGACACACCAGGGAAACTAACGACAGGGAACCACAGACAGATCTGAAGACAAAACACAACGCAGACAGAAAACCAAAGACAGATCTAGACAAGACAAAACACAACACAGACAGAAACAGGCAAGACAGGAGGTGAAGACCTTTCAAAATAAAACATGAAACAAAAGACAGAAAAAGACAAGACAAAATACAATAAAGACAGATCGTGACAAGGACAGGAGGATGGACTTTGTGTTTCAGTGATTTATCATCAAAGGTAGGCCTAAGTCATTTTCAATGTGGGCCGCCGTGCCGACTTCATTCATTTGTAATTGTTACTTGGCTGTGGGTGCCCTGTCATGATAGGTGTTTATATAAATGGTGTTGTTCTGTGTGGTAGAGGGTCGCTGTCATTGATGCGTTTTGCACCCCGGGCCGCTGTTTTGATATTCCGCTGAACTATACGCTGTGACCTGTGACTGTGACTGTGTGTGTGTGTTTATATATACAGTCTATGGCTGTGACGTAATATCTCTTCTTTTTTTTCGAGGGAAGTGGGGTCAGAGGGCCTAGGTATAAAAGTCACCGCTCGCCACTGGCGTATAGTAATCATAGATAACACGACAGGGTTCGGGACAGTTTGTTTTCAAATAAACAAAGTCTTGGCTTTCATAATATTAAACTTGTTTCAGCAAATTCAGAAGATAAATACAACTTTGAAGCTTGTACGGCATAATTACAAGCAGAGAACGGAGTAATTTAACGTCACAGCAAGCATAACAACAGCCGGTGTTTCTTGTGAGTGTTTCCCCGGTATACAAACACGCACTCGCGAGCTTCCCCCAGACCAGTAATACAAACGAAAATGTGTCTTCGGGTCAATGTGACTGATTTCGATAGAGCAAGTCACATTTGGTTTAGGCACGAAACATACTACCAGTAGAAATACATTGCTTTTAAAATCGCTCCGTGTCGAATCCATAGATTATATTTTGTGACTATAACACGAAATGCCGTGAGACTGGGTTGAATTATGAAAGCAATTCTAGAACCCTGAGAGCAGGAGAGACTGAAAAGAGTCAAGGGAAGCTTATAAAAGTTAACAGCATTTAATTACACAAAAGATGCGGTGGTGTACAAATGAAATTGCAAGCGGAGGAGCTCTCCTCATGTGTTGGTCAGCCGAGGTCAGGAGAAGAAGAGGGGTCGATTATTAGGCTTGTTTGAGACAAGCGAGACCTGCGCAGTTGCGATCAACGTCTTGCTAGTGCGTTGCATGATGGTTAGTCATTTTGTCCGACTTGCTCTGGAGGCTCGCCTACATGAGACGTTGAAATCTCGCGGGACAAAGACGCCCACAGCCTTGAGAGCGAGGCGCGGCGAGGTGGCGCAGTTCCTCTCCACGGGCTGCGGAAGCTAAATGCTTGATGGGAAACGACTCGCTGGTATCTCGAGCTGAGCGCTCATTGGTGGTTTTTACCCCGTGCTGCTGATGAAGCTCTCCCATTGGCTCGGCAAAAGTTTGTTGTTGTTTTGTGTCAGTTTTACGTCGCCACATCCATTCCCATTTTTCATCATTGTTCCACAATGTTTATCATCATGAAATTAATATCTATATATTTTATACTACTTGCACTGCTTACCGTTTTCATACTTTATATATCTTAGCATATTCATACACACTGTTCATACTGCTCACATGCTGATATCTAGTGTATTCATATCCCTCACTGTTTATTCCTCATTCAATTCATTCTATATTTTAATCTGTCTATTGTGTACATTACTTTTCCCTTTACTGCTTGTTGCACCTGGTTAGAAGCTAAACTGCATTTTGATGTCTCAGTACCTGTAATATGTGCAATAACAATAAAGTTGAATCTAATCTTGAGCAGGAACAAATGTATTTACTTAGTACATATCTGACATTAACGATTAAACACATGTGCATTCTTTATAAATGCAAACCGAGTCAAGCCGACTCCGGAGGTGGCGGTATGCACCTTAAAGTTGTTTGCAATCCGCCAAAAACCGAGAGAAGAAGAAGAAGAAGACGAAGCCGACTCCGAGCTGTCCGACTTCAGGCGAGCTTTTTGAGACCTCCCCCGGCTGCGATCGGCTATTCTCGTCTACTTTCGAGGCGAGCCGCAAAGCGTCTCAAACAAGCCTACTGGCTTGCTCTTCCTGTTGTCATCTGAGGTCTTCTCCTATTGGCCGGCGTCGTCGGGGGGCGGGTTCAATGCAATTCCTGCCTTTTTCTGTTGCTAAATTACATCATTCTGGTGTCTGTGGTTATTTAAACATTCCCTAATAAACGTGATTAAATAGTGTATTTAATTCAAATTACGCCATATCAACATTGATTTTAATTTCTAACAATCCCTCCTTACATACCCTTTAAAGAGCCTGTGACACGAGTTTCCCCCATCATCCAAACCCATCAATTTGAGTAAATATTGTCCCCTTGAAAACCGTTACTGAACTGATTTTGGATATTTGTACTTTGATAACCATTAATCTGCCCTTCAATGTTGACCATTTTCTGGATCTTCTCGGGGATTCTTCAAGTCCCGCCAAATTATGTGTGACGTCATTGCGGGCACAGCGCTCCAGCTGCACCGTTCAGGATCCCAGCATCTGCATGTAAACGCACAATGGCGCACACAGCAGCAAGCTCAGACAGCGATGACAGTTTAATTTTGAACGTGTCTGAGAGCTCATATGAGGCTGAAGGATCGGTTTATGTTGTATCTGTTAGAAGTTTAGGAATTAGGTGCGTCAATATGGGCGATCATACGGTCATGTAACCAGTGGTGGAATGGGACTAAAAATCATCCCGGGACTCTCGACCGGCCCACTTCGGTACCGCTAGTAAATTGTCAACGGGGGGAGTGAGGGATGTCAGGGGCGGTGGGTGCTGTAGGCTAGGGAAGGCTAAGCCTTCCCAAATATTTGTGTCACTGCATCCTGGTAAAATACAAGTATAATGTCTGTGTCTTTGACATTAGCGCTGCTAGCCACCTGTGCCCTGTACTACAAAGCCAGTTCAACATACCCTGGATATGTTTGAGGAACAAACAAACTAACATAAACAAACGAGATCTCGCTAAGCGGTCCTACGACGCTGGTTATCAATTCGGTAAATCAAGCCAGGGTTTCTCTCACCAGCTGAGAGCGCGTTCATGTGAAAGGAGCGGGGTTAGCTACATTTGACCAATCACAAACAGGGACAAGTGTACTGACAGCGCAGCGTCATACTTCATTAATGAAAAGTAAACTAATATTATACAAATATGAGCTTTAAACATCCATGATTTAAACATATAATCCAGGATACAAGCCACAGAGTTGCACCTGCAAGGTGAATACAGAACAACTGGTTAAAAAATAACTAGGCCTACCGAGTGTTTGAAAGCGTATAGTTTTATGATATCACTGCCCCATCTAAGACACGAGTGGATCTGACTTTAATTACATTTGACTCGAGTGTTTCGTCAACATAATGTGTTGCTTAAAATAATACTTCTGCATACAGTATGTGACACTGTAAGTGTTGCACGGCCAGATACGGCTGGAGAAGCTGACTCAGATAAGGAAATATATGATATATTATGATATTATATGATCGATGATCTGATTGATGATGTAATATGAATGATAAGTGCGACACGTCGGCGTCTTCTCTGCATACGGCAGTTTAAACTGTATTTCCTTTATCCTGTAATATGACTTGAGAGATTTAAACTCCGCACACTGAGTTGATCTCTTTTCTATAGACACCGGAGGCGGGCAGCGTCAGGTAAAAAAAGTTATTTAGCCTTCCCAAACCTGAGCCTCACGCGCCGCCTATGGGGGATGTGCTAGTGACTTATCCGACCGGCCCACTTCGGTACCGGCCCATCGGGATTCGTCCCGATGGCCAGTCCGCCACTGCACCCAGCCCACGTAAACTGTCAACGGGGGGAGCCTCGCTGCGGGGAAACGGTGGACCTAGTGTCCCGATCGGAGTGGGAATAATAATAATAATAATAATCCGTGCATTTTATCCATTAATTTCCCCAACATTGTGGTAAAAAAAACACACGTTTAATCCATGTTGGTGTACTACAACTACAAAAAGCATCGGTTTGTTTTCTCATCAGGAAATGCAGACCGGCTCAAACAAACGATTTTTAATCATCATCCTCACGATCATTTAATGTATCATATGTTCGCCGAATTGACATGAAAGCACTAATAAATGTAGTTTCATCCACTTGAGTTTACAACTACAAAAATAATCGATTTGTTTTTATATCACATCCTACAGGAGGAAATTCAGCAGCTACCGATTTTTAATACTAATTTAATCATCATCTTCACCACGATCATTTATGTTTATGTTCGCCGAATTGACATGAAAGCACTGACAAATATGAATATACTGTAGTCAACTTCATTAAAACGTTATTAACGTGCCTAAACTCAGTAATTCACCATTTCTACGCATGACAACACACTTTGTCCGTGTTTGGCTCTCTCGTCGCACAGTGAAGCGTTCCCGCATTGACGTCTCTTCCGGCTTCCCCCAAAACTTCAAAATGAGTCGAAGGAATTTCCCCGCGATGTTCGAAATTATTGATATTTATCGGAACGGTATCGCACCTTCTTTTTTAAACTGACGGTTCGAGATGACTAGTAGCCCAATATTTCATTGCACAACAGTTGTTGGGATGCTGTCACAGGCTCTTTAAGGTATGTAAATAATACTGAAATCAATGAGTTATTTATCCGAACATTGCATAGTACATAACTCATAAAAGTAAAAAATACGAATAAGAATAAATATTCATCATAAATATGAAGTTTTTCATTTGTGCATAACTTCTAGCTTAAACCTTTAATGTCACTTCGTCAAATAGCAACAATTAGCTTTGTATGGAAAACGTCTAACTCCCTACTTTCACATCATAAATCATCTTCTTACTGTATCTGGTGTAAAAGCACTTGTTCTTTTACAAAGTATAAGAAGGATTAAACTATCTGAAAATAGCTAAATATTACTCTTTATTTAAACAATCTTATCTTCTTCAGTTTTTTGCATACACCCCCTTTTTCAACTAATGGCTAGCGCCATTCTATCGCTCTGTTTTATCTAACTGTTTGTGTCATATTTTACTGTGTCTCTGGTGTAATTTATGAATCTCTGCTGGTTCTAGTAGATATAGTTCGCCCCATCCACATTATTGTTGGTTGTGGCACAGAGGAATAATAATTCAGAACCTGCTGATATCTGAATCTTACTATTTGGCATATGTTACAAACAAAATAAAAACATCTTCATGGTGAACTAAATAACATATTTCAATAGCTCGGAAATGTGTGATGAGCATCTGTGTTATTCCTAAATAAAATCCTTGTAATCTTTCTCAAATCTAAATATAACAATGAACTATTCCTGTTTGTGGTAAAGACACACACTAACGTTATGTAATACAATTTCATTATGGATTCAAAAACAACTAAAGTCATGATGCTGTCAGAGTGAATGATTTCCTGAGTGGTACGTCATTCTCTGCTTGGATCGTGTGCAGAAATCCTATCGATTGCACCTGGCAATGCTGCTTCTACCTGTCTATTATCAAGCTGAAAAATGAATACAGAATTCCAACATACTGTCATCAAATGTCTTTCTATTATGAATTTAAATTAAATGTATATCCCCATAATGACCTAAACAATAAAGTCTATGGCTTTTACTTCTAATTCTTTACCAGGCTAGTTACTAGATGTTGTCTAAATTAAATTCTGTGTCATTACATTACTATGTTTTAGCTTAACTTAACTGTAATATGTTCTTTCTACATTTCAAACCTCAGTTACTCTAATATCTGTTAAAATATTACAAAATGGTTTCATCATCACAGGTCAACTTCTTCAGTATTCTATTCTGGAATTCCATCTCTCACAGTAGCCCCTTGGCCACTGCATTACCTGTTATAATTCAATCAATATTTAGAAACATGTCAACATTCACCAAATAGTATCTTATCCCCAGATATGGAGCAGGTTCATTCTAAAACTATCATTCAATGCTCAGTTTGAACATCTGGGTTGGGGCGGAAGGTTTCTTTCAATCCCTAAAAGAAACCTTTAAATTGTGAATTTTACAGCCATGTTGACATTATACATTATACACACTCCCCCCTTTTTACACATTAACTCATGTGTAACAAAACCCTGTAATGGGGAGGGGGAAAAAACTTTCAGGTAAATATTGGTTAGTGACATAGCGAACATTATTTACAATTTTACATCCATTATTATTATTTCCAAAGTAAACACTTCAGTGAAAATAAGTGTTTCTCTCCGTCCTTCAGGCCCAAAAGAAACAGAGTCTTCAGATTTTAGTCTGAGTTTTACATTTGCAAACCGCCAACTCCTGTGGGAGTAAAATATCATCAAGTAGATTAGAAACGGGTTACATATGCGGTTTCCCCTTTTTGTGGAATTTATAGGAAACCTCTCGTTTCCCTTGGAGCTCCAAAATAATATGTTAGTCCAAAAACATGCTTGGTTAGTTATTGTTTTAGAATCATGCAGTTACACTGATCACATGCCGGCATTCATTCACACTCACACTGTCTGGTTCTCACGTCAGGTTTGGTCAGGTACACCCCAGAGTCAGTCATGGACAGTGCTTTTGTCACACTGTCAGTCAGGGTCAAAGGTCATTTGGTCTCGGTCTTTTGGCCATGTCGTGCTCTGCAGAGTCTTTTCAGAGGTAATTCAGCATAGGCGGGTACCCATTATCTACAAAAATATGTCATGCGGAGCGCCATTCCATGATTTTCAAGATGGTTCTAACTTTTCATTGGGGCTTCTGCCTCCCACCTTTCCTGAAACTTGGTAGAAAACTCACTTCCTTATAGTACTACTGCAATTCATTTACACCTAATTAGTAATAAAATGTCTAATGGATCTATTTCAGAAACTTGTGTACATAACTATTATCTTGAGTCAAACCATTACTAGGATCTGTGTAGCTCTGCTATGTATTTCATAGCTCACTGTCCACTTAAAGAACAATGTAAAACTCTTTAGCTGTGTGTGGAACCTTGGGTGTCCGAACATGCAACAATTACTCCCTCCTTTATCAAGGATTTAAAAACAGAAGTCATTTCATATTTCCATCTCAACCAGTTTAGCCCTGAGCCTGTTTTTCAGGTCTCAGGCTCGAACATGACATTAACAGAACAAATGACCATATCTTCCCTTCTAAAAGTGTTAAATTAATAATCTTTTTTCTCAAAGTAATGATAAACCTGTGCGTTGGATGTAGAAAAGTCAGAATCAATATAGATGTTTTTTATTTTAAAGAAAATTCAG
This sequence comes from Pogonophryne albipinna, assembly GCA_028583405.1. Taxonomy (NCBI): domain Eukaryota; kingdom Metazoa; phylum Chordata; class Actinopteri; order Perciformes; family Artedidraconidae; genus Pogonophryne; species Pogonophryne albipinna. The sequence goes on along the minus strand of JAPTMU010000073.1, from coordinate 257,601 downwards.
ATTGAATATAGTAAAAAACTGTAAATTATAGTGTCCGTCCAAAAATTATTTTTTACTTTAAGTGAAAACTACCCTTGGACGATGGTAAGGTAGACTAAAAGCTTTAAGAATCCAAAGTACAACATATAATAAGTACCATGTATCAAGATTGATGCAAAACAAGTGACATTTGACCTTTTTAGAGAGGTTTAGCAAAACAAACTCCACCTCTGAGGTTATTTGGGTGGAAATGGGGGTTTTACCGTTTCTCTGGAACCCATTGGTCGATTTTGGTGATTGACATCTCTTTCTGACCGTTAGAGCCAATAGAATGGAAGGGGAGGGGAATCTCCCCACTCACACACAGTCTAAAACAAAAAGGTGTGGGCTTCGCGCACACAGTTTTGCACCAGAGTGAAGCTGTCTATAGCTCTGACTTCTAGAAACGGAAACGCAGGTTTATTGCTTATGGATTATCAGAAATCATTTCAAAGGGACACAGACACATTGGATGAACCTATGAATTAACTTCAGCAGCGTTTTTATCGTTTTAATGCCATTGAAAATCACTTTTGACCAGACTACGACACAGGTGTGCCATGTTAGCGTTTTTAGCTACCTAGCGCCATATGTTTTGATGTCTGTTCTTGTTATTATCTCCGCGAGTTCGTATCATTGAGTGATACTGAGGGTACCCTTCGATTCTGTGTCACCTCACGATGTGAAACGATGGGTTGGATGTGCAGCAAAGATAAATAATAAGGTTTTGTGAGTGAATTTCGGTGCAGTCATCTGTTAGCATTTTTCGCTCGTTGCTAATTCAGAGGCTCAGCATTATGGGGTTCATTTAGATTTTTTTTTTTAAATTATCAATTAGATGAGTTTCTTCCCATTACATGGATATAAAACATTCATAGTTTATTAAATGAACATGCCCTCAGACACTCTTTCCTGCAAGATGTTACTTTAATAGTTTCCTCTTTACTGCTATTTTTAATTTACCAATTGATTAATTCATGGTTAATAAAACTGTTTGTCTTTACGTATTTATCAAGTCTATTCAAGTTCTTTAAATGTGGTCTATTTTATGTGCGTTTTGTGAATAAGTGTGTTTATGTGTAAACTCACTCATTCCCGTTTTCCTTTTCTCCTCCTCTGGTCATCTCAAGCCGTGACCCCGGCCTCCTCACTTCTAATCGACCATGCCAACTCCTCTGATTCTGTCTTCTCTTCAGTCCATCAGCTCTTGAATCCATCCGCTGTAACTCCTTTAGGCAGCCTTTGGCCCAGTTACATATGCAGCCCACATCATGTCACTGTTCTTGTACTGCTTTGCATTTCATCTCCTCCTTTACAGTCTCTTTGCTGTTTTATGGAGGGCGGAATCTGCTCTCATGTCCCACACTCTGCTCTTGTGCCAAATCTCGTGGCTCAGCTTGGAACTTCATGCCCTGTCAGAGGGAGTGATGAGAGTATCTCTCTGTATGTCAGCAGGCTGTTTGGTTCCGGATGCCTCAGGTGGAGATGGTTCTGGATGCAGTTCTGGATGCAGTCTTGTTGTTGTTGTTTCAGCTCTGGTTCTCTGTCTGTTCGATGGAGAAGGAGGAGTCTCCTTTTGGGTTAGGTCTTTTGTCTGCTTGGAGGGTCGGGGTTGTAGCCTTTCTGACTCAGAGGGGGAGTCCAGGTCTCGGGACGCATTACCTATAGGAAGTCTAGCACACTGAGGTGAAATAAATTCAACCCTTTCCACTCTGTCTTTTTCTAATCATACTATCTGTCTTAGTTGTTAAATGCCATCTAAACAACACAATGAATGTCTACTAATGATATTACAAAAACTCCTTCTAAAAATTGTTTCATCCATTGTTACATATTTACCCAACATAACTCTTTCAGGAAACCATTTTCTCCTATAAATTGGAATACTTACATGTGTCAAGCATCACATACTACGAAAGAACCTCTCCATATCTTCTCTAATATTTTAAATCCCACTGTTACTTAGAACAGTAGTAAACCTGCAAATCACACTAATCAGATCACAGTAATGTAATTTGACTCAAGTGTAGGCCTGTCTACTTTCCATTATACTTATTACTTTTAATATATGTATTTACACTCGATTCTTGAGTTTACTCATCTCTTGGTAATGTCGTTCCTAAACATTTTCAATTCCTTATTGTTTTGTACCAGTTTTTAAAAATCAGTTCTAACTGCCGTACCGTTTCAGGAAATGTGGCGGTACGGCTACACAATGTGTAAGTGGGTGCCAACATGTTCCTTTTTTAACCTTGATCCGGAGCGCATCTGCATCTACAACTTCCCATGGTCCACTCCATACAGGTTGCAACGAGTTCATCTTGTGGATTTTTACTGTACTACTACTTTTATCGATACCACTTATCGGTCCGGTCTTTTAACGGTACTTTTATTGGTTATTTTGGAGAAAAAAATAAGGTAAACTAACTAAACAAATTGTGAACAAAACTAACAAAATAAATAACTCAGTTACCTCTAATCATTAACCCATGTTTGTATAATGTAGTGTGTTGCTGCTAGCATACATAACACCTGACGTGGAAACGTTACTCGTGGATGGGGCTACAGAGCTACTAGAAAGACAGTCGAACCCGGTGCATTCCTCCGTCTGAATGTGGTGCACTTTTGATAAATGTTTAGACAAATTGCTCGTGTTACCGCCCTTACATGCTAAACTCTTATTGCACTTTAGGCAACGAGCATCGAGACGGGTAAAGTTTAACCACACCTCGGAGCGCGTTCTCTCCGCCGTCTCCTCCGTGTGTGTGTGTGTGTGTGTGTGTGTGTGTGTGTGTGTGTGTGTGTGTGTGTGTGTGTGTGTGTGTGTGTGTGTGTGTGTGTGTGTGTGTGTGTGTGTGTGTGTGTGTGTGTGTGTGTGTGTGTGTGTGTGTGTGTGTGTGTGTGTGTGTGTGTGTGTGTGTGTGTGTGTGTGTGTGTGTGTGTGTGTGTGTGTGTGTGTGTGTGTGTGTGTGTGTGTGTGTGTGTGTGTGTGTGTGTTGCATGTAGCAGCTGCGTGTGTGTAAACTCCCCCGCCCCCCTCGCAAGCAGGCGAGGGAGAGAGATCGAATACTAAAAATAATTAATTTTTTTATTTTTGCATGTTAGAAACGGAGTTGGCGACACTAAAACTGCAATATAATGTTTGTGTAGCAATAATACACATGACATATATTTTTTACATGTCTCCAGTACCGATAAAAAGACTGCTAACGTTGGCGCTTAACGGTACCACGGTCTTTAATAATTCAGCCCCGGGGCCCGTTTAATACCGGGGCTCGTTACCCATCCCTATGGGCCTGGCATATGCTTCCGCCTCAATTTTTCTAATATCTAACACTGGTTCTCCTCTGTATTGTGAGGTGCTACATTGTGGTGGATATTGCTGAGTGGGGTAATCTCTGGCCAAATGTCTACAATCACCACATATGAAGCAGCCATCATCCCTTCTTCCTCTTGATCGTTGCTTTCCTCTCCATTGTCCTTTTTGTTGATGCTGTATGGGAGTGTATACCTGTGCTTGCGGCTGTACTTGGGTAGGAAGATACACAGGTATTTGCTGTTTCTGGAATTGTGTGGGAAGATACTGCGGTGTTTGTGGCTGTACTTGCGTAGGAAGATACACAGGTGTCTGCTGTTGAAGATACTGTGGTGCTTGTGGCTGTACTTGGGTAGGGGGATACACAGGTGTTTGCTGTTGAAGATACTGTGGTGCTTGTGGCTGTACTTGCGTAGGAAGATACACAGGTGTCTGCTGAACTTGGTTTTGTGGACATACACTTCCTCCTGCGCTTTGTTGGTTCTGCATTTGATTCTCTGGTTCTTCCTGAGTTTGAACTGTTGGAGGTGTCCGCCCTGCCTTCTCTGCTAGTATGGCCATCTGCTTTGTCGATTTCTTGTTTTTATTAGCTTCGGTATCTTTCTCAGCTATTTGTATCTTCAAGAGTCTTCTAGCTAGTATTTTGTCGTCTTCATAATTTTCCCTCTGTGTTGCCTGGTATTTCATATCGTGGTGAATGAGATGTAGTCTCCATTCTTCAATGGGTTTAGTGTCTAATCCAGGGGTGGGGAACCTTTTTCCTCTCAAGGGCCATTTCAATTTTTTCAACATCCTCGAGGGCCGTACAAATTATTGACCTCTGCTTAAAAATCACAGCACATTCATTTGGCCTTTCTTTCATGCTGTGCAAAGAAAAAGCAACCTCTTAATCCAGATATCTTGCCATGACTCGCGCATGCATTCACGTGCACGGTTGTGGCATGACCACCAAACAGAAAGATATGGACACAAGATGTGTGCAAATGTATTTAGTTTCCTATCCATGGACATGATTTAAGTGGGGGGACCTAACCTCCTCTAGGGGGGTCCGGGGGCTTGCTCCCCCAGGAAGATTTTTTTTTTAAATATTGAAGTTTAAAGCATCAATCTGGTGCACTTTGAGAGCAACATGAGGAGATCTATGGATACATCTCTCAACACCCATATGAAACAGAACTGTAAGCAGATTTACTTTTAATTTATGGATATTTTACAAATCACTCTCCTTTCAAACTGTATTCTTGTTTATTAATAACAACTTTTACTGTCATATAGTATTTTACAACCTGTTTACTTTATTCTCTTGTTTTTTGATAACTATAATGATCATATAAAGATGTGCCTTTACCTCACTGGAGAAAAAGCTTCTTATATTCGTTAGCATAGCTAGCTAACCAGATGCTAATAACAACAAAGTTATTGACTGTATGATCAGAATGACAGATGAACAGATCGCCACTGGGCTTACAACTAAGACACAGCCACGCAAAAACTGCAGCATGTGTAGCCTACGGACTTATGGGTACTGCACATTTTTTGAAGTCCCGGAGTGGCGTTCTGGTGCTCTCCGTCAGCACTGCACCCCTGTCAGACGAGACATATACCACGTGACGACACGTTAGGCTCGTGTTGTGTTCAAGGACCATGACCGCTGCCAGGAAAAACAGGCACTCGCTCGTTTAATTATTTTGCGATCTAGATTTCTTTAAATGTTTTCTTTTTTGCGTGTGTTTATAAATGACATCGAGGGCCAAACCAAATGGTCTCGCGGGCCGTATACGGCCCGGGGGACGGAGGTTCCCACCCCTGGTCTAATCCCACCACGTCTCCCAGGCGTGCCTGCACTGATCGGGGAAGGGCTTCAATGACAGCGTTCTTCCACAACATTTCAACAGATGGAGAAAGATCATGTCGTTCTCCCGTGCTGTCCTCCCACACTCCTTCACATCTCTTCCAGAAGGCATGCATGTCTTCCTTCGTGCCTTTCCTCAGGCTGGTGAGGGCATGTAAACTGCGTGTTGTCGGGTATATGTGACGAATAGCAGCCCAATACCTCTACCTGATTTTGTTGAACGAAATGTCATCTGGAGAGTTGGTGCATTTGGCCTCGAAATCTACTGCTCTTGCCTCTAGTCTTCCTTCTATCCGTCCAAGCAGTGCCCTCATGTCTCCCAAGCACAGGTGGTCTTGGACAGTGTACTTCTCCAGATCATTCACCCACTTCTGACCTCCTTGGGTGAGTGGAGGTAGCTTTGCCACTAATGATTCCATGTCCCTCTGAGTCCATGATTGGTATTCAATTCGTCCTTCTCCCGCTGCTATCAATGGTAACATGTGTCTTGTGCGGTCCTTGAGTCTTCTAGCTATAGCTACTGTTCTTGTTTCTTTTTTTCTTGCTCGTTTTCTGAGAGTGGTGTAAGACTCCGTTGTTGCTGTGACGGTTCCAGGTATACAGAGTGTCTGCTGGTTACAGAATGTGTACTGCCGTTGTCATCTTCGTCTCCTTGTCCTTCGTAATATTGTTCGTCAGGAGAGTAGTTTGTTCGGGGTGTTCATTGAGTTCTTCGTTCTTCGAGTTCTTCGTTCTTCTTGTTCCCTCCTTTCTCTCGGTTGTCTATCTGCCATCATGACTTGGAATCTTTCATCTTCTTGTCGTCTTTGCACCATGCATTCTTGGTATTCCTCTTCCTCTTCATCTGCCTTCCGTCTTTCCTCAACGGAATGTGTTGTATCAGGAGAGTAACCAGTTCGGTAATTTTTCTCTTCTTGTTCCCATCTTTTTCTTTCTTCATGTTCTTGTCTTTTGAGTTCTTCCATTCTTCTGATGAGTTCTGCTTCCAGTCTTCTGCCGAGTTCTTCCATTCTTCTGTTGAGCTCCTCCTCCAGCTGGAATGACATGGGTGTTTGTAACCCATGTGATCTGTCTTGCTGAACTTGGTTTTCTCTAGTCATGTCTTTCAACTCAATCATTTCTATGATGCATTTGTTGTCCTCCATCAGCTGGTTACATTTACTGATTCTTTTTTCATACTCCAATACTTCCACATTAGGGGCTTGAATTGAAGCTTGGTGAAATGGGTTGTTCTCTGATATGTCGGGAGGAGACACTTCGGTCAGGCTTGGATACTGCTTTGGAGTTTGGATAACTGGAGCCTCTTCTGCTGTGTCTTCATTTACTGGCAGATCTTCTGCTGCTACCATATGTAAGCTGTTTGTCAATCTTTGGCTGGCATCTTCCAGATGGAGTACCAGTCTTGTAACTCTAGATTTTCTTTTTTCAGCTCTGTTCAAAGCGATTTTAGCAGGTCCATACCATACCAAGGGGGTTGTCCGGCTTTGATCCATGCTTCTTGCTGTTGTAGGTATTCAGCATTCTCATATTCAACTACAGCTTTTCTATGGGCTTCCGTTGGTTCAGGTTGATCATCTGCTGGAATCAATCCTCTCGTTTGCCACTGCTTGAACAGTTCCTCTGTTTGGTTCCATGTCTTCTGTCTTTTACTGGGAACTGTCCCAGCATCTGACCAGATGTTTACTCTATCCTTAACCTCTTAAGCCCTGAGCCTGTTTTTCAGGTTTCAGGCTCGAAAATGCCACTAACACAACAAAGACTATATCTTCACTTCTAAAAGGGGTAAATTAATCATCTTTTCTCTCAAAGCAAGGTTACATCTGTGAGTTGGATGTAGAAGTGTCAGAATCAATCTAGATGTTTTTATTTTAAAGTAAATTCAGATGGAACATAGTAAAAACATGTAAATTATAATGTCCGCCTAAAAAAACCCATTACTTATAGTAAAAACCACCCTTGAATGATGGGTTAGTAGACTAAAAGCTTTAGGAATCCAAACTATAACATATAATAAGTACCCTGTATCAAGATTGATGCAAAACAAGTTAAATTTGACCTTTTTAGAGAGGTTTAGACAAATAAAGTCCAGGCGGACTCACCTCTGGGTAATTTGGGAACCATCAGTTCCATTTGAACTCTTTCACTGTAAAAATCATTTTATTACTTTGAATTATCACTATAGGTATTCATTCCATCTAAATACAACTGTTGTGAAAAAAATAATATATATATATATAAAAACATACTCTGTTATCCTCTTAGGCAAGGCAAGGCAAGGCAAGTTTATTTATATAACACTTATAGGCCCCACGGACCGAAATCGCGTCATTTGCAGGAAACAACGTCTAAGGAACCTTACTATTTAATAAACTATGAATATTTTATATCCATATAACGGGAAAAAACTCATTTAACTGATCTTTTTCATTTATTTTTTCAAAAAAAACACACAATGCTAACAGTGAGCCTCTGAATTAGCCCCGAGCGAAAAATGTTAACCTATTACTGCACCGAAAATCACTCCTAGCTCCCTTATTACTTATCCTAGCTGCACATCCAACACATCGTTTATGATCGTAAAGACACAGAATCTAACGGTGCCCACCTCAACACTGAAAGATACAAACTTGCGACGTTATCAACAAAAACGTACATCAAAACAAGTGGCGCTAGGTACTAGCATGCGCTAGGCTAATGGCTTACCTTGGTCTTTGTCTGGTCTAAACTGGCATTAAAACGATAAAAACGATGATGTAGTTAATCCATAGGTTAATATCCAATGTGGCTGTGTCCCCGTTGAAATGTTCTTATAATCTATAAGCAATAAAACTGCAATTCCGTTATCTGCTGTCCGCTCTGTGCTCCGTGTGATCCGTGTGCTCCGTGCGCTCTGGGTTCTGCTGCAATGCCTGCGGTTAGTAGTAAACAATAAATGAAGCCGCCTGCGTAAAGTACTTAAACTGGCTGGCATTCTTTATACTTTACGCAGGACCATATCTCTGGAACCCATTGGTCGATTCGTGTGATTTACACCTTTTTCTTAACCATCAGAACCAATAGAATCGATGGGCAGTTCCCAAATCAACGTAAACATTACCATAGCGGACGTAATAGAGAAGCGAACAAAGCATATCTGAATGTGCACGCCTGGATGGCAAAACTTTATACCCAGTATATTGCCATAAATATGATGAAGGATTATCAGTCAAAATGTCTACGTGACACAAAGACATTGGATTAACCTTGAGCGGCGTTTTTATTCCGGTGAACACAACTTTTGATCACAAATCAAAAAAGGTAAGACGAAATTATTGTAATATTTTTTAAACCGGATGTTGTTTACTTTCTCTTTTCTGGCTGATAGCTCCGCAATTCGGGGGCGTACAGTGATGGTATTACATGTGTGGAATCTGTGGAGTCTCAGCTTTAATCGGATATCTTGTTTGTGCAGTTAAGATAGTAATAAGGGCATTTCTACCGTGAGTGCTGTGCAAAATTCCGTTAGCATTAGTTAGCATTTTTTCTCTCCATGCTAATTCAAAGGCTTGGTATTACTCTTGTGTTTCTTTTAGCTAAAAATGGTTCACATTGTCAGTTAGCTGAGTTTCTTAGCGTTAAAAGGGTATGGAACATTAATAGTTTCATAAATGTTAAGAAGCCCTGAGACATAGTCTCATAAAAAAACGGGGGGGGGTTCCACTGGGGGGACCCTCGGGCTTAAGAGGTTAATATCTGCAGTTGTGCCTGGCATTGAGAAAGCTCTTATCTTAGTGTCTTTTGGTGACATGTTTCTTAAGTACTTGGAAGGAATTATGAAGTTATCAAGGAAGAATTACTAATCCACTGAATAGTACCTTTTGTATTCTTTATAAAAGTATCCTATGTCATCTGAACTTAACTTTAAAAGCTGGTAGTATTTTTTTAGAAATTGGAAAAACTAAATTAAAATTTTAAAATACAGTAATTGAAGAAATTAAATTAGAAATTATGCAAATTTTAAAATCAGAATTAAATAAATAAAAATGAACAGTATGGTTTTGACTTTGTAATATGAAAATAGGAAAATGGTGAAAATCCAAATAAACTGTTTACAGTGTATACTCAAGTTTATGAAATTATGCAAATGTAATAAAATGTGTTAACTAGAATACTTCAATTCAAAGAAACCACATGTAATCTTCATCTGTGTGTGGTGAAGAATGTATTAACTGTAATACTTATTATGTCCGCTAGGGGAGCTGTTTTATTTGTAACTCCCTTCAAATGTATCAACTAGTACTTCCGGTTCATCAACCTACTTCCTGTTTATTTCCCCAAATAATAAAGGCCCTTTCTCATTTCTCTAACTCCCCTCCTCGACTCCCCTCCTCGACTCCTATCCTCGATACTTAGTCCCGCCCACAGGACATGTGAGCCGAGGAGCCGAGGAGGGGAACCGAGGAGAGAGGAGGGGAAGCAGCAGGCGGTTAGAGAAATGAGAACTCCTCTCCTCTGAGCGGTCATTTTAAAGAGACGTCCATTAATGATGACAGGAGGCACAGCAGCCCTCTGTCTGATGGACAGATGTGTTCATGACCACTTTGATTCATTCACAGTGCGGAATAATGAGACAATAACAGGCTAAAGATGCAGACACACACACACACACACACACACACACACACACACACATATATGTATATATTTATATACATATATATACAATTTCAGAATCAAACAGAGCACTCTCATATTAACGTAACACTATCAGAGACTGGATATATCCCCCCCTCTCTGGTCGCTACAATGAGGAAAATAAATGACGGACCAAAAGTTTTATTTACAAGTATTAAAAGTAAGCAGAGGATACCAAACCAACTGAGACCTGTCTGTCCGCTGCATCTACGCACACACTGTAGGCTACCACACACTGTACCACACACACGCACCTACAGCTAACAGCCGTTGTGTATTTTATTATGTGAAGCACTAAATGGTTTTAGAAAAATATGGACTCTTTGTTTGTAGATATCTACTAAACTACAGCAAATAAAGAGAGTAGGCCTGTTATACTGAGTGATATATATTATACACACTGCTCTGCTTTCAGCATGGACCTCACAGCTGTTCTCTCTAGAAACGTCGCGATGAGAGCAGTTAATAAAATAATATCCAGGGGATGCATGCAGAGCTGTCATTGGCTGAGATCAGTCCGGCCATGCGTCACGACTCTTTGAAACATCTCTGTTGCCGGAAATGCATCCACAAAGGAGCCGTGGAGGACCGTGGAGGACCCATCAGTGTATCCTCGGTTAGAGCTCCTCCAGAGAGCCTCCTCGATGCTCGATGCTCGGTCCTCGAAGTGCATTTAGAGAAATGAGATGTCCTTCAACATGGCGCGCTGAAATTCATTTCCGGGTCACGACCGGAGGACCGAGGAGTCGAGGAGTCGAGGAGGGGGATTTGATGAAATGAGAAAGGGCCAAAGTTCAAATGACTTTCTTTGAAAAGCATGAAAAACAAAACAACTCAATCTACTCTCAATGTTCATCTACACCAGTGGTTCTCAACTGGTCAGGCCTCGGGACCCACTTTTTACTTGGTCAATATTTTATGCCATTGTTTGTTTTTCACTTTGTTCTGACATCTTGCTGCGAGAAGAGTAAAGAGGAGATAGTCTGTGTGACTTACTTTAAATTGTGGGTAAGGGTAGATAGCTCCCATTGTTCTGTGACCTGTCAGTCATCAGACCGGGGGTCATATTGCATTATGTGTTGATTTCTATCTGAAGTTGTAACCATGGATGTATAAAGAAGAGTTCTACCGCAAAGTTATTCTCCGTGGGGTCTTCCGGCAACAATCTTGATTCTGATTGGCCAGAAGACTCGAAAACACATTAGCAAAGATATTTTATTGAGAAGATGATCACTATGTGACAGAAGTTTTCAAAACCGTTTATGGTCTCCGGTACTTCCAGTCTAACGCCGACTGCATGCACAGCGTTAGAAAATCGGGCCTTCAAAATAAAAGTTTGACTTTCCCCCCCCCAAAAAAAAAGAAATTCCAATTTTTTTTTTCTTTTTTTTTTTTCTTCACTCACACATCCGCGACCCACTCGAAACGGGTGGGACCCACCAGTTGAGAACCACTGATCTACACCATCCCTGTGTATTTAATCAGTAGTTACCGGTTGTATCTTTACTTAAACTATTTCACCATCTAGTAATGCTAACTGGCTAGCTAACTAGCTTAGCAGTATAGCATTAACCTCATGTGACTGGGGGAAGGGGAACAATGGGAACACTCAACATGTGCAGATAAAAAAACACACTGCTTGACTTAAATACAAAACAACACAATCTTCATTTATCTTAGCTCTAAATTCTATAGATGCTGATCTTAAAAGCTGATCTCATACCAATCTTGTACACAATCTTTTCGGCTTAGAACATCACACAAAAATATACTTTTCGGTTTAAAAACTCGACACAATATACTTTATTAAACCAGACTACGCCGGTTTAACACATCAAACATATAGACTAACATGAATGGACCCAGTCCAGTGTAAAACAGATCAAGTCTGGTACCTACCCAGAGGTATTTAACACAAGGTGGACCCAGTCCTATCCCAGATAAAGGCTAGTACCTACCCAGAGGTATTAACACAAGATGGACCCAGTCCAGTGTAAACCAGATAAAATCTAGTGCCTCCCCAGAAGGTCTTAATACTATGTAATATTCACATTAATCGGGCGGCGCCGAAGATACAATAGAAACACTATATACAATCTCCACACCACTCGCAATCACCACGTTATCACCACGGAATTAAACAGGTAACTGTCTCACCTTTCGTTTAGGCCCAGCCAGGGGCGGACTGGGACTAAAATTCAGCCCTGGAAACTGACCCAGTCCGGCCACATGAAATGTCAAATGTTAGAAATCCGCTGTTTATTATTTAAAGTTTTACGTCCGATTCGCTCCTTTTTTCCTCTCTGTACACAGCTCCAGTTTGGGCATTGGCCTGTCATCAGATTTCATTTTTAGTTGCTGCTGCCTGTAGCGGAAGTTTAGTAAAATTATTTTTGATGAAATACTCCAAATCTCCACACTCCATAATTGCACTTGCTTGCTACTTTTTAAGGGCGGTGATGACAGTTACAGTACGAACTGAAGTTGATGCGATTTGATTGGATTGTGAGGCATGACGTGAGCCTCATCTGATTGGTCAATCTCTCGATTTGTTTTCACCAAGGGAAGCCAATTTCGGCTAGTCTCCTCTCGCAACAGAGAGTACAATCTACTGCACCTACTCACCATAACATCTAGGGGGGCGCTGTTTCACTCTTTGTAAAATACTCAATGAGAATGGAGAGATGGGCCGGCAGAATAATTACCGAAACTAAACAAAGTGTTTTTATTTATTTTTTAAAATTATAACTACAATCCAAAAAAACAGGGGAAGCCTGGCTTCCCTTGGCCTCCAGGAGAAAACGCCACTGAGTTCAAGGGATAATTCTCACCCCCCTCTTGCTCTTGCCCTGCACTTGTATGTGCCAGTTGAGCTGGTTCTTCCACCAGCTCAACTCTGTCCCTCATCATGAACGCAGGAGGCTGGCTGTATATCTGAACTCGCGCCCTCATCATTCTCTTCATCATCTTGCACTTGTTCTAAGCTGCTGCTGATAGTGCTTGTAGCAGCGCTGCTGCCAAAAAGGTCTGTCAATTTGCGACATTTATATGCTTCACCTGCGAGTGACTTCACCTTTTTTTCTCTTGCCTTCTCGGACCCACCTTTTTTTTCCTTTTCGTTTTCTTTGATTTGTATCCCTGTTTTTTCATTCTCCCTGACTGCCGCGGCATCTAATCCCTTCTCTTCGTGTGGCCGGTCTTTTTTCTTCTTCGTGTGTGATTATTTGACAGATAAGAACCACACAACTGCATTAGCATGATTAAATGATGATGTTAAACCATTTTTTTTTTTAAAGGGCCGGCCGTTCTGTGGTTCTCCAGATTCTACAGTTGGCCAGTCCGCCCCTGGGCCCAGCCAAAAACTCCTTTGTCTGCAGCCTAGTGTGATGCTAGTTAGCTTGTAGCCTTCCCCTCCACTCAGCTCTATCCTGCTTCAGGGCCTCACGTCTGGGTCACCAAATTGAAAGCAATTCTAGAACCCTGAGAGCAGGAGAAACTGAAAAGAGTCAAGGGAAGCTTATAAAAGTGAACAGCATTTCATTACACAAAAGATGCGGTGGTGTACAAAATTGCAAGCGGAGGAGCTCTCCTCATGTGTTGGTCAGGAGAAGAAGAGGGTTCGATTCTTGGCTTGCTCTTCCTGTTGTCATCTGAGGTCTTCTCCTATTGGCCGGTGTCGTCGGGGGGCGGGTTCAATGCAATTCCTGCCTTTTTCTGTTGCTAAATTACATCATTCTGGTGTCTGTGGTTATTTAAACATTCCCTAATAAACGTGATTTCAGCGTCAATAAATGAGTGTTAAACCCAGTGTGTTTAGGGTACAAACATCACGTTATTTCACCTTCAATTCACGGTTCGAAAACGTAGCATTTCGCCACATGCTAATGCTAACCGGAAATGAAGGATTTTCAGAATAAAAGTGTTAAGTTAATAGTTGGTGAACTTCCGGTTTTTTCAGAATAAAACTGATTTAAATTAAATAGTGTATTTAATTCAAAGTACGCCATATCAACATTGATTTTAATTTCTAACAATTACAACAGTGAGTGCTTCATCCTCTGAACACCACAGGATGGCGACTGTAACGCACATATTAACATAGGTACGCTCCTCTGAAATGATTGTCCCCTGCAATTATTATTATCCCTCATCGAGTTCGCTATTCAGCTTGCTAAAGTTAGCTTAAAAAAATGGAACAAGTAACGTTAGCCTAATCTAAAATGCTCTACTACTCACAAAACCTTATTATTCATCTTTTCTGCACATCCAACACATTGTTTCACATCGTGAGGTGACACAAAATCGATGGGTAAATACATTATCACTCAATGATACAAACACGCGACTTTATAAACAAAAACAGACATCAAAACATGTGGCGCTAGGTAGCTAAATACGCTAACATGGTTTACCTGTGTCGTAGTCTGGTCAAAAGTGGTCTTCAATGGCATTAAAATGATAAAAACGCTGCTGAAGTTAATCCATAGGTTAATCCAATGTGTCTGTGTCACTTTGAATGATTTCTGATAATCCATAAGCAATAAACCTGCTTTTCCGTTTCCAGATGTCAGAGCTAGAGTATAGGTTCGCTCTGATGCAAAACTGCATGCTAGAAGCCCCCACCTTTTTTTTGTACCATGTGTGTGAGTGGGGAGATTCCCCTTCGATTCTATTGGCTCTAACGGTCAGAAAGAGATGTCAATCACCAAAATCGACCAATGGGTTCCAGAGAAACGGTAAAACCCCCATTTGCTCAGAGGTGGAGTTTTTTTTGCTAAACCTCCCTAAAAAGGTCACTTACTTTGCATCAATCTTGATACAGGGTACTTATTATATGTTGTACTTTGGATTCCTAAAGCTTTTAGTCTACCTTACCATCATCCAAGGGTAGTTTTCACTATAAGTAAAAAAGAATTTTTGGACGGACACTATAATTTACAGTTTTTTACTATGTTCAATCGAATTTTCTTTAAAATAAAAAACATCTATATTGATTCTGACTTTTCTACATCCAACTCACAGGTTTATCATTACTTTGAGAAAAAAGATTATTAATTTAACCCTTTTAGAAGTGTAGTTATGGTCATTTGTTCTGGGAATGTCATTTTCGAGACCTGAAAAACAGGCTCAGGGCTAAACAGGTTAAAGCAGGGTCAACAAATAATCTCCATCGCCACTTAAAAACACAGTAGGCTATCTAATATTAAGAGTTGCGTGAATTTCATTCAAGGCAAGGCAACTTTATTTACTTAACACATACAGAGGGTAAATTCAAAGTAGTACATGACATGAATATGGCGCCACCTTGTGTCATGTTTACAATGCAGATTATTGACATTAGGTCTGGCAATACAGTCAATCATTATCCTGGTGATTATTTCGCAGCTAAACCTAGTAGGCCTACCCCTTTTTAAAAAAACGGCTCTTTTGAACGGCTCTTTGAAAGGAACGGAGCCATAAGATCCGGCTCCCTTCAAAGAGCCATAATTCCCATCACTATTATACAATGAAGACACTACGTCTAAATCCTCTGTTTTACGCGATATCGGACATAGAAGAAAGTGGTGGGAGGACCCCCGTCACCTGCCGCCATTGAAGAGGAGGAGCTCTGAATGAGATACAGTCAGAGAACGGACGTGTTCTCGCTCTCTTTCCATGGCTGCAACTTTGAGATAACAGCTGATATCTCTCCCTCTACTCCTCTGTTGGTTTCATTACCACGCTACTTAATTAAAGTACCAAATTGAACCTTTTCAGAGACTCCATTAGTCTCTTTATTTTAACTTCTCTCCTGATCGCGAGAACAACGAAAACAATTCAACAGGTGACAGTTATTTTACTCTTATTTTTACTCATCTCCTATTTCATAGTCTTTTATTATTATTATCATTATTATTTAATAATTTTTTCTTGATTTGATTTTTGATTTTATTAATCTGTGTGAATCTGTGCTGTCCTGTTTTTCACGCTTACCCTGTTGCGGCTTGTACAACTGAATTTCCCCACGGGGTTTAATAAAGGTCCATTTTATCTTATCTTACTTTTATAATTTTCGACTCATAAATCGAATTGCCAGAAGCAAAATGCTAACGTTATGCTATAAACCAGTGACCATCAACATCCGGCCCCCCAGACATTCTCATCCGGCCCGTACGGTGGGGGTGACTGTGGCGTTGGCGACTGTGGTGTTGGCGGAGTGGTTAGTGCGTTCGCCTCCCACTCATTTCTTTTTTTACAACGTACCGGAGTCCAACAGAGAGGCTGCAGCTGCGGGACAATAGACTGCGTACTGCTTAGCCTTCCCTGCCCTGAAGACGAAGTGATCGTTCGTTAGCGTGAAAAGTCTGCTAAGCTTTATGCGCTCCGCAGTACCTCAGCGTGCTCCACTTTTTCGTATCACACAGAACGATTTTAAAAGCAATGTATTTCTATTGGTAGTATGTTTCGTGCCTGCAGCACGTCTTTTTGTCCGGTCGGGTCTTGGAAGACCGGAAGCTGTGGGGTTCATAAAAACATGTTCTTGCTCAATATCAAGCCACGATTATTGTTTTTAATTTTAAACCGTATGATGTCGGACTGTTTTTGCCGTCCGCGAGGAAAATAAATGGGGCTCAGAGCCTCAGAATACTGAAATCTGAATTGTTTTAATCTTTTTTTCCTTCTAATTGGTTGATCTTTTCTAAATAACATATCCCAACGTGCATTGCGGCTAAACAATCCAATCACCGAGCTTCAAGCTGAGGATCTTGGGTAATCAGTTCAGTGGGTGTGTTTCTGTTTCCGTTTATTTTATTTTAAGGATAATTGTGTGTTATTGTTGAGTAAATAGCACTGTGTTATTTAGAAAAGAATAACAAATTAGAAGGAAAAAAAGATTGAAAAAATACAGATTTCAGTATTCTGAGGCACTGAGCCCCATTTATTTTCCTCACGGACGACAAAAAAAGTCCGACATTATACGATTTAAAATAAAAACAATAATCGTGGCTTGATATTGAGTAAGAACATGTTTGTATGAACCCCACAGCTTTCGGTCTTCCATGACTTTAAAATCATTCTGTGTGACACGAAAAAAAGGGGGAAATCGTGTTGGTGAACACGAATCAATAGATTACATTTCGTGACTATAAAACGAAATGCCGTGAGACTGGGTTGGTATCTAACAACGGTTTCAAATCAGCATCTCTTGGACAAAAAAATTAAAATTAATAACTCAAATAAAACTCCAAACATCTTTAATTGTGTTACTTTTTTGTAAAGCTGTTTTTGTTTTAAACCTGATGTTTATAAGCTTCTTAGTTTTTGGAACAGTCTGTAAATATACACAACTTTGTAATACAATGCACACATTTATATTTTTCTAGACTAAACACAGGTATGATCCTAAGTTGAAAACATATGAGGTTATCATGAGGTTGTTAACATCGCAATTTATCAGTGGATGTTGAAGATTATTATCATCTGATATTTGGGAAGTGTGTTACATTTCAAATGGCAGAAAGTCTTGTTGCAACTTCCAGATATTAAAAGAGGCCCCTTGAGTTTCTCTGGAAATTATCAATAGTAGCAGTTAAGTGAATACTGTTCAAACAATACCTGTGTTTGTGTTTTGTATTGATTTCTCTGTTTTATCCTTTCATAAATGTGAGGACTAAACTTGCTCAAACATTCTGGGGTGCTTGGAGTAAACAGGTTTTATTGCTCTGTGGGGGAGGTGTAGGTATGCAGGGCAGTGGGCTAGGTGGATGAGAGTACCTTCTGCTTAAGATCTCCAGTATGTCATGTTTCAGGGAAGTCTACATATCTTGAATAGTATATGTGCGTGTTTAATTACTTTGTATTAATAATAGCAGTCTGTGTAACCAGAAGCGGAAAATATGAGGAGTAAAACCATTATTTGGAGTAAGATGTGAGCAAGAGAATATTCTTTAGACCCAACTCAGGTCTCTGGAATGTGGGGGGATGTGTGTGTGTGTGGAGGCTGCAGAAATATGAGACAGCGAACGCCAGATGTGTTTTGCTTCAAACTGAGACTGTTTGCGGGTCCTTTGCTGGCACGCGCTGATTCGCTGCGACACAGCATCTTTTGCATCTCCCAATGAGATGACCTGAAAAGATGACCAGCTGACCCAACCCCTCCTGTTTTGTTTTCTGCATGTAAGCCTGTTCTATCTGTTGGATCGTTCTCTTTTTGCTCCTGCTGTCAAGATGAAAGGTACTCCCGGCATTTGGACCAGAGCAGGGAGTGGGCCTACCCCTTTTGAGAAGTGTATTTGTATTCTTACCGTTTATCATTAAAGCAGATTATTGTTTAACCCCTATCCTGGTTGTTTTGGGTTTTCCTTCTTTTAAAGCAAACTCATATAGGATCGGCGCGGAGCAGAGATATCTGTTCCAACAATGTTTGCTGGAACTACTTTTTAACAGCTTGTTTCATGACGGACACACACAGCGTTGAGTCCGGTCAGGTAGAGCAGCAGGTGAATTCAGGACCGATGCAGACTCAATGGGTGTTTCTCAATGTCGAGGACGCTTCCTTGGTAGGACAAGTCCCTCCGAGTCAGGTCCTTCAGAAGCGATGCAAGAATCCTTCTATTCTAAGCATCCTGGACATTGGAACAGTACTTCGGCTGGACTCGATGACGTAGCATCCTTGAAATAGTGGCTCTGGAGCAGCCTTCCTCGACATTGAGAAACACGCGCTGTTTGAGGGCTTGATAGCCCACTCACCCTCCACACAGTTTGAACAGTTGACACCTATAGGCCTACAGCTTTCATGCTTAAAACATAACTTGGATTTTAAATTAAAGAGCGCTGATGAATGAGGTGATGAGTGGCTGCTCCTGCTCCTGCTCACTCTCGGGCTCCAAACTTAATGTTTTATGTTTTAATTGTAAGTGGTTGAGCATTGAGCTAGTTGACTTATGATACACAAGTTTAATTTTGGATAGTTTGCACTCTACACCGCACTCAGTAACCTGGTCAAAATATTTCCACACATTACTCCTTTTTGACGCCATGTCTGTTGTTGTTTACACTCCGTTAGAGTGTAAATAATTACCGGACTTTGACCGGTAAAATATGCTGAATACCGGCAAAACTAAATCTCTCCTGTCAAAATGTCTTTGTACTTTGCCGCCACACACGGTTGCCAAGCAGCGCTTATTGTTGTTTAGGCTGCCCACTCATGTGTTGCGAGCGTTGACGGGGGGCAGGAGCACGCTCGTGAACTGTTAGCGCCGGAACCTCGCAACGGGGTAATTGCGAAGCGCATTAGCGCCGCAGATGAGGTTTGAGTCTGCGTGATCTGCGTGTAGGGAGGGGCGCCAGCCATATCATTAGTTAGAACCAGAGCCGTATAATAGAAGAGTTACGACATCTCTGTTAAAGTAACGTATTATAGCAGAAAGTTTAATACAGCGTATTTCTGGTATATTCATTTTTATGTCACCTGATATATAGGATGTGTGTTAAACTTGAATGGACGAGTCAATTTTTTTATATATATATATTCCTAAAATGATGTGTTTTTTTGGCTATTTGTGAGTAGGTGAGGTACAGTACAACCTGTGATTTCTGCCTTGAGTAAAATGATTACCCGTTGATAAGTATTTTTCAGAAAGTCATTAGAAGAGGCCCATGAGTCTCTTTGCTAATTATCAATGGTCTTTGCAATTAACAGCAGATGTACCCATGTTAAGTGAATTGGTAGAGGTCAGAGGAACTCCAAGATAGGGCTTCCTCAGATATAATACAGTTAAAGTCTTGTTAGTTAGTGGTTCATATCCAGCATGCATTAGCTAAGAAACGATAAGGATGTTGGTGTGTAAGCTGCATAGGGAAAATGTATGTGCGTTCATGTGCAGACGTTAGTTAATTGGATAATTCATATCCTGCAAGACTGCTAGAGAGGCCATGAGACGATTGAGTCACACAGGTAGAGGGACAATGGTCGTTCTGAATTATCAATAGATGTATTCATTTTGAGTGAGCTGACTTTGAGGTGGGAGGAAGTTCAGAGAAGGCCTTAGGGTATGAGAACAGTTAACCTTTGTTAGTTAATGAGATTAGATTAGATGTCATGAGACGATGACGTTTAAACATATACAAGTATAGCTTTCAGAGAGAAAAACATGTGACATTTGTGTGGTAGGCTGCATGATAAAATGTGTGTGTGTTCATTGCAGTGGCTATACATGCTGTATGATTACTGATCAACTATACCTGTGTTTGTGTTTTATTTGATTCCTCTCTGTTTTATTCTTTCATGTTTTGCGTGCTAAATTGCCACAACATTTTGGAGTAGTTGGCTTAAACATATGTGTGTGCTTAATTACTCTGTATGAAGTAGGAGCAGTTTGCATTGCAGGACACATCCTTATTTAGACACAGCATGTCAAGCATCTGGAAGGCTACATGTCTAAGATGTGTGTGCGTTAAAGATGTTTAAGGGGAATGTGTGTGCGTTCTGTCAAAGAGTCCTGCGTATGTAAAATTATACTACTCCAAAGCATTGCTGTAGGACTGCTTGAGAGCAGAGGTAATGTGTTCCTCGTTACTATTGATTGTTGTACAACGAAATAATCATTGATCAACTATATGTAAGGGTTTAGTGCTTGTATCCTGTTTGCTGTTGTGTTTTAGTGTTTTGGCTATCTGTTTTTTGATGTTAATTACTCTACTCTCTCTCTCCAGGTGTCTCCAGGTAGCACCTGCTAGACTGATTGTTGTTCCCGCCCCTGATTGTGTCCACCTGTGCCCCATTACCTATGTGTATATTTAGTCCTTCTCTCCCTTTGTCTGGTGTTGGTTCGTCTTGTCTTGTCGTTATCTCCATGCCTGTTTGCCAGAGAACCATGTTACAAAACCTAGTAGAACCTAGTGATTCGATGTAGAATCCTAGTAGAGCCTAGTAGTCATTATTGGATAGCTTGGTTTCTTTACAATAAATAATATTACCAAGCAAACGGAATCGAGCATCTGAGTTCTTATGAGGTCATCGTAGCAGAACGAACCAACCTAACAAGATGGACTCAGCCGATTCTACAACGCTAAAAACGGCCCTGCAGGTGCAGGGTAGACTCCTTCATCAGCATGAGGAACAGCTGTCAGCAATTGACCAAGGGGTCCAGGGTTTGAATGTTCGTCAAGACAACTTTCAAGCTACTGTGTCAACGGAAATAAACCTACTGGCTGAGAAGATGCGGGAAGTACTCACTCACCTCGTGGCAAATCATGGTGTTCCTGCGGCGCAGTTTTCCGGTCCAGCGGGAGTTGGGTCTGCTGATATTCCCGTTCAAGTCCCCGTGCATTCGCCTACGATCCGCCTCGCTTCGCCAGAGAAATTCTCCGGAGAATCTGGAAACTGTCGTCCTTTCCTGGTGCAGTGCAATCTCCACTTCAAACACCAGCCCGCAGCATTTCCCACCGATCAAGCTAAGATAGCTTTTATTGTTTCTCATGTGACGGTGAGAGCGGAAGCCTGGGCAACAGCGGAGTGGTCCCGGAACTCGCCTGTTTGTCAGTCATTAAGACTGTTTTTGGATACCATAAGCAAGATTTTTGATCTGACATCACCCGGGAGAGAGTCAGCGAGAGCCCTGGTGAACATTAAGCAGCGGCAGAGGAGAGTGACGGATTACGCAATCGATTTCCGTACTTTGGCAGCGGAGAGTGGGTGGAACTCAGCGGCTCTCTTTGATGCTTTCCTGCATGGATTAGCGGATCCCATAAAGGATCAGTTGGCTCCATTACAGCTGCCTGAAGATGTGGACTCGCTCATCGCCATGGCTATCCGGGTTGATCAACGTCTAGCTGAAAGAGAGCGGGAAAAAGGAAGGAATACAGGATCCACTCCACCTTACAGACAGGAATTACCGAGGGAATACTACGCTTGGCAGAGGAATTCCCAGTCTTCATCTCCAGAGCGACCAGCGCCCCCTATCGCCGCGGAGGAACAGATGCAGCTCAGTAGAGCCAGACTCACTCCGGAGGAGCGTCAACGCCATCTACGGGAGCAGCGATGCTTCTACTGCGGCCAGCAGGGTCATGTTTCGGCAGCCTGTTCGGTAAAAGATCAGGCTCATCAGCGGGAAGGAAGACGCTGGTGAGCCGAGTGACTTCCTTCGACTCTCCAGTCAGAAAATTAATGCAGGTACAAATCAAACTTGGTGATAATACTATGACTCAGGATGCATTAGTCGATTCTGGGGCTGATGAGAGTTTGTTAGACTGGGAGTTGGCTAAAAGTTTAAACTTAAAGGTTGTTCTTTTAGATCAACCCTTAGAGGCTAGTGCTTTGGACGGCCGCCTTTTATGTACTATTACTCATCGCACTGAGCCCATGGTATTAGTCATAGATCAGGAACATCGTGAGCAAATAAGTTTTCATTTATTTAACTCTGCTCAACATCCTCTCATTTTGGGGTACCCCTGGCTTGTTAAACACAACCTTCACGTTGACTGGCAGACAGGAAGGGTTAAAGGGTGGGGAGTTGAGTGCTCTCGTTCATGTTTAACCAGTAAAACAGGGTTGAGTAAATTGCATAGATCTAGTAACTCTAAGCAGGGGTCAGGCAATAACAGTGACACTTTTTCTAAGCCTTCTGACTTTCCTGATTTGGCTAAAGTTCCGGCGTGTTATTTAGACATCAAGGAGGTGTTTAATAAAACACAAGCTACTTCTTTGCCACCCCATAGACCGTACGATTGTCCCATAGACCTTCTGTCGGGCTCTACTATTCCCAAGGGACGGTTGTACTCACATTCTGGGCCAGAAAGGGAGGCCATGAAGGAATATATCAATTCTTCACTCAAAGCTGGGTTGATTCGGACATCTTCATCCCCAGCAGCGGCAGGTTTCTTTTTCGTGGGGAAAAAGGACGGGACATTGAGGCCCTGTATTGACTACAGTCCGCTAAATCAGATCACAGTTAAGAACAGATATCCCCTTCCACTCATCTCTACGGCATTCGAACTGTTACAGGGAGCCAAGATATTCACCAAGCTTGACTTAAGGAATGCTTATCACATTGTGCGCATCCGGGAGGGGGATGAGTGGAAAACAGGTTTCGATACACCTACGGGACATTACGAATATTTGGTGATGCCTTTTGGACTTTGTAATGCACCTGCTGTTTTCCAAGCCCTCATTAATGATGTGTTAAGAGATTTCCTGAATGTTTTCAGTTTTGTGTATCTCGATGATATTCTCATCTTTTCTCCAGATGAGAATACTCATGTTAACCATGTTCACCTTGTACTTCAAAGACTCCTGGTTAACCATTTGTTTGTGAAAGCCGAAAAATGTGAGTTTCATGTCAACTCAGTGTCATTTTTGGGCTTTGTGATTTCCCCTAACAAGGTGGAAATGGACCCAGCTAAGATCAGTGACGTGGCTAATTGGCCAACACCAGACACTAGAAAGAAAGTTCAGCCATTCTTGGGGTTTGCTAACTTTTACAGACGTTTCATATGCAATTTCAGTGCTATTGCCTCTCCTCTCCATGCCCTTACCTCTCCCCATGTTCAGTTTGTGTGGAATCCACAGGCAGAGAAATCTTTCCTGGAACTGAAGAGGAGGTTCACCACAGCTCCCATCCTGACTGTACCTGATCGCCACCGACAGTTTGTGGTGGAAGTGGACGCCTCCAACGACGGCGTTGGAGCTATACTGTCCCAGAAGTCAGCGGGGGACAATACACTTCATCCATGTGCATATCTCTCCCATAAGCTATCTTCTGCTGAGAGGAATTAGGACGTGGGAAATCGGGAACTGTTGGCGGTGAAGATTGCTTTGGAGGAGTGGCGGCACTGGTTGAAGGGAGCGGAGCAGGATTTCCTGGTCTGGACGGATCACAAAAACCTGCAATACATCAGGAAGGTCAAACGCCTGAACTCTAGACAAGCCAGATGGGCTTTGTTCTTTAATAGATTTAGGTTCACTCTGTCATATCGACCTGGTTCACAGAATGGAAAGCCTGATGCACTCTCCAGAATGTACGATCCTGAGCCAGTCCCCAAGAGTCCAGACCCCATTCTGCGACCAGACCGAGTGATAGGGAGTGTGACCTGGCCCATTGAAGCCAAGGTCAAACAGGCTAACAGCGGGAATCATGTCCCTCGAGGGTGTCCTCAGAATCGCCTGTTTGTTCCAGGGACACTTCGTTCTAAGGTGATTCATTGGGCCCATACATCTGTTCTTTCCTGCCATCCTGGAACCAAGAGGACCCTCTTTATGGTGAAACACAGATTCTGGTGGCCTGCTATGGGAAATAATGTGGCAGAATATGTGGCAGCATGTCCTGTGTGTGCTAGGAACAAGACGTCTCGTCAAGCTGCAGCAGGTCTTCTCCAACCTCTGCCCATTCCCAACAGACCATGGTCGCACATTGCGTTGGACTTTGTGACAGGATTTCCACCTTCGGCAGGTTACACCACAGTACTCACAGTCATTGATCGTTTTTCCAAGATGGTACATCTCATCCCCATGTCCAAATTGCCTACGGCCAGAGAAACAGCACAGGCCATGATGTCCCATGTTTTTCGTATACATGGTTTCCCAAACGATGTCGTTTCAGACCGAGGCCCACAATTCGTTTCACGTTTCTGGAGGGAGTTTTGTCGCCTGATCCAAGCCACTGTGAGCCTAACGTCCGGATACCATCCCCAGTCAAACGGCCAAGCGGAGAGGATGAATCAAGAAATGGAGACCTGTTTGAGATGCCTGGTGTCCCAGAAACCTACCACCTGGAGCAAACATCTGATTTGGGTTGAGTATGCACACAATACCTTACCCACATCAGCCACCGGAATCTCTCCTTTCCAATGTGTCCATGGATATCAGCCTCCATTGTTCCCAGAGCTCGAGCAGGAAGTTATCGTACCATCAGCACATGCTCTGGTTCGCCGCTGTCGCCGGGTATGGAAGGGAGTTCGCCAGATGCTGCAGAGAAGTGCGACCGGCATGAAGAGGTTGGCTGACCGAAAGCGACGTCCATCTCCTAGATACAAGGTCGGTCAACGAGTGTGGTTGTCCACCAAGGATCTTCCTCTGCACGTCGCCTCCAGGAAACTGGCTCCTCGGTTCGTTGGTCCATTTCCCATTTCAAAAGTGATTAATCCTGTTGCTGTTCGCCTATGTCTCCCAAAGTCCCTCAAGGTCCACCCCACGTTCCATGTCAGCAAGCTGAAACCAGTTTTAGAGAGCAGACTGGTTCCCCCCTCCACACCACCTCCACCTCCCCGGGTCATCGACGGAGGTATCATCTATACAGTAAAAAAAATACTGTCAGAAAGAAAGCGGGGTAGAGGGAGACAGTTCCTGGTCGACTGGGTAGGGTATGGACTAGAGAAAAGATGCTGTATCCCGGGCAGCTTCATTGTCGACAAGTCCCTTATCACGGACTTTGACAGACTACGGTCTCATGATTCAGGGACGTCTGGAGTCGTCCGTAAAAGGGGGGGTACTGTAAGGGTTTAGTGCTAGTATCCTGTTAGCTGTTGTGTTTTGGCTATCTGTTTTTTGATTTTAATTACTCTACTCTCTCTCTCCAGGTGTCGGCACTTCCTGTCTGTATGGCACCTGCTAGACTGATTGTTGTTCCCGCCCCCTGATTGTGTCCACCTGTGCCCCATTACCTATGTGTATATTTAGTCCTTCTCTCCCTTTGTCTGGTTCGTCTTGTCTTGTCGTTATCTCCATGCCTGTTTGCCAGAGAACCATGTTACAAAACCTAGTAGAACCTAGTGATTCGATGTAGAATCCTAGTAGAGCCTAGTAGTCATTATTGGATAGCTTGGTTTCTTTACAATAAATAATATTACCAAGCAAACGGAATCGAGCATCTGAGTTCTTACGAGGTCATCGTAGCACTATACCTGTTATGTGCAACGATATAGTGAAACATCCCAATAAGGACACAGGCACGTGTGTGTGTGTGATCCCAGCTATACATTGGTCATCTGTTAACATCTCCTTGTAAGAAGATGGGGCGAACCAGACGGAGTCAACGGCTGCTGACTCATTGCCTAGGGTTCGCCCAGAAGTGAAACCGGCCAATGGAGAACTACCAGCTCACTGTCTAGGGCTCGCCCAGAAGTGAAATCGCCAATAACAAATAGCTAGGGAGGAGCAACCAACACAACTCCTCGCCGCTTAGGTGTATAAATACTGTAACATTCTTACACTCGGGGCTCTTCTTCTGACTGGCTGTCGTGGTACGTATATCACACGGTGGTAGAACTTGAGCCCGGAGTACTCTGTATTTTGTATTGTTGCTTTTTACCATTAAACTCAGCTTATTGCTATCTCATTCCTCGGTGTTCGAGTCCTTTCCTTGTAACAGACTACTCATAAACGGACGGCGCGGAGCAGAGGTGAACCTTCCAACCACTCGATTGGGTGGTGCTCCAACACCGTTCACTCCAATGGAACTATTGAAGGCTCCACGATCTGCGGCTAGCAGCACAGTAGAGTTGCAGCATAAAAGACCGTTTGTGATGGACTTTTAAAGGTAAGAAGACGTTTAAAGATGTATATTGCTGATGTGTCGAGGCCAATTCACAAGCCTTTTGCGTGATATCACGGAACAGGTGTGTGTTCCAAGATGGCAGCACGTTGATTTGTGTCTGTCTCTGTTAGTGTTTGTCTCATTCTCGTTCTTCTTGTGCATACTGACATTTTATAATTTTTAATTAGCTTTTTAGACCCGTTTTTAAATTGGTCTGCTGCGCTTTTAAAAACGTTTTAAAAGCTTAAGTGTTTGGGCTGTTTTGTGCCGGTGCCTCGCTGTGACTGGATAGTTTGCTCTCTGCCTGAGCTGTCGCTCTTTCGGACTCTGGATTGCTGTCTGTCCTGCCGTTCTGTCGGGGGCTGGTTGACCTGAGCTGCTGATCGACCTGAGCTGCGGATCCTGAATTGGGTGTGTTAAGGCACATTGTTGCCTAAAGCTACCCTTGTGTTCGCTTTTTTCCTGGGATTAATTGTCAGCCCGCATGTCGGCAAAACTGACGGATTGCCTCCCAGCAATATCTCTGTTCACTTCGGACATTCGGATGGGGGAACCTCTGGAGCGCTGACTCCATCGGATAGTTTTTACCAAAAGCTGACGTTTCATGGCACGAAATGCGCTCTCCCGTATGCCCTTTTTACTCTGGACTCGCTAATATCGAAGGATTGGAGCAGCCCCGCCCCCCTGAGGAGCGACGCGTCCAGAGCCCATGTGAAAAAATCATCTTCCAGACTGTTAATATTGTTACTGCTTTTACTCTCTGGTAACGTGAACATTAACCCTGGTCCTGAGTGTTTCTCTGCTTCCCTGCATCATTTGCCAACTCCGAATGACTTTAGCTGTAGGCAAGGATTGGGTTTTCTGCATGTTAATGCTAGAAGCCTAGTGCCCAAATTAGATGTTTTCAAGACTTGGTTTTTAGTTGCTAAGCCTGATATTGTTGTAGTTTCTGAAACCTGGTTAAAACCGTCTGTCACTGACACTGTTATTCACATTGATGGATATAATGTATTCAGAGCAGATCGTAAGGGCAGAGCTGGTGGTGTTGCAATATACACTGCTGAGAAACTACAGTGCTCAGTCCTTCACTCAATTTCAATTCCAAGGCAATTTCTAGCAGTCGAAATAACTATAGCAAATGCTCCTCTCACTGTTATTGGCTGTTATAGGCCTCCATCGGCCATCATGGATGCAACTACTAGCCTTACTGAATTGTTGTCTACGTTTTCTTCTGAAATCATATTATTGGGTGATTTAAATTGGGACTGGTTGAGTGATAAATCTTCACAGTTTAAGCAGGTTTGTGATTCTTTGAACTTAACTCAGTTTATTGATAGTCCCACTAGAATAAACCCTGCCAAACCCAATAACGATACCCTTATAGATGTCATTCTAACAAATGCAGCTCATAAGTATGTGTCTGTTGGTGTTTTTCCTAATGATATCAGCGACCATTGCACTATTGCTTGCGTTAGGAGCACTAAGTTGCCCAAAGCCAAGGGCCTTATCGTGCTCAGGCGCTGCTTCAAACACTTCTCTGAGCAGGCTTTCCTACACGATCTGGCGGAGGTTAAATGGCACTTCATAGCGTTAATTCCATCTGTCGATGTTGCCGTCCAATTTCTTATTGATCACTTTTTATCGATTATTAATAGACATGCCCCCCTTAGAAAATTCAGAGTTAAGAATAGGAACACTCCATGGTTTACTAGAGAACTATCTGATCTAATTCATGATCGAAATAAGCAATGGTCCTTAGCTAGAAACACTAGTGATGACTGGCTTCTTTTTCGTGTCCTCAGAAATAAATGTTCAGCCCTTATTAAAAAAGCTAAAGCTGATTACTATCTGAGCTTAACCACTGATTGTTTTAATGACCATTCTAAGTTCTGGAAAACAATTAAATCACTTCAGAACAAGAAGGTTTCTAGTTTCCCAAAAAAACTGAAGGTCAGTGCTTCTTTTATTTCAGATTCAGATGGTATGGCTAATGCTTTCAATGCTCACTTCAAAAAGGCTGGTCACATTTTTGATGAGCAAAGTCATGACTCTCTAAATGGTCGTATTCACAGCCCTAGTCAAGAGATGAACTCCCCTGTTTTTGATTTAGCTTATTTCTCGGTCTCTGAAGTCTTACAGGGTTTGCAATGAATTGATTCTAAAAAGTCTGCCAGGCCTGACGGCCTCGACCCGTTCTTTTTAAAAAATTGCAGCTCAGATTATTGCACAACCAGTAACTGATATTTTTAATCGCTCCCTGTCCACTCACACACTACCAGCTGTGTGGAAGCAAGCTCTGGTATTGCCCCTCTTGAAAGCTGGTGATCCCACTGAGTTAAATAACTATCGTCCTATCTCAAATCTTTCTGCGTTATCAAAGATTCTTGAGTCCCTAGTTTCTACTCAGCTAAAACTTTTTTTAAATTCACACAACATCCTTAACCCTATGCAATCTGGATTCAGATCAAAGCACAGTACTGTGACTGCCAGTCTGAAAGTCTTAGACGATATTAAGGCTGCTTTGGATAACAAATCTGTATGTGTTGCATTGTTTATTGACCTAGCCAAAGCATTTGACACTGTAGATCACCACATTATGTCTAATGTTATGTTGATGTCTCGTTTCGGTCATAATGCCATTTGCTGGTTTCAGAGTTATCTAAGCGACCGTACTCAATGCGTCAGGTTGGGTAGTACTGTCTCTGACCCTGTCACCTTGAGGAAGGGAGTTCCACAGGGCTCTATTTTGGGGCCTTTGCTCTTTTTATTATATGTAAACAATATTTGTAATCAGATGCAATTTTCTACCTATCATACATATGATGATGACACTATTGTTTACTCATATGCTCCTTCTCTGGATATGGCCGTTTCCAATTTAAAATCTGATTTTATCACGCGGCAGCATGCACTTCTTGATTCCAAACTGCTTTTGAACAGTAAGAAAACCAAAGCAATGCTTTTTGCTCCCAAGTCAGCGTCCTCTTGCCTCTCCATTGACACCCTTGATGGCGTCTCTGTTGAGTTTGTCGATACCTACAAATATCTTGGCTTTTGGTTGGAAAGTAATCTCAACTTCAAACACCATATTGAAGTTCTAACTAAGAAATTGAAATTCACTCTTGGTTTCTTTTACAGACTTAAAAGTTGTTTTTCAACTTCATCCCGTAAAAGGTTGGTCTCTGGCTTATTCCTGTCCCAGCTGGACTACGGTGATACCATTTATAGATGTGCCTGTCCCACTGTGTTGGCCAAACTTGACCCACTCTACCATGCTGCACTGCGTTATATATCAAATGCACCCAATAGGACTCATCATTGCAAACTGTATAGCCTAACTGGATGGTCCTCACTTACTATGCGTAGGATGCAGCATTGGTTTTTATTAATGTATAAAGCCATTTTAGGTAAGCTTCCACTATACATATGTGCCAGATTTGCTCCAGTTTGTGACTCTTACAACCTCAGATCCAGTGCCTGGATACGGTTCCAGGTTCCTGCTGTGCGGACTGAGGCTGGGAAAAGGAGTCTTTTTTATTATGGTCCTTGGTCTTGGAATGACCTTCAATCACGCCTCAAACTGACGGCACTTGTCTCAATAGCATGTTTTAAATTGAAGTTGTCTGAAGTCCTTACCACTAGCTGCTCTTGCAGTAATAAGTAGTGCACCTTTCGTACTGTCCTAATGTGCACAATGTAGTGACTGCTTTTTTGTCTTTTGTTTTCTTAGTTATGTTCTCTGTATTTTATATGTTTGTGTTATGTGTAATGTTGCTGCCTTCTTGGCCAGGTCAGCATTGCAAATGAGATTCTATGTCAATGCTTTTATCTGGTTAAATAAAGGTTAAATAAAAAAATAAAATAAAAATTGCGGATATTATCAGTACATCTGAGTCAAATTAACATGTGTATTAAAGGATGTTTGGATTATCCCTAAATCAGTAGATTTAGGGAACGTTTACAGATAACAGATTAGGCTAGGATAACGGATAAAGTTAGCAACACACGTTAACCATGAACAGCCTATTAATCCGTTCTCCTAATGTTATTGTGTCCAACGTTGTGGAATTAGAGAAAAAGGGCTTCTTAACGTGCTTTTATCCGGGTTGGAGGGAGTTAAATATTAGTTAAATGTAACATTGGGGCGTGTGGTTGTAGTGGGTGGAGGTGGTGAAATTAGGATATCCATTTTGGAGTTCAAGCTAGTATAATATAGTTAACATTACACAATAATAAGGAAGAGAGCTATGTTTGTGATACATCGCTATTGATATGGATTTAGAGTGCATATTTGAGACTTCTAAACAGCAAACAAAAATGTTACTTATGGGTGAGTGTTTTTAGCAGAGCCTTATAAAGTCCTTAGAGGCTTCTCAATTCTTAAATTTCCCCTCCTCGACTCCTCGGTCCTCCGGTAGTGACCCGGAAATGAATTTGAGCGCACATCTCATTTCTCTAAATGCGAGGACCGAGCATCGAGGAGGCTCTCTGGAGGAGCTATAACCGAGGATACACTGATGGTTCCTCCACGGCTCCTCCACGGATGCATTTCCGGGAACGGTGGAGGCTTGACGCACGGCCGGACTTATCTCAGCCAATGACAGCTCTGCATGCATCCTCTGGATATTATTTTAGTAACTGCTTTCATCGCAACGCGATGTTTACAGTGAGAACAGCTGTAAGGTCCGTGCAGAAAGCAGAGCAGTGTGTAAAATATATATCACTCAGTATAACAGGCCTACATTACTCTCTGTATTTGTATGCTGTAGTTTAGTAGATATCTACAAACAAAGAGTCGATATTTTTCTAAGACCATTTAGTGCTTCACATAATAAAATACACAACGGCTGTAGCCTGATTATGCTTTAGGAGCTAGGTGTGTGTGTTGTACAGTGCGTAGATGCGGCGGACAGACGGATCTCAGTTGGTTTGGTGTCCTATGCTTACTTTTAATACTTGTAAATACAACTTTTGGCCCGTAATTTCAATTCCCCATGTCAGCGACCAGAGAGAGGGGGGGATATATCCAGTCTCTGATTGTGTTACGTTATTATGAGAGTGCTCTCATACTTTAAATTGTATATATTTATATAAATATATGTGTGTGTGTCCGCATCTGTAGCCTGTTATCGTCTCATTATACCGCACTGTCAATGAATCAAAGTAAATATATAAGTCGTCATGAACACATCTGTCCATCAGACAGAGGGCTGCTGTGCCTCCTGTCATCATTGATGGACGTCTCTTTAAAATGACCGCTCAGAGGAGAGGAGTTCTCATTTCTCTAACGCCTGCTGCTTCCCCTCCTCTCTCCCCTCCTCAGTCCTCCGCTCGCATCTCCTGTGGGCGGGACTAAGTCTCGAGGATAGGAGTCGAGGAGGGGAGTCGAGGGGAAATGTAAGAATTGAGAAGCCTCTCTTGTGATTCTGTTGATTATTACCTGTCTGTATTATGTTGCTGCTCAGCTGATTTTGGATTGATGGCAAAGGGAGAGGGACCTAAGTGAGAGTGAAAACACAAGGTAAGTTTAAAATAGGCCAGCAATTTCCCATCCTATAGGTTGCTATTTATTTTATTTTTATTTAACCTTTTATTTAACCAGATAAAAGCATTGAGATAGAATCTCATTTGCAATGCTGACCTGGCCAAGAAGGCAGCAACGTTACACATAACACAAACATATAAAATACAGAGAACATAACTAAGAAAACAAAAGACAAAAAAGCAGTCACTACATTGTGCACATTAGGACAGTAAGAAAGGTGCACTACTTATTACTGCAAGAGCAACTAGTGGTAAGGACTTCAGACAACTTCAATTTAAAACATGCTATTGAGACAAGTGCCGTCAGTTTGAGGCGTGATTGAAGGTCATTCCAAGACCAAGGACCATAATAAAAAAGACTCCTTTTCCCAGCCTCAGTCCGCACAGCAGGAACCTGGAACCGTATCCAGGCACTGGATCTGAGGTTGTAAGAGTCACAAACTGGAGCAAATCTGGCACATATGTGACCCGCTCTATCGAAATCAGTCGGAAGTCGCAACGGCTCATTTCAAAATAAACGTGGATTTGCGTAAAAAAATATTTTTTCGGGGTTCGGGTGTTTTGTTTGATTTTAAACAAACAAAGTCTTGGCTTTCAGAATATGAAACTTTTATTTCCAAAATCACACGATAAATACATTTTTGAAGCTTGTAAAGGGACGAAGACAGGCACCTCTCACTCGCAATCCGCTCTTCCACAGCGCCGCCCCCCTCCCTCCGGCTGAAATTATGAATGTAAGAGTATAGTAATCATAGATAACACGGCAGGGTCCGTTACAGTTTGTTTTCATCTGATTTAAAATAAACAAAGTCTTGGCTTTCAGAATATTAAACTTGTTTCGGTAAATTCAGATGATAAATACAACTTTGAAGCTTGTAACGGCATAATTACAAGCGGAGAACGGAGTAATTTAACGTCACAGCAGGCATAACAACAGCCGGTGTTTCTCGTAAGGGTTTTCCCCGGGAAACAACCGCAATACACACAAACGCAAAATTACACAAACACACACACGTATACACACACACTCGCGAGCTTCCCCCAGACCAGTAATCCAAACGAAAATATCTTCCCTCCGTAGTATTTTGATCATTTGCTCTGCTAATAATCAATTAGATCGATGGATTCCAGAGAAGAGAAAACTTTAAAGGCCTTTTTCTCAAAATGATGACTCGGTGACAGTCATTATATAATGTGACATATTTTGCTTAATATTTGGAGTACAACAACAATCCTGATATCATTAGAAAGATAGGAATCTCCTCTTTCCAGCAGTGTATACAACTCAAAATGTGTCTTCGGGTCAATGCGACTGATTTCGATAGAGCAGGTCACATATGTACAGTGGAAGCTTACCTAAAATGGCTTTATACATTAATAAAAACCAATGCTGCATCCTACGCATAGTAAGTGAGGACCATCCAGACCAGCATTGACTTGCTTATCTTTCTTACAGTGCAGACGATTTTCTGCTTGCTCTTGCCTCTGCTTACTTCTTATGCTGATTTTCCTATTCTTATTCTCTGAAAACTTCGAGCAGCGGCTCCTGGACATTAACTTATCACTGGGACAGTTCATCTTCGTAAATAGACGGAGGGTTTCAGCCATATTTCAACATTTTTACGACGACCTCAGTCTTACAGTAGCGTGGCCTAGCAACAGCTAAAGCCTGGTAGGCTACTGCATGCTATTTAGCTTAAGCTAGTTGGTAGCAAAATGCCTCCGTTCTCTACAGATGACTTCCAAAAACTTATACAGAAGATGGCTGTGTTGGAAATGAAAATGCAACAGTTGGAAGTTAACGTGGAAGTGAATGGACTATGTCGTGGAAATGACACCACTTTACCAGTGTTGCAAAATAATGGAAAAGGGTATGCTAACTCACAGCTAGTTAGCAGCTACAAGGATTCCAAGGAACAGGAGGGCTGTGTACTGGGTAATAAATCTACAAGTGGTAGTCCTCCCTGGAACTCTCTGGGTGCAAAGCCTAAGAGTAAATCATTTCCATGGGATTTGGGAGGACGGATAACAGGCAGAGGACGGATAACAGGCAGAGCCCAGCGCTCTGAAATCTGTGATGCGACCGGCTGGCCTGCATTGTTATCACCTAGGAAGAGCGCCGCTTCAACCCCTATTCATACTAGGAGACAGCCGTGGACAGCTGCTAAATGGAGAATTACAAACAATCCTCCTAAACCACCAAGTGTGCCAATCCAGAACAGATACGCTCCGCTGACCGAGAGCCGGAGATCTCTTTCTGATGACCTGGATAACCTATCCTCTTCACACAGCAGGGTAAGGACCAATAGCTACTCTAAAAGTAAAAGGCCAGAGGGAAAGCTAAGACTGGGCCTGAAACTCTGATTGTGGGTGACTCTGCTGTAAGAGATGTAAAAGGTCTGTGTAATAAGAACAACACCAAAGTACTCTGTTTTCCCAAGGATGTGGTATCTGACTTGGCTGAGAAGATCCTGCATATTGGGGCTGAACATCCGACTGTGAAGAATATGGTACTGCACATTGGAACAAATGACGTTGTGAAACAAGAGTCAGAAGTGCTGAAAGAAGACTTTAAGTGTTTGTTGGAAACTGTCAGCTCTCTAAATGCAGAGGTGTTCATCAGTGGCCCTCTACCGCCAGTCAGAAGAGGAGTGGAGAGATTCAGCAGATTGTTTGCACTGAACACCTGGCTTTCAACTGTCTGTACTGACCATTCTGTCCATTTTATTGACAATTTTAACTTTTTCTGGGATCGCAGACATCTTTTCAAGGCAAATGGAGTTTGCCTGAACAAGTCAGGAGTGAAATTGTTTCTCTCTAACATATTCAACTGCCTGTGTCATCAATCTGTTCCCTCTGCCAAGGACAAGCGGCAAGAGGAATCAAAACAGGAGAAAGACACAACACATCGCGCAGAAAACCCTGAAGAAGTATCACTGCACCCGCCTGAGGAATGTTCTGATTATGGGAGACCTATGACACAAATGGAGGAGTCTCCACTGCCCGTCACCCTCCCTGTCAACGCCTTTGAGGATACTCTTCATTCATCCCCCAGCTCTCTCTACTCTCCGCTCACCCTTTCACCCTCGCCCACCCCCCTGGAGTTCGATGACCACATGAAGGCGACACGCAGGATTGGCAGCATGTCCTTTACCCCCGCCCCTCAACGACGCCCACCAAAATCACCGAAGCAGAGATGCGCACCATCTCCCCCGGCTTACAGTGTAGCCCTCACCCTGGCCTCCTATGATGAGAGGAGCAGGGTGGTGGGTCCTCCCTCCCCTTCAAAGCCTGATAGGGATGTGTGTGTACAAAACGCTGCTGATATCTGCTGGGTCCAGGCTTAAGGGCGTATGGCACTCTCAACTCTTTCCAGGACATGCCGGGGCCCTGCCTGCCTGTAGCTTTGCCGATATCTGTGTTGATAGGTAATAGATTAAGAGCGGTGAATCATCTTAGATACAGGAAGCGCTCAAACGTTTGTGTGAGTTTATCTAATTTAGCAGTGATTCCATGTCAGCCACAGCTTGTTACAAAAAACCTGACTGATAGTGTGTTTAACGAACTTAAACTAGCTTTATTAAATGTCAGGTCTTTGGCAGGAAAAACATTTTTAATCAATGATTTTATCACTGAGCACAATCTCGATTTTATGTTTTTAACAGAAACTTGGATTGAACAAAATAACAGTGCAGCTGTTCTTATCGAATCAACCCCTCCCAACTTTAGTTTTATGAGTCAGGAAAGAATGCATAAGAAAGGGGGTGGAGTTGCTATTCTGTTCAATGATTCCCTTCAATGCAGGAAGACATCTTATGGGAACTTTGCTTCTTTTGAATATGTGGCCCTTCAGCTGAAATGCTCCTCTCGAGCTCTGTTCCTAAATATCTATAGACCACCCAAATACTGTGCAAGCTTTTTTGATGATTTTACCGAACTGCTGTCTATAGTGTGTATTGACTTTGACCGTCTAGTCATTGTTGGTGATTTTAACATCCATGTTGACAACCCCCAGGACAGAGGGGCAAAATAACTGTTTTGTGTTCTTGATAGCTATGGACTGACTCAGCATGTGACGGAGCCCACGCACAATAAGGGGCACACTCTGGACTTAATTATCTCAAAGGGTCTGAATATCTCTAAGGTTGTGGTGACTGATGTTGCACTCTCTGACCATTCCTGTGTTTTCTTTGAGAGCTCTATTTCTTTTCACAAAAATGTTCAGAAAGAGGTAACCACAAAGCGATATTTAAGGCGAGACACCCCAGGTGAATAGGGTAATTTTTTTAACTTAAAAGTATCATCTAGAAATTTCTCCAGTTAATTACTTACAATAAGGGAATTGTTTTTTGTATTACAAGTTTTCTGAAATAGCATGTTTAAATATGCAAATTATCCATTATCTCATTAAATATGCACATATTTTAACACATTTCAGGAATCGAAATCTGAACTTTGGATAAAGCCAGGTTCAAAATTCTTGTTTCATTTTGTAGTCATATTAGTATCTAAGGCTTTTACAGAAGGGATATTGGATATCTCTTTTTATCACTCCATAAATCAGAAAATACTGTCAACAGCCCTAAAATATCAATTTTCGCCATGTTTTTAGGTATACAATGTTGTATAATTCAGGCTATGAATGACATATGAACAAACCCTTCTGTAAAAGCCTTCATAATATTGATAGGAATATAACTGGAAGGTTTGGTGTATCTACGTGGTACTGAAGTTGAAATTTCGAACTCAGAGTAGGAGAAAAAACTCATTTTGAGAAAACGACCTTTAAAGATTGCAGTGAGGCGCTAGCTAAACCCTCCTGTTCTTTGGATGACAGCTTGCGCCTCGACGCACTCCGTGAAGGTATTTCATGTTCGGGTCATTTGTTTTTTGTATAACCTTGCTTCGTGCAAGTGACAATTGTTGTTTTCTTCTCTGTGAACGTTTTTTTCGCCGTTCTTTTGCTATTTTGAGATTTCAATTTCTAGCGGAAAGCTAACCAGGAAGTGTTTTAGCACACCACGTGACGCATCTGAACGAATCACGTTGTCAGAAATTGACACCAGCCAATGAGATTTTGTTTCTTGGTTTAAGACCCCTTTGTGCTTTCACGATTGGTTGCTGATACAAAGGAAATGACCATATTTGGATCCGATGAGATTGTGCAGGAGAGACACAGCTTTCCAACGATATCTCTGTTGACATGGTGTACACAGCGGTCGCGGTACTTTATGTTACGTTAGAATGCTAAGTTTTGGTGAATTTAGGAGAAATCTACAGACACAAATAGACAAACTATAGTAAAATAAACACTTAAATGTGTATTTTGTACGTTTTCCTTCCAAAAGCCTGAAAGAAAACATGTTATAGAATCAAATAGCACAAAATCTCAAAATTGACCAGTACTTGAAAAACTGTGTTTTTGCCTGCCGTGTCTCGCCTTAACTGAAAATACTAGGAAAATGTTTACTCAGAATTTTTCTTCCACACTTGCCCCTGCTAACATCTCAGTAAATGAGCTAGTACATCATTTTAATTCAAAAATTAAAAATGTTATAGATGCCATTGCTCCAACTAAGGTAAAGGAAGTGTCTGGCAAGAAAATATCTCCATGGAGAAAGGTCATGACCGTGAAAACAGAAAAAAGAGAATGTCGAAAAGCTGAACGCAGGTGGCGAAAAACAAATCTCCAGGTTCACTTTGAAATCTATAAAGAGAGACTTGGCCTTTATAATTTGGAATTGAAAAACGCTCTGACATCATTAGCAAAAACAAAAACAACGCACGTGCCTTGTTTGCTACCGTCGACAGACTAACTAACCCCCCAGTGTCAGTAGCCTCTGAATTTCTATCCACCAGGGCGTGCAATGATTTTGCCTCCTTCTTCACTGACAAAATTCAGAAAATCAGACAAGCAGTCAGTGCCTCTGCATCAGGAACAGCAAATGTGTTGTCTCTGTGTCCACTTAACATCAATTCAAACACCATGACACAATTCCATCAGATTAATGATAAAAACCTAGAGGACATTATTCAACTTCTGAAATCCTCCTCCTGCTGCCTTGATATTATTCCAACAGGATTTTTCAAAGATGTTTTGCCTTGCATGGCCTCAGATCTACTTCATATAGTAAACAAATCTATTCACTCAGGTATTTTTCCACAGGCCTTTAAAACTGCAGTCATTAAACCGCTCTTAAAAAAGAATAATCTAGATGCTTCAGTAATGAACAATTACAGGCCCATATCAAACCTCCCATTTCTAGGTAAAATCATTGAAAAAGTTGTTTTTCAACAGTTGAGTAATTTCTTGCATTTAAATAACTGTTTGGATGTGTTCCAGTCAGGCTTTCGTCCAAACCACAGCACTGAGACTGCTCTTGTAAAGGTCTTTAATGACATCCACTTAAACACAGACAGTGGCAGAACTTCAGTGTTAGTATTATTAGATCTCAGTGCTGCGTTTGACACTGTTGACCACAGCATATTACTAGACCGACTGGAAAACTGGGTGGGACTTTCGGAAACAGTTCTAAATTGGTTTGAATCCTACTTAAAGGACAGAAACAACTTTGTTTCTATAGGTAAATACACATCTGAGTTGACAAATATGACATGTGGGGTACCTCAAGGCTCCATCTTGGGGCCTCTTCTCTTTAACGTCTACATGCTACCACTGGCTCAGATAATGAAGAACAACAAAATAAGTTACCATAGCTATGCGGATGACACACAAATGTACGTAACAATTTCACCAGGAGACTATGCTCCAATTCAAACACTGAGTAAGTGCATTGAACAAATCAATGACTGGATGTGTCAGAACTTTCTCCAATTAAACAAAGATAAAACTGAGGTAATGGTTTTTGGAGCCAAGGCAGAACGTATAAAAGTTAGCGCTGAGCTTCAGTCTGCAATGTTCAAAACAACAGATAAAGCCAGAAATCTAGGTGTAGTCATGGACTCTGACCTCAGTTTCAACAGTCACATCAAAACAGTTACTAAATCAGCTTACTATCACCTAAAGAATATATCTAGGATTAAAAGACTAATGTCACAGCAGGATTTGGAAAAACTTGTCCATGCTTTTATCTTCAGTAGACTCGACAACTGCAATGGTGTCTTCACAGGTCTCACTAAAAAATCTATTAGAAAGCTGCACCTGATTCAGAACGCTGCTGCTCGAGTCCTCACTAACACTAAGAAAGTGGATCACATCACTCCTGTTCTGAAGTCTTTACACTGGCTTCCTGTGTGTCAAAGAATATATTTCAAAATACTGCTGCTGGTTTATAAAGCACTGAATGGTTTAGGCCCAAAATACATTTCTGACCTCCTGCTAAATTATGAACCATCCAGATCTCTCAGGTCTTCAGGGACTGGTCAGCTTTCTGTCCCCAGAGTCAGAACTAAACATGGTAAAGCAGCGTTCAGTTATTATGCTTCAAATATCTGGAACAAACTCCCAGAAACCTGCAGGTCCGCTGTCTTTTTGTCGCTGCTTTTAATTGAACTATTCATATCTTAGACTGCACTGTAAGTTTTATCCATGTATTTTTTCTTTTAATGTTTATTTTATTCGCTTTTCTTTTTAATGACTGATTTTAAATGCCATTTTCTTAATGTCTTTCATTTTTTGTAAAGCACTTTGAATTGCCTTGTGTTGAAAAGTGCTATATAAATAAACTTGCCTTGCCTTGCCTAGGCTATACAGTTTGCAATGATGAGTCCTATATGGTGCATTTGATATATAACGCAGTGCAGCATGGTATAGTGGGTCAAGTTTGGCCAACACAGTGGGACAGGCACATCTATAAATGGTATCACCGTAGTCCAGCTGGGAAAGGAATAAGCCAGAGACCAACCTTTTACGGGATGAAGTTGAAAAACAACTTTTAAGTCTGTAAAAGAAACCAAAAGTGAATTTCAATTTCTTAGTTAGAACTTCAATATGGTGTTTGAAGTTGAGATTACTACCTACAAATAAGATATTTGTAGGTATCGACAAACTCAACAGAAACGCCATCAAGGGTGTCAATGGAGAGGCAAGAGGACGCTGACTTGGGAGCAAAAAGCATTGCTTTGGTTTTCTTACTGTTCAAAAGCAGTTTGGAATCAAGAAGTGCATGCTGCAGCGTGATAAAATCAGATTTTAAATTGGAAACGACCATATCCAGAGAAGGAGCACATGAGTATACAATAGTGTCATCAGCATACATATGAGGGTAGAAAATTGCATCTGATTACAAATATTGTTTACATATAATAAAAAGAGCAAAGGCCCCAAAATAGAGCCCTGTGGAACTCCCTTCTTCAAGGTGACAGGGTCAGAGACAGTACTACCCAACCTGACGCATTGAGTACGGTCGGTTAGATAACTCTGAAACCAGCAAATGGCATTATGACCGAAACGAGACATCAACATAACATTAGACATAATGTGGTTATCGACAGTGTCAAATGCTTTGGCTAGGTCAATAAACAATGCAACACATACAGATTAGTTATCCAAAGCAGCCTTAATATCGTCTAAGACTTTCAGACTGGCAGTCACAGTACTGTGCTTTGATCTGAATCCAGATTGCATAGGGTTAAGGATGTTGTGTGAATTTAAAAAAAGTTTTAGCTGAGTAGAAACTAGGGACTCAAGAATCTTTGATAACGCAGAAAGATTTGAGATAGGACGATAGTTATTTAACTCCGTGGGATCACCAGCTTTCAAGAGGGGCGATACCAGAGCTTGCTTCCACACAGCTGGCAGTGTGTGAGTGGACAGGGAGAGATTAAAAATATCAGTTACTGGTTGTGCAATAATCTGAGCTGCAATTTTTAAAAAGAACGGGTCGAGGCCGTCAGGCCCGGCAGACTTTTTAGAATCAATTCATTGCAAACCCTGTAAGACTTCAGAGACCGAGAAATAAGCTAAATCAAAAACAGGGGAGTTCATCTCTTGACTAGGGCTGTGAGTACGACCATTTAGAGAGTCATGACTTTGCTCATCAAAAATGTGACCAGCCTTTTTGAAGTGAGCATTGAAAGCATTAGCCATACCATCTGAATCTGAAATAAACGAATCACTGACCTTCAGTTTTTTTGGGAAACTAGAAACCTTCTTGTTCTGAAGTGATTTAATTGTTTTCCAGAACTTAGAATGGTCATTAAAACAATCAGTGGTTAAGCTCAGATAGTAATCAGCTTTAGCTTTTTTAATAAGGGCTGAACATTTATTTCTGAGGACACGAAAAAGAAGCCAGTCATCACTAGTGTTAGACTTTCTAGCTAAGGACCATTGCTTATTTCGATCATGAATTAGATCAGATATTTCTATGGTAAACCATGGAGTGTTCCTATTCTTAACTCTGAATTTTCTAAGGGGGGCATGTCTATTAATAATCGATAAAAAGTGATCAATAAGAAATTGGACGGCAACATCGACAGATGGAATTAACGCTATGAAGTGCCATTTAACCTCCGCCAGATCGTGTAGGAAAGCCTGCTCAGAGAAATGTTTGAAGCAGCGCCTGAGCACAATAAGGCCCTTGGCTTTGGGCAACTTAGTGCTCCTAACGCAAGCAATAGTGCAATGGTCGCTGATATCATTAGGAAAAACACCAACAGACACATACTTATGAGCTGCATTTGTTAGAATGACATCTATAAGGGTATCGTTATTGAGTTTGGCAGGGTTTATTCTAGTGGGACTATCAATAAGCTGAGTTAAGTTCAAAGAATCACAAACCTGCTTAAACTGTGAAGATTTATCACTCAACCAGTCCCAATTTAAATCTCCCAATAATATGATTTCAGAAGAAAACGTAGACAACAATTCAGTAAGGCTAGTAGTTGCATCCATGATGGCCGATGGAGGCCTATAACAGCCAATAACAGTGAGAGGAGCATTTGCTATAGTTATTTCGACTGCTAGAAACTCAAATTGCATTGGAATTGAAATTGAGTGAAGGACTGAGCACTGTAGTTTCTCAGCAGTGCAACACCACCAGCTCTGCCCTTATGATCTGCTCTGAATACATTATATCCATCAATGTGAATAACAGTGTCAGTGACAGACGGTTTTAACCAGGTTTCAGAAACTACAACAATATCAGGCTTAGCAACTAAAAACCAAGTCTTGAAAACATCTAATTTGGGCACTAGGCTTCTAGCATTAA
Organism: Pogonophryne albipinna; assembly: GCA_028583405.1. Taxonomy (NCBI): domain Eukaryota; kingdom Metazoa; phylum Chordata; class Actinopteri; order Perciformes; family Artedidraconidae; genus Pogonophryne; species Pogonophryne albipinna. The sequence goes on along the minus strand of JAPTMU010000073.1, from coordinate 215,517 downwards.
CATGCAGAAAACCCAATCCTTGCCTACAGCTAAAGTCATTCGGAGTTGGCAAATGATGCAGGGAAGCAGAGAAACACTCAGGACCAGGGTTAATGTTAACGTTACCAGAGAGTAAAAGCAGTAACAATATTAACAGTCTGGAAGATGATTTTTTCACATGGGCTCTGGACGCGTCGCTCCTCAGGGGGGCGGGGCTGCTCCGATCCTTCGATATTAGCGAGTCCAGAGTAAAAAGGGCATACGGGAGAGCGCATTTCGTGCCATGAAACGTCAGCTTTTGGTAAAAACTATCCGATGGAGTCAGCGCTCCAGAGGTTCCCCCATCCGAATGTCCGAAGTGAACAGAGATATTGCTGGGAGGCAAGCCGTCAGTTTTGCTGACATGCGGGCTGACAATTAATCCCAGGAAAAAAGCGAACACAAGGGTAGCTTTAGGCAACATTGTGCCTTAACACACCCAATTCAGGATCCGCAGCTCAGGTCGATCAGCAGCTCAGGTCAACCAGCCCCCGACAGCACGGCAGGACAGACAGCAATCCAGAGTCCGAAAGAGCGACAGCTCAGGCAGAGAGCAAACTATCCAGTCACAGCGAGGCACCGGCACAAAACAGCCCAAACACTTAAGCTTTTAAAACGTTTTTAAAAGCGCAGCAGACCAATTTAAAAACGGGTCTAAAAAGCTAATTAAAAATTATAAAATGTCAGTATGCACAAGAAGAACGAGAATGAGACAAACACTAACAGAGACAGACACAAATCAACGTGCTGCCATCTTGGAACCTGAGATACATCTGCTAGATGTATCTAACCTTTTATCCTGTCTTTGTCTCCCTCTTTCAGCACAAGAACCCCAGGGGGATTCAATGGAGCCTGAAGACCTGCAATGAGACCCTCACCCTGCGCCTGAGTCTCAACTCCCAGAGTTTTGCAAGCCTCTCCCTGTTCCTTATTTTGATTAAACAGACGTTAAGCTTCCCAATGGTGTGGTCTTCGTGTTGTGAAAAATATGATTGCCTCACATATTTTGTTGCTGTTTTTGTCTTCTGTGATAGTTAAATTGCTCCTGCTGACTTGAGCCAGCCATGCTTTCCTCCTCTCTGTGTCAGTGGGGAAACTTTACATTCATACTCCTTTCTCTGAGCGATTGGAGCATCCCCCGGCAGCACAGCAAACCATGGGGGAGACTATATGACAGGTCAACACGGAGGAAAAGGCACAGACAAACTGCATGATATGCTATTCAATGTTTATTGAATTCCATTTATTTACAATGGATGTTCCTAAAACAACACATTTAACATCATCATCATCATTCTGCTGCTGCTAGTCCTTTGACTCATTGTGCTGTCAGTTGACAATCATTGATAGTCACCTGTCGGTCTCCTGTCCTTTCTGAAAGTCATAAAGATGACATTAGTCATTTAGATTACTTATGTCCTCAATTACCATGGGATTACTGAAACCACCATGAATTAAAGAAATGGTAGAAATTAATCTAATCAGAAATTTGAAACCTTCCTTCCCTCCCTCTAAATATATCAATAAACATTAGGATGTGATGCTTCTGACTACCATACAAGTTTAAGAAGACGAAAAACGAAATTACAATAAAAATATTCATAACTCATATTCGAATACCTGAATATTCGAATATTTGATTAATCATTCCCATCCCTAATCCATAGATCTCTTAATTTTGCTCTCAAAATGCACCAGATTGATGCTTTTAACTTCAATATTTAAAAAATCTTCCCGGGGGGCTTGCCCCCGGAACCCCTAGAGGAGGTTAGGTCCACCCCCCACTTAAATCATGTTCACATGGATAGGATACTAAATACACTTGCACACATCTTGTGTCCATATATATGTTCTGTTTTGGTGGTCATGCCACAACCGTGCACGTGCATGCATGCGCGAGTCATGGTAAAATGTCTGGATTAAGAGGTTGCTTTTACTTAGCACAGCATGAAAGAAAGGTGAAATTAATGGGCTGTGATGTTATTTTTTTTAAGCAAAGGTTGAGTTCAATAATGTGTACGGCCCTCGGAGGATGTTGTAAAAATTGAAATGGCCCTTGAGAGGAAAAAGGTTTGAGTGTAGGGGGTGGTTTGGAATTGAGCCTATAGGCGCCATATAGTTCCGAAATGTCGTGTTCACACAAAAAGAGCCGGAACTCAATTGAATTTATGAGAACCTTTTTACCCCCTTTTTACCCCTGCTAGAGAGCAGGGATTTTCTTGGGAGAAAAAGGTTCCTATGTCTGATTGGCTGGGCGGAATGAAAACCACGCCCCGTAAAACTCCAAAACCCCTCGCATTAGCATTATTAGCATTAGCCCAGCGCAGAAACGCAGAGACACAAACACAAAATAAAACATGGGAGCGGTGGAGATGAGGAGGTGTCGGCGTTCTGGCGATTTACTCGGAAGGCTTCAGTAGAAGCTGCTGGGAGTCCCAGCAGCTTCTACTGAAGCCTTCCGAGTAAATCGCAGTAAATCAGTAAATCGCTTCTACTGAAGCCAGTCCCCAACTCCGGGGACTTCCGGCCTGGGTCTTCGGGTGGCAGTATACACCGTGAAGTTGTTTCCGGCCTGCCAGTAAACCCAAAGCAGAAGAAGAAGAAGTGACGTCAGCGGCTTCATTTGCCTAATCCTCCCTCAGTGGCTTATTCCGGTGTGAACGCGATCTGTACTCATGTTCTAACTTCTGATGAACCTTTGTGGGAAAAGTACTGCGGTGTGAAAGCGCCTTATGTATGTATGGCTCCTTAATGGTGGAATGAGCTCCCCATGGACATCAGGACAGTGAGACGTCTATTTGTATATAACATTAGAAAGAGTGATTCTTATTAATAAATTATAAGCCTATTGTGTTCATTTTATGTTGATGTGAATTTCGAATAAATAGACAACATCACCAATCCCAAAGTTTCATGGATTGAATAGGAAACTAAGGGAAAAGTCATATTAGAAAGTTTTAGCCTGCAATACTCTGTATTGGAAGAATACAAAGAGTTATTCATAAACAGGACATCGCTCCGGCCTTGAGTTGTATGGGAGATTCACTCCCACGTTTAGCTAGGAAGCAGCATTATGAAGGTTTTCCACTATAACTGTAGAAACATTAGCGAAAACAAATTATGTATGATGGCGACAGAGTAGGGAGGGTCTTCCACAGGCCGGCCGAATGCTGATTGGGAGGATCGTGTTGCCAAGAGACTTTTTTCTAAGTCTGTGCACCTACCAAAGAGAACCAAGTCTAAACCACGGTATCTCTTCTTCGAGTCTTGACCAATCATAAATGTACGGGCAACGCCCTGTGTAATACAATTTATTGTCGCACGAAGTTCGGGGCTCTTTCCGGAAATAGTGGTTACAGATTACAGCTTTGCTGCCAGTGTATTCTATGACGTGACGGAGTCCTTGGCCAAGTGAATATAGATCTTTTGCTCTCTTATAATAAATAGTTAAACTTAGAAGTTGTCTGTCTTTCCTGGAATTTTGAACACAACAACAGCAGAAACTCTGCATATGTTCCATCACAAACTGAAGACGCATATATTTCGACTGTACCTTGGCAATTAAGTTATTGCTGTAAAAAAAAAAACGAAGCACTTAATGTTGATTTAATGTAGGCCTTGTATCTGATTCACCAGCTCTTACTATGGTATGATCCTGCTTAAAGTGAATATCTCTGCACTTTCCTTGGTGTCCGGAGTTTGATTCTTTATGGTTTTTGCACTTATTGTAAGTCGCTTTGGATAACAGTGTCAGCTAAATGTAATGTGTGGTTGTATTCTTTCAACACAGCTAAAACCATTTACTTCGTTGGCCCTTAATTATTTAGTGAGAATGGCTTCGGTGGATAGGTTAGAATACCTTTATTAGTCCCATAGAGGGGAAATGTACATTGCTACAGCAGAAAAGAGCCAAAGACAGCTTAATGTTACCTAAAGTGTGCATAAAAAAGAATTAAAGATAAAAGAAGAAAGAAATTATAATTAAAAAAGTTACTATGAAAAATAAACATCCTGTAACAGTTCTGAGAATTTAGCAGCCAGGTATATTATCCATTATATTTGAGGAAACATCACATTGTACATGCTTTATTCACAGGGCTATGTTGCCAAACATGGTCAATTAAAACTGATACAAATATATGTTACGCCAAACTCAAACTATTGGCTGCTTCTAATAAACATATAAAGAAACACGTGAGTTGAGACTGAAATACAACATTTTAGTTTTGTCAATGTGTGATCAAGCCTTCTCTCAGAGGAACCTCACTGAATAAATAAAGGTTAAAGGATAACAGTTTTAAAAAAGAATTATGGAGTCATGTTTCACAGCTTGTACAGATGATTAAGTATTAACAGAGGATCATTTGTAACTCAAAGAACATTGTGCCTTGCTCCCGGGATGTGCTACAGTGGGTGTAATATCGCAGTGGGTGAATACATTAAATGCATCTTACACACATTTTGTATCTTGAATTCTTGAGGGGGAGGAATCTCATAACAGTGGGCTCATTGTTTTCCAATGTTTAAGGATTCAGAGCTTTCCACATTATACAATAACAGGATTGCACAATGAGATGGAGTTGTAGCCCACACAATGCTACACAGAGAAAACTGCATAAGCAAATAATCAAATAATTTAAACGTGAGTAAAATAAAGCAAAAAAGGCAATATCAGCGCGTCCCAGGCAACGCCCTATGGTTGCACTGTTCCAAAGTTACAGTTATCGTTATGGATTAGCCACTCCTAGAGCCCCGGCCCTGTCCTTCGTGCCCTGGCTTAATTGCGGGCGCCGATCGCCACCAATTATGCTTCGAATGTTTTGGGCCTGACCACGTCGTGGACAGCGTGAACCATTCTCCGTCCTGCGGCTCAGACGCCATCACCGTTTGGGGAATTTCCAGGCACACTATGGCCGTGTCTCAATTCAGGGGCTGCACCCTTCGGAGGCTGTATTTGTATGGAATGCCATTTAAGCCAAAATTAAATAAACACTCTAGTACTCTTAAGTGGTTTGAAAACTGCCAATAAACCAAACCGGTTCCGGTTCAAGAACCGTTCTTGTGCTTTTCTGGTGCTTAACTGGTTCTTCTCTGGACCTGAGTCCAGAGCCAGTTCCGGGCTACAGCCTGATTTAGCTCTGGTTCTTCCTGTTTCAGCCGCAGCGGAGCCGCCGGTGTTACCGTTTAACTGGTGACGCGGGGGAACTCGTGACGTTCTATAACGGTAGGAATGAATGAATGAAAACTTTATTACAGACTCAGGGTCCAGATAAAAGACAAGATATTACATAGATAAAATACAAGGCATTACATACAATAAATTACATACACAGCATAACAGGAATGTGTCAGGGGCGTGTACTTTGAGGAGCCATTGTTGAATAACAAGGAAATACACATTACGATCGCTTCTTCTGTTGTTTACATTGATCTTTTGGTATATTTGACTCCATAGGAACACTTTGATGCACATTCAGTACCAGTGTGTGAGGTTGTGGTTGCGATGCCGATATCCGGACGCGTACAGCGAGGACTACAACATGACAATGAGGTGACTGGGGATGTCTGTTCAACACATTGCAAACGTGAATAAATCATTTCAAATAATATATTTGTCTCCGACTTTCATTTGTACATCGTTGTTAATGTGATGTTTAGTAGCTTTGATAGCTGTCCATACCTTCAGACAGCCTAAAAGTAAGACACAAGTTGTTTACTCACAGCCCGAATGCAGCATCGAGATCCGTGGCAAGCTGTGATCCTCTCCGATTAAGTAAAATTAAAATTAAATACCTCCATCCCTCTCATCACAACAAGACTCTACACTGTGCAGAAAAAAAACAACATCAATGAAAATAACCTTGCTGGATAGCTTAGAATGAAACAAACAAACTATCTTCCATGTCCGATACATATACACAAGTTGAATCCATATAATGACATTTTTATTTTATATACATGTAATATATAAAATAACAATTTCATTATATGGATTCAACTTGTGTATATGTATCAGCCATGGAAGATAGTTTGTTTGTTTCATTCTAAGCTATCCATCAAGGTTATTTTCATTTATGTTTTTTTTTTCTGCACAGTGTAGAGTCTTGTTGTGATGAGAGGGATGGAGCAGTGGCGGCTGGTGGAAAATATTTTTGGTGGGGCTGTTGATATAGTGAGTAAAAACATTTTTTTTGGGAGAAATGACCCCTTAAATTAGGACTTCTGGTGATGTAATGGCGCGTTTCCAATGCTGCGTTCAGACCGGACGCGATGCGAATATTTGCTTCGCTCTAAACGCTCCTATCGCATCGCTCTAGTCGCTCGAGTTTCACCGCGGCTGCCAGCTGTGTTTACTCGCATCATTCAAACAAGACGCGCTGGCTCAGGAGCTACAACTACAACAAAATGAACATATTTTACCGTGATTAAATTGTAATACACGTTTCAAAATGATGCCGAAGTAACAACATCCTGATACCGGTTAGTAAAAACCATGAATTAATGCTTTGACAAGTCTGCAGACAGACGGCAGGCGAAAAACCTTTTAGAATGCTTGTTTTCTGAATGGAGCTTGGCTAAGCTAACGTTATATATGCTCCGACCGTCCACACTCACAACAACGGCCTATACAGACATAAATAAACCAGCGACTGTATTCTCCATGACACAGACAGTCTGTGGTTTGTACTTGTTTAACTTTTGTCTAGTTTCTGAACAGATCATATCTGTCCCCGGTTGTTTGAAGAGCAAGCATGGGAAACAAAAGATAGCATTTACCTGTTTGCATCCAGCTAGCCATGCCTTTCTGGTGTACCAGCTACGATGAGAAGCCTCGTTGATATGTTTTGTCTTTTTCACGAGCTTGCTGTGATATATACAAATCGGGTTGGTCCGGTCCAAGGTCTTTAAGTATCAATTTATCTCCCAAACTTCTCCTTTCGAAAGGATTGGAGAGTAGCTCTTGCACGGAATTGGGTGCGGACCGAGGTCCGTCGACTCCACCTGCACACCATTCTCATCCAAATACTGCGTCACCTTGGTCACTCACGAGTCTAAAAAACAACTCACGTCAACGCACGTAAGCAACGTGGGCGCCAACGTGAGCGCCCTCGTAACCAAAATATTTGACGGCGCTGATTGGCTGAAATTATGTTTCGGCGGCACAGTTTACTATTGAGACTTTTGCAACGTGCTGGTTGCTGCTGTTTGGCTCGGGGGCTCCGCCCGGTAATGATAAACTAATGCCACGGGCAAGGCCAGGCAGGAAACATGTGACTTATCAGTAACTTTAGACATCGTAACCAGTGGCGGATTTAGGATTGTAGGAGATCCGGGACTTAGCCCAGGAGTTGTTGGGGGGGGGTGCAGGGGTACAATGCTACCCCTGCCTGGGGGTGGACCGAACATCCTTTAGAGGGGTCGTCGCCTCCTCTTGGGGGGTCCGGGGGCATGCTCCCCCGGGAAGATTTTTTTTTTTTTTGGAGTTGAAAGCATCAATCTGGTGCACTTTGAGAGCAACATTAACCCTACCTTAATAACACCTTAAAGCAGACAAAAGGCACTGGAGAACACTCATTAACACCCTTTAATGAAGCAAACTAATGCCTAAACTCATATCATATCATTCTGGCGCATTGCTTATCGTTTTATAGATCTATTCTCATCCACCATCTTTGTTTGTGACGTAAAAAATGTGTAAGAGTCACGTTTCTGAATCGGACACTCTGATGCAGTCACAGCCAATCGGAGTCTGATTCAGAGGGTTGCCTGTCAGTTCCGTTGTTATGTGTACTGAAACGAGAGCCGGTATAATTCCACGCGTGAAAACAAAATAATAAATGGAATACGTTATTTTAGTGTCTTAAAAGTAGACTGAGGTATGAAGGGTTAACGTTACATCTTAGGATAATTTTTAGTCATGTTCTGTATACATACTAACATATAAGGGTATACTTAGTGTGGTTACTCCATGTTTACTAACTATAACATTAACGTCACATCACTCTTTTTCACTTCTTACTCAGTCAGCCAGATTGCAGATATCACCATTAGATTCACAAACCTGAAACATCATCCATTTCTTCACTGCTGGTGATGACATTGTTGTCAGCTGCTGATACTGCTGCTGCTGCTGCAGCTTGTGGCGCCTGCTTCGATGACAATAACTTTCTAATATCCATAACTGTAGGCTATTAGCTTAAAACTCGTTAGGCACTAGGAAGGATCACTTCTACTTCAGGGCAGGCTACGCAGTACGCAGGTTAATGTCCCGCAGCGGATGCCTCTCTGGTGGACTCCGGTACTGCACATTACTCCCGAGACGTTTTAAAAAAATATGTATATATTTTTAATTTTTTATTTTAAAGGAGACCTATCATGCTATATTTAAATGATATAGTGTATGACCATACCTATATAAGGTATATTTATACATTTTATTTTTCAAAATTCCAAACAGATCATTTTTTAGCCATGCCTCGTTTCGCTCATTTTCGCTCTATTCCAAACCTGTCTTTGAAAATTCTGAGCAGCAGCTGACCACGCCCCCCTGCAGAAGAGGGGGGCGTGAGCTGGCGAGAGTCACGTTACCATGCTTGCTGTGATTACGAGTGTGGAATAAACATGTCATCTCAGAGCAATGCATGTGTTCAAGCATATTATCAATTTGATCCAGAAACTGACCCTGAAGCAGCGGAGGTTTTGGTGGAGGTGCAAACATCTCGGTTGCAGCAGGACGTTTCTGAATGGTTAGTTGACAAGCTGTTGTCCCTATTTATTTTTACTCTGTTACGATGCTTGCTACTTATTCCGTTCATATTTTGGCTAATTAGCAAGAATGCAATGTGTAGTTTGTAACTTAGAGTTTGTAACGCAAAAACAGCGATACATATATATATTTATAAAGGGAGACATTCATATTTTCAGAATATATAATGGCCTCATTGCGTTTATTAATAGTTTAGTCCTTGGAAAGTTCAATAACTTAGGGTGATAAAACGTATAACTCCAACAACACCTCAGTTGTCAGCAATGTGTGTAGTTTCATGTGTTTTTAAAAGCTCAGTTATTGACTTCTTTCTACAGGTGTACATGTGCAAATTGCGCCACGATGCCTTCTGAACCGGAGAATGTGTGCTGCATGGAGATACCACAGGTAACATTTTTGATAGCTTCACTAAGTTGTCTGTTTAGAGAATACGTTTATCACACTAGTGTCAAGACCGATGCAGGAACTTGAGGACTCTGTAACCTGTATGGTGGACCATCCTGGATTGGAGCCTGTGTGCCTAAATGTGTTCTCCCTGCAGAATGCATTGAATATTTACAGAGCTGAACATGGTGGACTACAGTTGAGGCAAATAGAGCAGTGAGTGGTTTGTTTGTTTTGATTGAAATTGTAAAACGAATGCTAATATTGTTCATGGAAATAAATACTGGTGTATATGGCTTTATGCAATCTTTCATTGTACATGTACTATTATATTATATACTACACAGCAATGGCATAACACACCCATGTGTACGACAAAAAAAGTCCACACACAACATTATGCTTTTGAAATCAGAATATTCTTTACCCATCCAAACATGAATAATCACGACACATTTGATATCAACTCGGAACTTTATTGTCAAAATCAACGGTTCTTTGAACCCATAAAAAAAAACTAAATGTACTTGTATTTTGTATAAATGACACTAAATATTTTTTTTATGATTTCAGGCGTCACAGGTATCTAGCCTACAGAAGCTTTGTGAGCTGGTGCTGGGGCTTCCTTGGACGCAGGATCAGAGTGGTGATTCCGGCCTGCGTTGTCCTCAGGATTCGCAGGGAGTTTCCTGATCCGCGAAATGTCTATGTTGGGTTCAGACAGCAGCCAAATTGAACCGTGTAGCATACCCGGCGATGACCTCCTCCCTGTCAGGTCGCTCATAATGGTGCAGGGTCCACAAAGACTTGGTCGAAGATGAGGTCCATCAAGTTGGCCACGTAGCCTGTGCAATGTTAAAAAAAGCACAACAAAAAATGTGGTTTAGATTAGTATATGCATGTAAAAAACTGAAAGTTCTTTCTAATTTTTTTATTTTATATTTGTAAATAGTTGTATAATAAATATTTTAAACACTTACGGAATGTGGGGTCAGTCTTTACTGGTTTTGCTCTGCATTCTCCCTTCCTGGCCTTTGGGAACTGCAGTTTATACAGAGGGTTTCCAGTGGATGTAGTGGCTTGTGCACGCTCAGCGTTTTCATTTTAGTGCAGGGCTGCCAGGTACAGTCTTTCATTTCCGCCATGAGAAAAAAAAATGTAAATAATAGCAAAGGATGTACAAATTGTAACTAATTAGTAAGTATGTGAGGTGCTGGCCTGTAAAGAAGAAAACATAGTTAGAACAAAATCATCTCAATTTAGTATTCAGGATGAGAAAATACTATTTGGATAAATATAGTCTGAAATCCCAAAAGATGGGGCTTAAAACTCTCTATTTAGCAAAGCTCTTTGCTTAGCCTTTTCCAATCTGAGTTAGTTTTGAACCGTAACGTGCATGCTGTGTTTCTGACTCAATACAGATGATGTGTTGGAGAGGGGCTGAGCTCAGTAGACTGACTGTAATGAGTGCTAGCCACTAATTAGCCTGTTGCTAGAGGTAAGGCCTCGTCAACAACAACAGACCAGGGCTTTAGCTCCGTTTTACTCGTGGTGTGTGTCCCCCCTCGCATACATACACAGTGTTGTATCCTAACACACCCCCATTTATATTCATGTGCGCAAACAAGTAAACACACAAAAGCTTTTAAATATAACGCTGCAAAAAACGGCATGTCTCATTAGCGTAGCTTAGCTTACAGATCGATGATATCTGATCGTTCTTACAGACTACAATCACAAAAGCTTTTACATATAACGCTGGAAAAAACGGCATTTACCTACAGAAGATTACGTTTGTTATTATAACTTACTCAATATGATTTTAGAGGATACAACATACTAATAAATAGGAGAATAAATACTTGTGTTATCGGCTAGGGCGTGGCTTTACAGCCTTCACACAGATCGCCATTACGGCAGTATGTCTGAACATGTTCGCAAATGCCTGATAATTAAAATAAAAGACAAAGCAAAGGTTCGCAACCGAGTGTGAAGCGGCTGGGATGAGGATCAGCACCTCCAAATCTGAGGCCATGGTTCTCAGCAGGAAACCGAAGGACTGTCCACTCCAAGTAGGGAATGAGTCCTTACCCCAAGTGAAGGAGTTCAAGTATCTCGGGGTCTTGTTCTCGAGTGAGGGAACAATGGAGCGTGAGATGGGCCGGAGAATCGGAGCAGCGGGAGCGGTACTGCAGTCGCTTTACCGCACCGTTGTGACGAAAAGGGAGCTGAGCCAGAAGGCAAAGCTCTCTGTCTACCGGGCCATTTTCGTTCCTACCCTCACCTATGGTCATGAAGGATGGGTCATGACCGAAAGAACGAGATCGCGGATACAAGCGGCCGAGATGGGTTTTCTCCGCAGGGTGGCTGGTGTCTCCCTTAGGGATAAGGTGAGAAGTTCGGTCATCAGGGAGGGACTCGGAGTTGAGCCGCTCCTCCTTCGCGTCGAAAGGAGCCAGTTGAGGTGGTTCGGGCACCTAGTTAGGATGCCACCTGGGCGCCTCCCTAGGGAGGTGTTCCAGGCACGTCCAGCTGGGAAGAGACCAAGGGGTAGACCTAGGACCAGGTGGAGGGATTATATCTCTTCGCTGGCCTGGGAGCGCCTTGGGATCCCCCAGTCAGAGCTGGTTGATGTCGCCAGGGAAAAGGAAGTTTGGGGCTCTCTGCTGGAACTGCTACCCCCGCGACCCGACCACGGATAAGCGGAAGAAGATGGATGGATGGACAAAGCAAAGACTGCGGAGCGTACAAAATAAAATAAAATGTTACAAAAACATATAAACACCTAACAGATTACTATTCGGGTTTGAGGTGACATTGATACGGCGAAGCTACATGCTACATGCTAGATATACAAGCTAGAGATAGCTTTATCAGGAAAAACACCGCTAAATAAAAATGTACAGCTTCAAAATTGGATGTGTCCTCACTGGCCTGGTCCCGGGTGGTTGGTATTGATCCCGGGTTTAGCATTAGTTTGGAGGCATATCCGTGTTGGACTTGAGAGAAGTTCATAAACATGTCCGTGGTAAAATGTTTGGAACACACAAACAGAAATCTGCCGGGGTCTTCTGGCACATGTCCCTTGAAAATGAAGTCTAGCCACAGATTATTTTCTTTTTCCACTGATGGCATTGCATGCAGTCCCCTGTCCCGAGTCTTGCAGCCAACAACAGCACAACGTTTAACTGGCTTAGACATCCTGGCAAGAGCAGGCAAAAACACAGATGTGACAGGGGTTGATTTAGCCTGCCGATAGCCTATATGCGAATGAGAGGTTTGGCAATGCACGTGGCCGTGGCTAATTCCCCTTATAGGTGGAGAGTTGACCAATAAGCGGAGCATGTCTTTGTGACGTAGAAAAGTGTTGAAATCTCGATCCATTTTTTTAAGATCCGTTGCAGCCCCTTTTTTAGAGATTTGGCTAAGGAGGAAAATAGAGAGGGTTGTGTTTTCTGACACTTGGTGAGTTCCCTGGAACACCGGGGACACATATTCATGTATAAAAGACGTACAAAGGTGCATTTTGCATGATAGGTCCCCTTTAAGGCGAGACACGGCAGGCAAAAACATAGTTTTTCAAGTACTGGTCAATTTTGAGATTTTGTGCTATTTTGATTCTATAACATGTTTTCTTTCAGGCTTTTGGAAGGAAAACGTACAAAATACATATTTAAGTGTTTATTTTACTATAGTTTGTCTATTTGCGTCTTTAGATTTCTCCTAAATTCACCAAAAGTTAGCATTCTAACGTAACATAAAGTACCGCGACCGCTGTGTGCACCATGTCATCAGAGGTATCGCTGGAAAGCTCCGTCTCTCCTGCACAATCTCATCGGATCCAAATATGGTCATTTCCTTTGTATCAGCAACCAATCGTGAAAGCACAAAGGGGTCTTAAACCAAGAAACAAAATCTCATTGGCTGGTGTCAATTTCTGACAACGTGATTCGTTCAGATGCGTCACGTGGTGTGCTAAAACACTTCCTGGTTAGCTTTCCACTAGAAATTGAAATCTCAAAATGGCAAAAGAACGGCGAAAAAAACGTTCACAGAGAAGACGACAACAATTGTCACTTGCACGAAGCAAGGTTAGACAAAAAACAAATGACCCCGAATAAGAAATACCTTCACGGAGTGCGTCGAGGCGCAAGCTATCATCCAAAGAACAGGAGGGTTTAGCTAGCGCCTCACTGCAATCTTTAAAGGTCGTTTTCTCAAAATGAGTTTTTTCTCCTACTCTGAGTTCGAAATGTCAACTTCAGTATCACGTACATACACCAAACCTTCCAGTTATATTCTTATCAATATTATGAAGGCTTTTACAGAAGGGTTTGTTCATATATCATTCATAGCCTGAATTATACAATATTGTATACCTAAAAACATGGCGAAAATTGATATTTTAGGGCTGTTGACAGTATTTTCTGATTTATGGAGTGATAAAAAGAGATATCCAAAATCCCTTCTGTAAAAGCCTTAGATACTAATATGACTACAAAATGAAACAAGAATTTTGAACCTGGCTTTATCCAAAGTTCAGATTTCGATTCCTGAAATGTGTTAAAATATGTGCATATTTAATGAGATAATGGATAATTTGCATATTTAAACATGCTATTTCAGAAAACTTGTAATACAAAAAACAATTGCCTTATTGTAAGTAATTAACTGGAGAAATTTCTAGCTGATACCTTTAAGTTAAAAGAATTACCCTATTCACCTGGGGTGTCTCGCCTTAAGTGAAACATCCGGGGCTTTTCAGAAAACATCCGGGGCTTGAGCCCAAGTAGCCACCCCCTAGTGCCGCCACTGATCGTAACACAATTTTAAACGAGATTTTATCGTAGATTATACATTTTACTGATACCAATTGTATGATATTTACCTTGTTCATTAAAATAAAAATCTAAAATATATATATTTTTTAAATATTTTGTTTTTAAAAAAAAAAAATTTTATTTAATATTTTTTTAAATATTTTTTTTTGTATGTGGGAAGAGGTGGGGCGGCGCCCCTAGCGCCCCTATGGGCCGGCCGCCACTGGGATTGAGTTATTTAATAAAAACCTTGCTCGCTGGAGAATAGCTACAGAAGTCCTGTCACAAGTTAATCGGAGAGGATCACAGCTTGTCACGGATCTCGATGCTGCATTCGGGCTGTGAGTAAACAACTTGTGTCTTACTTTTAGGCTGTCTGAAGGTATGGACAGCTATCAAAGCTACTAAACATCACATTAACAACGATGTACAAATGAAAGTCGGAGACAAATATATTATTTGAAATGATTTATTCACGTTTGTAATGTGTTGAACAGACATCCCCAGTCACCTCATTGTCATGTTGTAGTCCTCGCTGTAAGCGTCCGGATATCGGCATCGCAACCACAACCTCACACACTGGTACTGAATGTGCATCAAAGTGTTCCTATGGAGCCAAATATACCAAAAGATAAATGTAAACAACAGAAGAAGCGATCGAAATGTGTATTTCCTGGTTATTCGACAATGGCTCCTCAAAGTACACGCCCCTGACACATTCCTGTTATGCTGTGTATGTAATTTATTGTATGTAATGCCTTGTATTTTATCTATGTAATATCTTGTCTTTTATCTGGACCCTGAGTCTGTAATAAAGTTTTCATTCATTAATTCCTACCGTTATAGAACGTCACGAGTTCCCCCGCGTCACCAGTTAAACGGTAACACCGGCTCTAAACACCGAAAACCGGTTCTTAGCTGACCCCACTTGGCTGCCGGCAAGAACCAAAAACCACGCTCACGTCGGAAGGGGGCGAGATTAACCTGAGCCATAATAACAGTTTATGGCGAGTACGGAAAATGAAAGTTGTAACAAGCAGTAGCGCTGAGCAAAGTGACTAGAATGCAACCACACACTTGTAAAAAAATAACACACTTTATAAAGTCAGGCAACACTAACCAGGCTTCGTGTGATTCTGTTTATTTGTACCTTACTTTGACCATCCGTTCACTGTCATTAATCATTGTGAAGAGCAGGCAGAAGTTTTGTTTTGTATTAAAGCAGCTATTGGATGGAATCAATACATGGGCTGCACAGGTTGTCATGTCCGACTATCACAAGTAGAATCATAATGAAAAGGTAAAATGTGCCTGTAGAAAACGGCTTATGCCACAATAGGATAGCAACAAGTAGTCAAGATAGTCAGTTTAGTTTCGGTGGCGGTTGCGGTTGCATAACTGCGGTCAACTCAGCGGTCTCTCGCGTTCGCTTGGTCAAATCAGCAGCTATTCATTTTTGAGTGCGCAATTAATA
This sequence comes from Pogonophryne albipinna, assembly GCA_028583405.1. NCBI lineage: Eukaryota > Metazoa > Chordata > Actinopteri > Perciformes > Artedidraconidae > Pogonophryne > Pogonophryne albipinna. The sequence goes on along the minus strand of JAPTMU010000073.1, from coordinate 200,054 downwards.
GCGCCTTTACGGTAATCGCTGTACAAGAGTAAAATAATGCATGTTTTTTTCTCATTTTAGAGTGGCCTTTTATTGTGGCCAGCCTAAGGCACACCTGTGCAATAATCATGCTGTCTAATCAGCATCTTGATATGCCACACCTGTGAGGTGGGATGGATTATCTCGGCAAAGGAGAAGTGCTCACTATCACAGATTTTTTCAGATTTGTGAACAATATTTGAGAGAAATGGTTATTTTGTGTATATAGAAAATGTTTTAGATCTTTGAGTTCATCTCATGAAGAATGGGAGAAAAAACAAAAGTGTTGCATTTATATTTTTGTTCAGTGTATATCTGGGATCTCAGTAGGTGACTTGGATCATCGAATATCACTTTATGTGGACGATGTTGTTCTTTTTTGATCAAATCTTGAGTATTCTGTACCATCGCTGTTAGAACTAATTACGACCTTTGGGGAATTTTCAGGCTACAAAATAAATATGCATAAATCCTCAATACTTTATCTAAATTAACAAGAGAGGCAGCAACCTAGAATACAAACTCCCTTTTCAGCTCATAGGGAAGGATTCACCTATTTAGGAATACTAATCACACCTGAAATTAATGATCTGGTTCCAGCCAACTATAACCCTGTTGTAGACTCTGTGGTAGAATCGCTTAACAGATGGACTTTAATGCCAATCTCCTTAATCGGTCGTGTTAACATCTTAAAAATGAATACATTACCCAAATTGCTCTTTGTTTCAATCAATCCCCTTACCCCCATCCGAGTAATTTTTTCAAAAATGTAAGAAAATATTTACCAACTTTAACTGGAATAATAGACGCTCTAGGCTCCGTTTTACCCTACTTTACTTGCCTTATGACAGAGGGGGTCTAAAACTGCCCAACCTACGCTGGTACTATTGGGCAGCACAACTGAGAGCAGCCATGTGCTACTTCTCCCCAGAGGGAGCTCCAGCATGGGTCAAGATTGAAGCATGCTCAGCTCAAGGGTTATCGCTTAGTAGCTATCTTTATTCTTCTGAGCCAAAGAAGCTAGGGAAAAACACAGACAATACCTTTCTAAGAAATACCATACACATCTGGCATGAGGTCCAAAGATATATAGGGGACACCCCCCCACTGTCAGGTTTCACCCCCATATGGGGCAATAGTCCATTTATACCTGGTAAAGAAGATGCTGGTTTTAAGACTTGGGCGAACAAGGGATTAAGCAGGATTACCGATTTGTACAATGATGGAAAATTAATGTCATTTACTGAAATACAAGACAAGTATGATATTCCTTCTAAGCACTTCTTTAAGTTTTTACAAATAAGACATTTTATCTTGGAAGACATTACAGTTAAACACGTGGTTGGTAGAGGCCAGCTATCGCTGCTCTATAAAATCTTTGTAGACAAGTCACCTGAATCTTCAGAAGATAAACTTAAAAGCTGGAGGCTTGATTTACAAGAGGAAATCTCTGAAAAATAATGGTCTGAAGTGTGCCTGAAGGCTCAAACACAAACAATCAACACACAGCTTAAGTTGATACAATACAATTGGATTTTAAGGCGAGACACGGCAGGCAAAAACATCGTTTTTCAAGCACTGGTCAATTTTGAGATTTTGTGCTATTTTGATTCTATAACATGTTTTCTTTCAGGCTTTTGGAAGGAAAACGTACAAAATACACATTTAAGTGTTTATTTTACTATAGTTTGTCTATTTGCGTCTGTAGATTTCTCCTAAATTCACCAAAAGTTAGCATTCTAACGTAACATAAAGTACCGCGACCGCTGTGTGCACCATGTCAACAGAGATATCGTTGGAAAGCTGTGTCTCTCCTGCACAATCTCATCAGATCCAAATATGGTCATTTCCTTTGTATCAGCAACCAATCGTGAAAGCACAAAGGGGTCTTAAACCAAGAAACAAAATGTCATTGTTAGGAACCGTGACTCACTGATATGAGGACTCAATTTGCACAACCCGGAGACGAAAAGGTTTGAAGAAAAATAAACTTTAATGGATCAAAAACAAAGAAACACTCTTTACAGACAAAACGGTCACAAAACAAAACGCTCTCATGGAGGATATCAAAAAAGGTTCTTGGTCTCTCTATGGCTGCTTGGACCTGACTTCTTGGCATTACGAACAAGACGAACTGACAACAGACAAGGGGAGACAGGACAATATATACAAGAGGTAAGTGGGAACAGGTGGAAACAATCAGGGGCGGGGCAGACGCTGACGATGGTGGGAAACCAGAACCAAGGAAGTAAAGGCACCTGGAATGAGACAAGGAGTACAAAATAAAACAGGAAGTGAAACAAACAAAACCAACATGAACGTGACAAATACATGACAAACTAACATAATTGACGGGACACAACAGTACCCCCCCCTTCTAGGGCCGACTCCTGACGGCCCAGGCTGCTCAGGGTGGCGATCATAGAAGTCATTTATGAGTGTTTTATCCACCACGAAAGTCGAGGAGACCCAGCAACGTTCCTCAGGCCCGTATCCCTCCCAATCGACCAAGAATTGGCATCCTCGGCCCCGTTTGCGGACCGACAGAAGTTTCCTGACCGTGTACACCGGGCCACCATCAATGATCCGGGGTGGAGGGGGGGGGAACCAGAGTGCTCTCTTGAACTGGCTTGAGTTTGCTGACATGAAACGTAGGATGAACCTTCAAGGACCTGGGGAGTTTGAGGCGCACAGAGACAGGGTTAATGATTTTTGAGACTGGGAAAGGACCCACAAACCTCGGGGGGGCCGCACGTCTGTGACGATCCGCCGCTGACTTCATCCGGGTCGAGGTCCGGAGTAGCGCCTGCCGAGCACCGGCCCAGACCCGCTGACAGCGTCGAACCATAGCGTGCGCGGATGGCACCTTGACTTCTTCTTCATTGGTAGGGAAGAGAGGGGGCTGATATCCGTTCGCACACTGGAACGGGGAGAGACCAGTGGCAGCCGATAGAAGAGTGTTGTGAGCGTACTCTACCCAGGTCAGATGATCGCTCTAAGTGGATTGCTTCTGGGACACGAGACACCTGAGGCAGGTTTCGAGGTCCTGATTCAGGCGTTCTGTCTGATCGTTGGACTGTGGGTGATAACCGGAGGACAAGCTGACGGTGGCGCCGAGGAGCTGGCAAAACTCCTTCCAGAAGATGGAAGTGAATTGAGGACCTCTGTCTGAAACTATGTCGCTGGGAAAACCATGAATTCTGAACACATGAGTAAGCATGACCTCTGCCGTTTTCTTGGCAGAGGGAAGTTTGAGCAGAGGAATGAAATGTACCATCTTTGAGAACCAATCCACCACTGTAAGGACGGTAGTGTTACCTTTGGAAGGGGGGAATCCAGTCACAAAGTCCATGGAGATATGCGACCATGATCGTTGAGGCACTGGGAGGGGCTGGAGCAGACCCACCTGGGCCTGGGAAGAAGTCTTATTCCGGACGCACGCTGGACAGGCCGCCACATATTCAGAGACCTCTTTTCTCATGGCTGGCCACCAGAACCGCTGCTTTATGGCAAACATAGTTCGCCGGACCCCCGGATGGCATGTGAGCTTGGACGTGTGAGCCGAGTGGATTACCTGAGAGCATAAAGACACAGGGACAAACAAACGGTTGTCTGGACACTCACTAGGTACCGGGCTCACAATATTAGCCTGCTTCACATCTGTTTCTATCTGCCAAGTTACCGACCCAACCACACAGTTTAGTGGAAGGATTGATACAGGTTTCTTGGCATTAGGGACAGGCTCAAAGAGACGAGACAGTGCGTCTGGCTTACGGTTTTGCGTACCAGGTCTAAAGGATAACCTAAAGTAGAACAGAACAGAGTCCACCGGGCCTGACGGGAATTGAGTCTCTTGGCTTTTCTGACATACTCTAAGTTCTTGTGGTCTGTCCACACCACAAACGGTTGCTCCGCCCCTTCGAGCCAGTGTCTCCACTCCTCCAAAGCTGCTTTGACAGCTCGTAAGTCCTTGTTCCCCACATCATAGTTCTTTTCAGCTGAGGTCAACTTGCGCGATAGATAAGCGCAGGGGTGCATCCGGTTATCCTTGGAGGACCTCTGGGACAACACAGCCCCTATGCCCTCGTTGGACGCGTCGACCTTAACCATAAACTGTCTCTGGGAATCCGGAACAGTGAGTACGGGTGCCGTGGTGAATCCTTTCTTGAGGCACTGGAAAGCAGACTCGGCCTGGGGGGTCCACTGAAAGGAAACTTTAGAAGAGGTGAGAGCATGTAGAGGAGCGGCTACAGAACTGAAGTTGCGTATAAACTTTCGGTAAAAGTTGGCAAACCCCAGGAACTGTTGGACTCTCTTGCGGCTATCTGGAATAGGCCAGTCGGTCACCGCACTGACCTTGGACGGATCCATCTGGACCTGATTGGCGGTGATAATGTAGCCCAGGAAAGAGACAGTGGTTGCATGGAAATCGCACTTCTCAGCTTTCACATACAATTGATTCTCCAGAAGCTTCTGGAGGACTTGGCAGACATGCCTGACATGAGACTGAATATCTGGAGAGAAAATCAGAATATGGTCCAAATACACGAAAACAGACACATTAAAAAATGCTCTCAAAATGTCATTGACCATAGTTTGAAAAACAGCAGGAGCATTGCATAGTCCAAAAGGCATAACCCTGTATTCGTAATGTCCGCTAGGTGTGTTGAACCCCGTTTTCCACTCGTCACCCTCTCTAATCCTGACGAGGTGGTAGGCATTTCTCAGATCGAGCTTGGTGAACACCTTAGCTGACTGAAGTAGTTCAAAAGCTGAAGACATCAGCGGGAGTGGGTGGCGGTTTTTCACCGTAATGTCATTTAATGGGCTGTAGTCAATGCATGGTCTTAGAGACCCATCCTTCTTCCCCACAAAGAAGAATCCTGCGCCCGCAGGTGAAGAAGGGGGACGGATTATCCCCGCTTTCAGTGAGGAGGAGATGTAGTCATCCATGGCCGCCCGCTCTGGTCCTGAGATAGAATATAAGCGCCCCCTAGGGATGGGTGCGCCAGGTAACAGGTCGATGGCACAGTCAAACGGACGATGAGGAGGCAATGATAGTGCTTTGGTTTTGTTAAAAACCTCTTTAATGTCATTGTAGCAAGAGGGGACCTTGGAAAGGTCAGGAAAGTCTGAGCTACTATCAGCCACTGCAACAGTACGTGGAGCTTTACATGACTGTTCACAATTCTCTCCCCATCCCTTAATTTGTCCTGAACACCAGTCTATATGTGGGTTGTGTGTTTTTAACCAGGGAAACCCCAAAATCAGCGGATGCTGTGCAGAATCGAACAGATGAAATTGCATCATTTCCACATGATTATTGTCAATAGTCACTTGCATGGGTTCTGTACAGTCAGTGACTCTACACATAAGTCTGCCGTCTAGGGCACTGGCATTGACGGGATGTTTGAGCGGAAAAGTCTTAATATTGAGACGTTTTGCTAGACCCCAGTCTATGAGACTTTCATCAGCCCCAGAGTCAATTAAGGCCCCCATAGTGTATGTCTGACTATTGGCAGTGATATCTACCTGGGTGAGTGTGCGAGGAGGATAATCAGATGAAATTTTGCTCACCAACGCCCTCCTCATGGTTGGTGAGCATGCCCTTTTCCTGGACATGTCGCCTGCTGGTGTCCCATTTGACCACAGTAGAAGCAGCATCCCTCCTGCAGGCGGCGCCGTCGTTCCTCTGGAGAAATCATCGTTCTCCCGAGCTGCATACACTGTCAGATAAAAGGGTACGGTGGAGGTCCATTTATGTTCTCTAAGGTACAACTGCTGGTGATGTACCCTCAAAGGGTCATAGTTGATCCATAAGGTACTAATAGGTACTTTTTCTAGGTTGATAAGGTACATATAAGTTCCAAACTGAGAAAGGGTCCATGTCTGTACCATTTTTCCATCATATAGGGGTACAATCACAAAGATGTCAGTGTGTGACCAAAATGCTGTTGGGGGATGGGATGGTTAATGCATCAGGGCTGCTAAGGCAATTGTGAAATCTGGTTTTGTGCGTGCACACATTCATTAAGCCTAGGTTCAACAATACTTTTTTATTGTCGGTGAAATTGGATTAGAAGGAATTAAGTTGTAATGTAGGCCTACACAATTCCATGCAATATTTAGGCCGAAGCCTTTTAGAGGCTGGAAAAATTTGATTTGGACAGCAAATTACTTAATTTGAAATATTTATCCTGGACACAACAGTGATGATAAGGCTAAATAAAGAGCTACAATGGTGGATTTGGATATTTGAATGAGAGAGTTCACACATGCGCATTCGGTGTAGCAGTAGCAACGGCAGACACGTCATTTGCTTATTCAAACGTCAAACTGTCATTTGCACTTGGCGGCAAACCATGGAGCTTTCAACCGAGGAGCTTCTCCAGAAGTTGGAATAGTCAGGAATAAAGGTGACCGAAGAAGAGGCACAGAGATTCAGAGGTAATATTATGTTGACATATTGCGTTATATGTTCTATGCAATCTATTCTGTCTGAACTGAAGAAACTTTAACTGAACTGAATGGCTAAATTGCTAGCTAGCGTTATCTAGAAAATTGACGTTATCAGCCTAGGGTTAGCTACCGTTAGCTTGCTAAACTCAGCCATTTAATCGTTTTATCGCTCCAAAAATACAGTTTCCAGTGCATGACCAAGGTATGGCTTTATAGACCATATCTGCTAAGTTAAATGATTTATCTAAAGGTCGTGTCTAATTGAGTTGAACCGAATGGCTTGCTTGCTAGCTAAATAGCTAGCTAGCTAAAGTTAGCGAACCTATTGAAGCTAACATTAAGTGCGGTCAATCTGAAATAGCCTGTGAGGTTCCACTTTAATAAGTTAACCTTAAGACAGTGGAAATCCTAACAATTGTTACGATTGCACGTTAACGGTTCAGTAATGTTATGCCTTCATGAGAGTAATAAGGGCTTAATTCGCCATGTCGTTGTGTTTGACATGCTTCTTGTTATTGAATATAAAAAAAGAGAGATGCATTTCACTTAAAATCCCTCTTCATGTTATGTTGTTACTATTATACTATTGTCGTTTTTTTCCGTTAATTTATAAGGTCTATATGTACCTTTTGATATGGGGTTTTGAGCGGAGTTTTATTTTTTTTACGTTATACCGTTGATGACGTCATCAGCTTGCTCAGCGTGATTTCTCCTCAGTCCGCAGATTTCTGCCGAGAGGTGAGGTACAAGTGTTTTAAAAAGTTGAAAAACCTTGTTAATTCATTAACGTTAGTTCAGTTCATGGTGCAGCTATCGACATGCCATTGTTTTGAATAGGACTGTCTACACAGGGGCGTTTTGTCGAGTACAGGAGTTATATTATAGTTGCTAGTTGTTGGCTAATGTTAGCTTGATTGAGTGAAGCTCTTGTTCGTGATCCCGTCTCTCAAGTAAGGCTGCGCCTGAAAGAGAAGCCGCTGAGTTTTGTGCTTGTGCTCCTATTACTTTGTCCAGGTGTGATTGTATGTTGTGCTCAGTCAATGTTTTTCCTAATAAGTTAGCCCTGAACTGTGTGTAGCACTGACCGGCTGCATATAAAAGCTACTAAACCTGGCGCTATTGATGTCGCTTATCAAATGCGTTTATGCTCCGCATGTGTCAGTAATGTCTGTTTTGGACGTTGACCAGTAACCTGCTCTCACGGTAGCTATTGATTTTACTACACACTGCTAGACCAAGAGTTACCGTTTTTTTTTATACAAGATGTGCTCTATTTACTCTCTTAATGTATATATTTTTTATTTGTTTGGTTTGAAAAATGACTATTTTCTTCTCCCTCTCTCTGTGTGTGTGCGTGTGCCTGCATTCTTTTCAGACAATGAAGTGGATGGAGAAACAGTAGAGTGTGGCTTGACAGATACCATGGTATCATACCTTTTTCCTGGGTCATTCAAAAAACAAGTCAAGTTCAACAAATTTGTACAGGAGCTGAAGGATGTTGTAACACTAACTTTAGTACCAGTGCCCGAAGAACACATTGAGCAGTCTTTGATTATTGACAGGCAAGTTTTACATTGCAAAGAATTTCAAACATGTCTTAATAGATATTATGAGGTATTATGGAATAGTATAACATTGAATATATTGTTGCCTTGGTTGCTTATTATAATTATGTGTTACTTTGGGGTTGATCTGTCTACTACTGGTAATACAAGTTCCTCATCCCCTCCCTTCCCCACCCCATGTCAGAAATGAGTCAAGGAGGAGACTGCCTGCTGGATTCGTTCTTCCTCCTTTCCCCAGAGATCTTCAGACCAAACTTGATAACAAAGAAGCTTGTCAGAAGTCATCCAGAGATCGACAGAGATCGTGTTCTCCATGAAGCAATAATAGAATACACAATGTAAGTCAGTATTGTCCACTTTTACTCTTTGCTTCACCAATATAATTCAGGCAGATAAGATGCAAAGCCAAATTTACAGTGGGAAGTGATGAATTGTGGGAATTTCAAGATCCATTCTAAGATGTATGTTCACAATTGTGGCTTTTAAACAGCAATTTGTTGGTAGAGTATAAATAGCTTTATTCCTTAATTTAATCTTTCTTACAGGTATCCCACCAACACAGAATATGTGCAAGTGGTTCAAGCACTTATTATGAAGTACCCTTTCCTTAAGGATCTGTAGGGAAACGGCTATGTAAGTTAAAAAGATAGTTGATGTGATATTATGCAGCTAGTTATTTTCCGATGTAATGATTTTGAAAACATTGAATGATAAATACAATAATGCATACAAATGTATTATGTTTATGTTTTCCTTGGATACGTTCATTTAATTGTTTTTTAATAGTGCGGGTTATCTTTGTTTCACTGTCCGTGTTAGCATACCTGGCATCAGTCCCTCAAACGCAAATTCAAAGCAGAGCGTGCACCTTTAATCCACGAAGATGAGGTGAAAAGGAGTAAGGAGAAGTTTGGCCACAAGAGAGCCAAAGAGTCTACGAAAGCTGCAAGAAGCTGAACAGATATGCCCTCAAAAATCTAAAACCAAACAAGAACCAAATAACATTTCACTTCCTGATGTTCCTGAAGCTCTTGCTGAGGTTGAAGATGAAATGTCTCACATGGAAGATGAAGTTGAGTACTATTCCCACTCAGGGCCGTATCCAGGATTTCCTAAATACCGAGGTCCAAACATGCTAGGGGGGTTCGGGGGTATACTCCCCCCCCCCTGAGATTTTGGGGATTTTCATGATCTAGTTAGGTGCTTTTTTAGTCCTGTGGGGGGTCACAAATTGGATAATATATTGATTTCAATCCATGTCAGTGGGCTGCAGCATCAATTAATCAAGTGTAATGCATAATAATCAGTTGATTGTTACTATTAATGATCTGGACATGCAGAAGAGGCTAAAATGATCACAAAACATTGTCAACATTCATTTTCCATGTCTCTCTCCTTTCCATGACCTGCACCCTCTCTTCCATCTTCTTTAGTCTCTCTGTCTTCTTCCTGTTCATTACTCTCTCTGTCCTCTACTCTTTCTCTTTGTTCAATCTCTCCCTCGTTGTTCACTTTTTGCTCCTCCTCACTTGTCGCTCCTGCCAGTGAATTAAAAGCAATTCAGCAATTTAGTTCATTTCACTTGTTTGTTTGCATTATTTTGTTTATTTAAATCTGTTTTGTTTGATTCTCAAAAGAGAACAAAGATGTAAGCAAATTGTGTTTTATACAATTGTATGTTATTATGACATTATAACTGCAATAGATGTATGTTGTTTTAAAAATGATGCCTATTGTCTATATTGTAAATGAAGACTATTGTTATATAGATAGATAGAGAGAGAGATGGATAGATAGATGGATGGATAGATATATGGATAGATGGATAGATAGATGGATGGATAGATGGATGGATAGATGGATAGATGGATGGATGGATGGATAGATAAATGGGGTTATTAAGCCCATTTTGTGTGACTGCAGTTCCTCCCTGACTTCCATCACTTTCTCTCTCTCTCTTTCCCTCTGCCTGTCCTGTCTCTTCCTTACCAAAGCTGAGCTTCGACTGACGTAGTCTTTTCATTATATCTGATTCAGTGTAAAAATAAAACAATACAATGTTATATCTTCAATATTTTAATCAAATTGAAATGAAAGAAAAGCATTACAACGTTTGTTAAAAGGTAATCCTTCTGACATTGGATGAATGTAATTAACTTTAGCTCTCTAGCTAGTTTATTCACGCAATTTAAACCAAAGTATAGCCTATAGCTGCAATATAAGTTAGTGTGCATGTTGTTGGACGTCCACTGACTAACGTAGAGCGTTCACACAGGATCTGCTGGATATATGATGTCCTGAGGAACAGAAACACAAGCAGCCCACTGGACTCAGATCTCTAGATACCTCATCACTCCTCCGCTGCTCCGGTACAAGTCCGGGCTGCGGTGGTTTGTTGATACATGTCGTCTTCTTCTGTTAGCTTTAATCGAGGCTACGTAGTTATGCAGCGCCCCCATCGTCAGTAAATGGAAGTACTACAAAGAACCCCGTTTAGTGCAGTTATTTCACAAGTTTAGTTATACACTGCTCGGAAAACATTACCGAGGTCCGGACCTCGGTGACCTCAATGGTGGATACGGCCCTGCTCCCACTACCACACACTGATGGAAGAGACAGCAGTCACACTGATGGACAATGAACAAAGTAGCCGGATCACACAAGAGAATAGTGGATTCGGAGGAGAGCCTCATACTGAAGAAACAGCTGGAAGAGACTTTCACATGGAAGACCAATGTGTCTCTGAGAGTCAAGAAGTGGATTTGAGCTTTAATGTGTCTTCTCTCAATCCTGAAGTTCCAGCATTCCAACCCAATGGAGTTAAAGTTGAGGAAAACTGGGAAGAAATCAAAATTCAGCCCTCACCTCAGCATCAGATTGTAGGAACTGAGGAAAGTCTCCCTGACATTCCAGTGAACCTGAATGAGTTATGTAGTGTTGGAGCACCACCCAATGGCGGCGGTGGAAGGTTCACCTCTGCTCCGCCGCTCCCCTTGATGACTGATGAGCTGGTCAAATTTATAAAAGAAGGAACTCAAAGCACCAGAATAAAGGTTAAACAATAATCTGTTTTAATGGTAAAAGCAACAATACACAATACAGAGCACTCTGCAATAGTACAAAATACAGAGTACTCCGGGCTCAATTCCTACCACGGTGTGATATATACGTACCACGACAGCCAGTCAGAAAAAGAGCGCCGAGCATGAGAATATCATAATATTTATACACACAAGTGGGGATGAGCTGTGTTTGTTGCTCCTCCCTAGCTATTTGTTATTGGCGATTTCACTTCTGGGCGAGCCCAAGACCGTGAGCTGGTAGGTCTCCATTGGCCAGTTTCACTTCTGGGCGGGACCCTAGGCAATGAGTCAGCAGTTGTTGACTCCGTCTGATTCGCTCCCTCTCCTTACAGTGTGTGTGTGTGTGTCTAAATAAGGATGTGTCCTGCCATGCAAACTGCTCCTACTTCATACAGAGTAATTAAGCACACACATATATTTAAGCCAACTACTCCAAAATGTTGTGGCAATTTAGCACACACAACATGAAAGAATAAAACAGAGAGGAATCAAATAAAACACAAACACAGGTACAGTTGATCAATAATCACACAGCATTTATAGCCACTGCAATGAACACCCACATTTTCCCTATGCAGCCTACCACACGAATGTCACGTGTTTTTCTCTCTGCGTCTCATGACATCTTTAGGATTAGTTAACTTAACAAAGGTTAACTGTTCTTATATCCTAAAGCCTCCTCTGAACTTCCTCTAACCTCGAAGTCAGCTCACTTAACAAGAATACATCTATTGATAATTCAGAACGACCATTATCCCATGGCCTCTCTAGGAGTCTTGCAGGATATGAATTATCCAATTAACTAAGTCTGCCCACGAGCGCACATACATTTTCCCCTATGCAGCTTACGCACCAACATTTTTATCGTTTCTTAGCTAATACATGCTGGATATGAACAACTAACTAACAAGACTTTAACTGTATTATGTCTGAGGATGCCCCTCTCTTGGAGTTCCTCTGACCTCTTACCAATTCACTTAACATCTGCTGTTAATTTTACTCAAGGCAGAAATCACAGGTTGTACTGTACCTACTCACAAATAGCCAAAAAAACACCTTTTGATTATAACACAAAAGTTGAAAAAAAGACCATTTGCGCTAATCTACTTCTACTAAAAATGGGACATCATTATAGGAATATTAATATAAAAAACCTCTCTATATTTAAGAGGAAAAAATTGACTCATCCATTCAAGTTTAACACACATTAGTGATAACATAATTCAACACACTTCTTATATATCAGGTGACATAAAAATGAATATACCAGAAATACGCTGTATTAAACTTTCTGCTATAACACGTTATTTTAATACTTCAAATCCCCTTTTGATCTCACCTCAAGAGATCAACTTACACAAGGCATTCGAAACATAACCACTGTCATTCTTTTCTACTGTGTCCGTCCCCCAACATTATATAAATCCATCAGAAGCTGAGACCTAGAGTACTTGAAACCTTCATGGGGACAGAACACAACTTTCCATGGCAGTGAAGGAACTATTAGAGGGGGTAACCTTGCTAGAAAGCAGTATCCTTGTGTGGTGAATCATCAGGGTCCTCCTACCCCTCAGAGGAATACGCCAACAAGGGCATCTGATAGGGAGGGGGAGACACGGCTTTTCCTTCCTTGGTGGAACTGATGAGAGGGAAGTAGAGTCCTCTGCTTCCCCGTGAATTCCTCTCGCTTTGTCCCCCAGCCTGCTGACGGCGGCTTCTGGGCTGGCGATAGGAGTGATGTTCTCTGGTTTCTTCTCCTCTGGTCCGCTGATGGCAGCTTCCGGGTCGATCTCCGGCGAGAGCCAGGTCCGTCCTGATGTCGTCCAAAGTCCTAGCAGGAGGTTTCCCCGCCGCACACTGGCTCCAGTGGTACCAGATGTCCCCCTTTCCTTCTAGGCGGACGGCATGAGATGTCCTCTGGGTCACTCAGTAGGGGCCGGAGAACCTAGGGTTGAGCCACTTTGGCCTGATGACCTTCAGCCAGACGAACTCCGCTGTGTTGGCCTCGTGCTTCTCGGGTCCCCCTTTGGCGTCAGCAACCTGTGTGGAGAAGTCTGATACCAGCCCCTTAAGTTGCTGGAAATATGGCTTTGAACTCATGACCTCTACTTCCTTTCCTACGCTTAGGGCTCCTGACCAGGTTCATGCCTGTCTCCTCACATGCTTTGCTGAGTTTTTGTTTGATGTTCTGGTTCATTCTTTCTACCTTTCCCTGAGATTGGGGGTGATAGACGGCTCCGAAACGGTGTCTTAATCCTAGAGACTGTTCTACTGTGCGTAGGTCATGGTTCTTAAAATGAAATTACTAAATTGAACAATAAACCCATTATACCCCTTCTGGAAACATTGTCCTCCAAACTATAAAGACCATGTTTCCCAAATAAGATACTTCAGAGTACTCATCTTCACATACAAAGTTATTTCAAAGTCCTATGACTCATCATCAGGAAAACTTTCACCTGTCAAAAAGAATCAGCAATGTTAGAAATCAAGCTACATAGTCATCAAGCCATGCAGGGATCATGCAGAGTCAGACAAAGTTCATGCGTCATGTCTCACAATGGTTCAACTAATATGGCATAGTCAGAAATCCACTGCCAAAAGCATTGTGTGCATCCCCAAAATAAAATCACCTTGTCGGTGGGTCAGTGTTACTGTAACAGTCAGAAATTGACAAATCAATTCACATTCATTCAGTCTTTGCAAAGTCTAAGTCAGTCTCGAGATCTCATGTCCTATAGTGCACTTTGATATTCTACCAGCTGGAGTTTTTACTAGTGACATCATTGTGTTGATGTCAAACAATGCAACAACGTTTTTCCTGTGTTCGCAGCACAATTTTTTTCAGATGTTTAAACAAACAAATTATCAATACACTTTATTAATGTACTGCCCCTAGGAAACACAAAGCCTGACAAATGTTCATGCAAGGCATTCAAAAGTGAACCTGCGGACATCAGCCTTTTTTAATTAATATGTCAAATTAATTAATAATAATAATAGTCCTTTTCATTAATTTGTTTACCCTTAGACGTGAACATATTCTCATAATGTTACATCAGGATGTTAAACTAAGTTTTAGCCAAATCAACCAATAATACCATATTACAGTACCAGGTACTGAAGTAGATCATTATTACTGTATCAGATTTAACTGGTGATTGAACAAACAAAGCCTCTTTGTTTACATCATGCAGACCACTAACACATTTTTCCAAGTTCAGTATCAGCCTTCGTTACTATAAAATTATGTTTTAAATAGGAATATTAGAAATGGAACAAATATTCAATCTTCAGAAATGTTCTCAATAAATCTCTATCTAATCTAGTGAATAGCCAACTTATTTAAAAAATGTCAGATATATAAAAATAAGCCTAAATACTCCTTTACTATCAAAGTCTAAATCTAGACTTAAGGTGAACAGTTTTTGTAATAGACAATTTAATCCAAAAACAAAACAAAATTGGACTCGTGTCTTTGTTATTTGTTCTTCAAAATACATTAGTAAATACCTTGTGAAGTATTCACAACATAACTAACCCTCTCTAGGATATGAAATCCATTCATATTTAACCAGATACTATTTCCCTATTTATTTGTAGTTCATGATAACAATGGTATAACGACCACACGTTTTACCCATAGCTAGTTTCTATGTCAAGATTATTCCGTGTGATATAATAATCAGATGTCTTGTTTGCTAAACAAGGATATTAAACTTTAAACTTTTCAGTATTCCAAACCATCGTTTAGACAATGAGCCCCCCTTTCTTAAACACTAAGCATAATGTTCTACACCACCTTCTGGAAAACTGTTATGCTGTAAAATCATTGCATCATTTCTTCAGTGTCTGACCAGTCTGAGACAAGCCTGTCTCAATATCTTGTCATAATGAGAACAGTCAGTGATTCATTGTCCTCTTCAGCTGTAGTCAGTGGCAGGGTCCCCAAAAAGCTAGAAACGGCCCTGGTTTTTGGGCTCAAGGAAAGTCCTCTGCACAGTAGAAATCCCCAAAAACTTCAGTTCCTCTTCATACCACTGTTGCCTTGACAACGAGGCAAAAGCAAAATGTCAAAACCTCCTCAGAGATGCGTTCTTTGCACAGTTCTTCTGTTTCTGTAGTGAGCAACTTTTCACCAACACACTGATTCAGAGTACAACCCAAAGGTGGCGCACAACTATCCAGTGCTGCTGTAATCACAGCAAATCAGCTACTGCAGACTTTACGGTTTCTACACGGACCACTATTGCGGTAAGCATGTTGTAACTTCCGGTTGTTGTTGTTGTCATTGTCATCTCCGGGTATCCCGTGTGCCTGTTCTGTTGCTGATAGCTTATTATCTTAACTTAATCGATCGTTTTAAAACTCTTGATCACGGCAACTGCCTGACGTTGTAATCACACGTTACTACAGCTTAAGCACTCACAACTCTCCTTCTCTTAGCGACTGTAACTCCACAGTTGCCTACACTCTTTTCGGGTTTGCTAACGGTAGCTACTTTAGCTTGATAGCTAGCCATGGCTCTTTCCCCACCCTCGGGTGCTATTCCCTGCTCTAACTGTCTCATGTTTGGTTACTTCCCTACCTCCTTTACTGGTACCGATACATGTGTTAAATGTAGTATAGTTGTTAGGTTGGAGGCGGGAATCATAGCCATAGAAGCCCGGCTCCGCATCTTAGAAAGTAACTCAGCTACAGTAAAGCCCATGTTAGCCGGTGCGGACCGGCAAAAGATAGCTCCTCTTAGCCGTCCCCCGGCAACTCCCGAGCAGCAGGGAGACTAGGTGACTGTTCAGAAGGGGCATAACGCGAAACCCGCAGGTCCCCACCAACCCGTTCACGTATCTAACAGATATTCCCCACTCAGCGAGACACCCGCTGAGAAGCCAACTCTGGTTATTGGTAGCTCTATTATGAGACACGTGAATTTAGAGACCGAAGCCTCCACAGTCACATGCATTCCGGGGACCAGAGCGGGCGACGTTGAGGCGCATCTTAAACTGCTGGCTAAAAATAAAAGTAAATACAGTAGGATTGTTATTCACGTCGGTGGTAATGATGTTCGTTTACGCCAATCAGAATAAACCAAACTTAATGTGGAGTCGGTGTGTAGTTATGCTAAAACTATGTCGGACACCGTAATCTTCTCTGGTCCCCTCCCCAATCTGATCAATGATGACATGTATAGCCGCATGTCATCATTTCAGCGCTGGTTGTCTTGGTGGTGCCCAGCAAACAATGTGGGCTTCGTAAATAATTGGACAGCCTTCTGGGGAAAACCTGGTCTGATTAAGAGAAACGGCATTCATCCTACTTTGGAAGGTGTAAATCTCATTTCGGCAAACATTTCAGGCCTTTGTAGACTTAATCCATGACAAACTGGAGTTGAGACCAGGAGGCGGAGTCGCAGTCTTACACGCTTCTCTGCGCTCTCTCCTAGGCAGTCATCCATAGGAATCCCGAACCCAATAAAATACCCAATATTAGCGGTGTGTGTGTCTGCCCAAGGACAATTTAAGGTAAAACCTAATAGAGGTGTCATACATAATAACCTAATAAAAGTAAATGTAACAACTACTACAGTGCAACAAAACAGGAATATTAAATGTGGTCTCTTAAACATAAGATCTCTATCATCTAAAGCAATATTGGTAAATGATTTAATATCAGATTATAATATTGATATATGCTGTCTCACTGAAACTTGGTTGAGACATGAAGAATATGTCAGCATAAATGAGGCCACTCCACCCAGCCATATCAATACTCATATTGTCCGAGGCGTGGGCCGAGGAGGTGGAGTTGCAGCAATCTTTGACTCAAGTTTACTTATCAATACTAAACCAAAATTAAATTATACCTCCTTTGAAAGTCTCGTTTTTAGTCTTACGCATCCGACCTGGAAAACTTTGCAGCCAATCTTATTTGTTACAGTGTACTGTGCACCAGGTCCTTATTCAGAATTCTTATCAGAATTCTCTGAGTTTGTATCAACTTTGGTACTTAAAACAGATAAAGTAATTATCGTAGGTGACTTTAATATTCATGTTGACGATGATAAAAATAGCCTTACTGTTGCATTTAACTCTATATTAGATTCTGTTGGTTTTTGTCAGAGTGTAAATAAACCAACCCACTGCTATAATCACACTCTCGACCTTGTTCTGACTTATGGTATTGAAATTGAGCAACTATTAGTCGAACCGCATAATCCTGCTTTATCCGACCATTTCTTAGTAACTTTTGAAGTACTGTTACTAGACTACAAAGCATTAGTCAAAAGCTCCTGCAGCAGAAACCTATCTGTTAGTACTATAGCCAAATTTAAGGAAGAGATTCCACCAATACTTAACTCGATAGCATGTCTGCATGTAGGGGAGGAAACTTATACAAAATGTACACCACCCCAAATTGATCATGTTGTTGATAGTGCGACAGATGCGCTGCGAATAAAATTAGACTCTGTTGCTCCTTTGAAAAAGAAGAAAATAAAACAACATAGATTAGCTCCATGGCATAATGCGGAAACCCGCAAAATAAAGCAAAAGTCGAGACAACTTGAAAGGATATGGCGTTCCACTAAACTTGAAGAATCTCGTTTAATTTGGCATATTACTCTCAATGAATATAAGAAAGCACTGCGTAAAGCGAGAGCAGCCTAATACTCTTCATTAATAGATGAGAATAAGAATAATGCAAGATTTCTTTTCAGCACTGTAGCCAGGCTGACAGAGAGCCATAGCTCGATTGAGCCTTCTATTCCCATAGCACTCAGTAGTAATGATTTTATGTGCTTTTTTAACGATAAAATTGTTACTCTTAGAAACAAAATTAATGACCTCTTGCCTTTGACCAGTATAGTGTTATCAACAGCTCCCGAAAATGTAAGTTCTAATATTACACTAGATAGTAAACTAGAATGCTTTTCAGCCATAAACCTTGAACAATTAAATTCAATGATTCTCTCTTCTAAACCATCAACGTGTATGTTAGACCCAATTCCAACTAAGCTGTTGAAGGAAGTTTTTCCATTAATTAGCACTTCTTTATTAAATATTATGAATATGTCTTTATTATCAGGCTATGTTCCACAATTATTCAAAGTAGCAGTGATAAAACCGCTTCTTAAAAAGCACAACCTCGATCCAGAGGTTTTAGCCAATTATAGACCTATTTCTAATCTTCCGTTCCTCTCAAAAATTCTTGAGAAAGCAGTCGCAAAACAGTTGTGTGATTACTTAAAAAACAATGATTTATTTGAAGATTTTCAGTCTGGCTTTAGAACACATCATAGCACAGAGACAGCTCTGGTTAAAGTCACAAATGACATTCTAATAGCCTCTGACAAGGGACTTGTCTCTATTCTTGTTTTGCTCGATCTCAGTGCTGCATTTGATACTATCGATCATGATATCTTATTGCAAAGACTAGAGCACTTAGTTGGCATACAGGGAACTGCTTTAGGCTGGTTTAGGTCCTATCTATCTGAACGCTCTCAGTTTGTACGTGTCAATGATGAATCTTCCACGCAAACCAAAGTTAGCCATGGAGTGCCACAGGGCTCAGTGCTCGGACCTATTTTGTTCACATTATATATGCTTCCGTTAGGCAATATTATAAGGAATCATTCTGTACATTTTCATTGTTATGCAGATGATACTCAACTATATCTATCAATCAAGCCTGATGAAATTAATCATCTAAATAAAATTCAAGACTGCCTCAAGGACTTAAAAACGTGGATGACCTTAAACCTTTTGATGTTAAACACGACCAAAACAGAAGTTATTGTACTTGGCCCGAAGAATCTACGAAACAAATTATCTAAAGATATACTAACTATGGATGGCATTAATTTGGCCTCCAGTGAGACTGTAAGGAATCTTGGTGTTATATTTGATCAGGATTTATCCTTTAACGCCGACATAAAATCAATTTCAAGGACCGCCTACTTCCATCTACGTAACATTGCAAAAATCAGGCATATCTTGCCTCAAAACGATGCAGAGAAACTAGTCCATGCATTTGTTACTTTAAGGCTGGATTATTGTAACTCTTTATTATCAGGGTGTACCAAGAAGTCAGTCAAGTCGCTTCAGCTGATTCAAAATGCTGCAGCTCGTGTACTAACCAGAGCTAGGAAAAGGGACCACATTACTCCTCTTCTGGCTGCCTTACACTGGCTCCCTATAGAACACAGGATAGAATTTTAAATTATTCTTCTCGCCTACAAAGCCCTTAATGGGCAGGCGCCATCTTACCTTAAATAACTCATTATACCCTACTGTCCTACTAGGGCATTGCGTTCCAAGAATGCAGGGTTGTTGGTTGTTACTAGAGTCTCTAAAAGTACAATGGGAGCCAGAGCCTTTTCTTATCAAGCTCCACATTTGTGGAATCAGCTTCCAGTTTGTGTTCGGGCGGCAGACACCCTATCCGTTTTTAAGACCTTCCTTTTTGATAAAGCTTATAGTTAGGGCTGATTAGATTCAGCCCCTAGGTTTGCTGATATAGGCTTAGTTTGTCGGGGGACATCTTACTTCTTCCTTCTCTCTGTCTATACCTGTGTACTCTCATGTTCCGATTAACCCAGCTTCCCCAAATTTCTTTCTTTTTGTTGTCTATATACGCTGGGATCCAGAGTCATGGATGATCCTGCGGTCCTGTGTCTTGCATCGCGAGCCCTGGATCTTGAGTCGTGGCTGTGGTCCTGGATCATAGGTCCTGGATTGATATCCTTGTGGATTCATCTTCCTATTATACACACATGCATTTCCAAACATTTGGACTACCTATGTTGCAAATGTATTATCTTTTCAATTTACACACGGCATCTATCCTGGGAGAGGGATCCCTCCTCTGTTGCTCTCCCTGAGGTTTCTCCCATTTTTCCCTTTAAAACTGTGGGTTTTCTTCGGAAGTTTTTCCTTGTACGATGTGAGGGTCTAAGGACAGAGGGTGTCGTATTGTCATACTGATATTTTGTACAAACTGTGAAGTCCACTGACACAAATGTAACATTTGTGATATTGGGCTATATAAATAAACATTGATTGATTGATTGATTGATTGATACTGGAGAAAAACTCAATTTAAATCTCTCCCCCAAAGGGTTATAAAACAAAATGGCTGAGTGTCTATATGGTCAGGAATGCTGAAACATGTGAATGTTAAAACAAAGTAATGGTAGTAGTTTACCCAGATTCTTTACTTCATTAAAAGTAGTAAAACTACATTGTAAAATCTCTTTTGTCTAGTTGACGTCCTGCTTCTAAAATTCTAGTCAGGAAAATAAAATAAACTTTATCTTTAAAATCTTCTTCTTTACTTCAGTTCTAAGTTAAATGAGCAAAACAGGAAAACCCTCCTTAACCACTATAGATTAATATGTTATCTACTTGCTTATTCTATTCTTTTTCAAATTGTTTATCTAAGTTGTGTTACAAGCATGGTTAGATTTGTAACAGAATACAAAACTAACTGTATTTAGCGCTATATTTGAAAAACAAGTAATCTGATTTCAGTTAATGAATATATTTTTTAACACTTAAAGGAATTATTGGTGGAAATGTAATCTTCATTACTAAAGCTAAAACCTAAAGAAATCATCACGGAACAGTTTTCTGTCCTTACCACTTAATTGTTTCAATAAAAACTAAAAAGCATTGTGAAAACTCCCACTCTTGAGAACATCTCAACACTTTATTCCATCTGAGCACGAATGTTTATGACAGACACGCCCTATTAATCCAAAACGGTCTTTAATGGTATCAATTGTGAACTTTCTTAATATTAATTGTAAATGCAACGTATGTTCTCTTTAGAACAAAGATAGGATAGTTGCTGCTGAAACTGGTTAATAGCAATTTTCTGTTAACCTAGAGAAGCATGTTGTTCTTATATCTAGTAAATATATTTTTATTTCATGTTTACTCATAAAATAATATGACATTTTCCAGAATAGTAGTTAACTTTATATAACATTTACTCTCTCTAGACTCTTCCAACCATCTTACTTCTCCTGTCTCTCTCTTTCCTCACTCTGCCCTGCAGCTGCTCCTGTCCACAAGCTTCTCTCATCAATGACCTCTTTGTGTTATCCAACAGTCAGCAGCCTTCAGGCATTAGACCAGGGGTGGGGAACCTCCGGCCCCCGGGCCGTATACGGCCCGCGAGACCATTTGGTACGGCCCTCGAGGTAATTTATAAACACACGCAAAAAAGAAAAAAATGAAAGAAATCTAGACCGCAAAAAAATTAAACAAGCGAGTGCCTGTTTTTCCTGGCCAAGGTCAGGGTCCTTGAACACAACACGAGCCTAACGTGTCATCACGTGGTATATGTCTCGTCTGACAGGGGTGTAGTTCTGACGGAGAGCACCAGAACGCAGCTCCGGCACTTCCAAGCAGTACCCATAAGGAGCCGTACACATGCTGCAGTTTTTGCGTGGCTGTGTCTTTAGTTGAAAGCCCAGTGGCGATCTGTTCATCTGTCATACTGATCATACAGTCAATAACTTTGTTGTTATTAGCATCTGGTTAGCTAGCTATGCTAACGAAGATATAAGAAGCATTTTCTACAACCAGTGAGGTAAAGGCACATCTTTATATGATCATTATTATAAAAAAATAAGATAATAAAGTAAACAGGTATAAAATACTATATGACAGTAAAAAAAAGTTGTTATTAATAAACAAGAATACAGTTTGAAAAGGGAGTGATCTGTAAAATGTCCATAAAGAAAAAGTAAATCTGTTTACAGTTCTGTTTCAAATGGGTGTTGAGAGATGTTTCCATAGATCTCTTCATTTTGCTCTCAAAGTGCACCAGATTGATGCTTTTAACTTCAACATTTAAAAAAAAATCTTCCCGGGGGAGCATGCCCCGGATCCCCCTAGAGGAGTTTAGGTCCCCCCCACTTAAATCATGTCCACATGGATAGGAAACTAAATACATTTCAATCAATCAATCAATGTTTATTTATATAGCCCAATATCACAAATGTTACATTTGTCTCAGTGGACTTCACAGTTTGTACAAAATATCAGTATGACAATATGACACCCTCTGTCCTTAGACCCTCACATCGTACAAGGAAAAACTTCCGAAGAAAACCCACAGTTTTAAAGGGAAAAATGGGAGAAACCTCAGGGAGAGCAACAGAGGAGGGATCCCGCTCCCAGGACGGACAGACGTGCAATAGATGCCGTGTGTAAATTGAAAAGATAATACATTTGCAACATAGGTAGTCCAAATGTTTGGAAATGCATGTGTGTATAATAGGAAGATGAATCCACAAGGATATCCATCCAGGACCTATGATCCATGACCACAGCCACGACTCAAGATCCAGGGCTCACGATGCAGGACACAGGACCGCAGGATCATCCATGACTCCGGATCCCAGCGTATATAGACACCAAAAAGAAAGACATTTGGGGAAGCTGGGTTAATCGGAACATGAGAGTACACAGGTATAGACAGAGAGAAGGAAGAAGTAAGATGTCCCCCGACAAACTAAGCCTATCTCAGCAAAACTAGGGGCTGAATCTAATCAGCCCTAACTATAAGCTTTATCAAAAAGGAAGGTCTTAAGCGCACTCTTAAAAACGGATAGGGTGTCTGCCGCCCGAAAACAAACTGGAAGCTGATTCCACAAATGTGGAGCTTGATAAGAAAAGGCTCTGGCTCCCATTGTACTTTTAGAGACTCTAGGAACAACCAACAACCCTGCATTCTTGGAACGCAATGCCCTAGTAGGACAGTAGGGTATAATGAGTTCTTTAAGGTAAGATGGCGCCTGCCCATTAAGGGCTTTGTAGGCGAGAAGAAGAATTTTAAATTCTATCCTGTGTTCTATAGGGAGCCAGTGTAAGGGAGCCAGAACAGGAGTAATGTGGTCCCTTTTCCTAACTCTGGTTAGTACACGAGCTGCAGCATTTTGAATCAGCTGAAGCGACTTGACTGACTTCTTGGTACACCCTGATAATAAAGAGTTACAATAATCCAGCCTTGAAGTAACAAATGCATGGACGAGTTTCTCTGCATCATTTTGAGGCAAGATATGCCTGATTTTTGCAATGTTACGTAGATGGAAGTAGGCGGTCCTTGAAATTGATTTTATGTGGGCGTTAAAGGATAAATCCTGATCAAATATAACACCAAGATTCCTTACAGTCTCACTGGAGGCCAAATTAATGCCATCCATAGTTAGTATATCTTTAGATAATTTGTTTCGTAGATTCTTCGGGCCAAGTACAATAACTTCAGTTTTGGTCGTGTTTAACATCAAAAAGTTTAAGGTCATCCATGTTTTTAAGTCCTTGAGGCAGTCTTGAATTTTATTTAGATGATTAATTTCATCAGGCTTGATTGATAAATATAGTTGAGTATCATCTGCATAACAATGAAAATGTACAGAATGATTCCTTATAATATTGCCTAACGGAAGCATATATAATGTGAACAAAATAGGTCCGAGCACTGAGCCCTGTGGCACTCCATGGCTAACTTTGGTTTGCGTGGAAGATTCATCATTGACACGTACAAACTGAGAGCGTTCAGATAGATAGGACCTAAACCAGCCTAAAGCAGTTCCCTGTATGCCAACTAAGTGCTCTAGTCTTTACAATAAGATATCATGATCGATAGTATCAAATGCAGCACTGAGATCGAGCAAAACAAGAATAGAGACAAGTCCCTTGTCGGAGGCTATTAGAATGTCATTTGTGACTTTAACCAGAGCTGTCTCTGTGCTATGATGTGTTCTAAAGCCAGACTGAAAATCTTCAAACAAATCATTGTTTTTTAAGTAATCACACAACTGTCACAATGGCGGTGGTGGAAGGTTCACCTCTGCTCCGCGCGTCCCTTGATGACTGATGAGCTGGTCACATTTATAAAAGAAGGAACTCAAAGCACCAGAATAAAGGTTAAACAATAATCTGTTTTAATGGTAAAAGCAACAATACACAATACAGAGCACTCTGCAATAGTACAAAATACAGAGTACTCAATACTCAATTCCTACCACCGTGTGATATACGTACGACGACAGCCAGTCAGAAAAAGAGCGCCGAGCATGAGAATATCATAATATTTATACACACAAGTGGGGAGGAGTTGTATTGGTTGCTCCTCCCTAGCTATTTGTTATTGGCGATTTCTCTTCTGGGCGAGCCCAAGACCGTGAGCTGGTAGGTCTCCATTGGCCAGTTTCACTTCTGGGCGGGACCCTAGGCAATGAGTCAGCAGTTGTTGACTCCGTCTGATTCGATCCCTCTCCTTACAGTGTGTGTGTGTGTCTAAATAAGGATGTGTCCTGCCATGCAAACTGCTCCTACTTCATACAGAGTAACTACTCCAAAATGTTGTGGCAATTTAGCATGCACGACATGAAAGAATAAAACAGAGAAGAATCAAATAAAACACAAACACAGGTACAGTTGATCAATAATCACACAGCATTTATAGCCACTGCAATGAACACCCACATTTTCCCTATGCAGCCTACCACACGAATGTCACGTGTTTTTCTCTCTGCGTCTCATGACATCTTTAGGATTAGTTAACTTAACAAAGGTTAACTGTTCTTATATCCTAAAGCCTCCTCTGAACTTCCTCTAACCTCAAAGTCAACTCACTTAACAGGAATACATCTATTGATAATTCAGAACGACCATTATCCCATGGCCTCTCTAGGAGTCTTGCAGGATATGAATTATCCAATTAACTAAGTCTGCCCACGAGCGCACATACATTTTCCCCTATGCAGCTTACGCACCAACATTTTTATCGTTTCTTAGCTAATGCATGCTGGATATGAACCACTAACCAGAGATGTTCACAAGTCTTTTTTTGCAAGTCCAAGTCAAGTCTCAAGTCTTTGGTCACGAGTCCAAGTCAAGTCTCAAGTCTTTGTGGGGTGAGACTTGATCAAGTCTCAAGTCTTTGGTCACGAGTCCAAGTCAAGTCTCAAGTCTCTAAAAAATAAAAGTCTCATGTCTCTTCTGGTTGTAATAAGCCTTCTATTGTCTGCTGCTATCCAGTCTGTTAAGAATACTGCACAGCTATATCTAAGAAATTCAAAGCATTTACTGTATTATTATAACTCCTATATCTATTAGCATACAGTATCAGTACTGATTAGTTGTTTGTTATATGATCACTTTAAACAGGCTATTGCAATGCAATATGAGGAAAAACATCACACTTTAGCTAAATGCAAACAATTTATAAGCAAAACACTTCAGAATCAGAATTCAGTATCACAAATACTTTATTAATCCCCCGCAGGGAAACTGTGTTAAAAGTATTTAAAAGTAAACATTTGTTCTGTGCCATTTGCAACTAAAAAACTATTGCTGCAATATTATCTGAAATATACTGAACTGGTGATATTAAAACATGACCTGTTCCAAAAGAGATATCTACCATTAACACCATTTACCAGCCAAATGCTGGTAAATCATCAAGTGGCTGGTACTGTATGTTGCACGCACCAGCCAAAAATAACAATGGCAATCTATTGAGTGGCTGGTAACATTTCAACATTCACTAGGCTAGCCATTTGGCCAGTGGACAAAAATGTTAAAATTTGACCTCTGCAACCGTATTGTTTAATTACACTGGGTCTCTAATGACATCTTTTAAGTCTACTATAAATAAACATATTCCTCTATCCTCTCACTCAAACCCAGTGTAATGGTAACCTGATAAACCTGTAACATTAACGTTACGTGGTCAACAATAAACCTGTAACCTGCCTATAAACAGACAGATGTATTAATGTATGTAACTATGTATTTTTCTACGTTTAACGTTAGCCAGTAGATGGTGGCAGCGGAACGTAATGATTAACGTTACCGACCTTTTTTATGTCATGTCAAGAGTTGGATGTCAACGCCACTCAACGCAAACAAGTGTGACAAGCAAACATTCACTCATCTTTTCAAATATTCAGTTACAAAGCTAGTAGCAAGCTAAGTTAACATTACATAGCTGATGCTGAGCTAAACATGTTTGCTAACCGTCCATATGCGTTCATGTGACTGACCTCTCCGGGTGAGTTTTCAAGTGCCTGATGAAATTTGACGTTGTTGCACCAGCATCCTTGATTTTAATATTGCAGACTTTGCAGTGTGCGCTCCTTTTGTTGGTGCCGCCGGCGTTTTGTTCGAAGTTTTTATAGTTGAACCTAATTACAAGCGGTACAGCTGCAGGTGGTCGCCATGGTGTTACCATGATGTTAATGTTAATGTTAAAGGTGGAGTAGGTAAGTTTGAGAAACCGGCTCGAGATACACTTTTTGTTATATTCCATGGAATGCTCTTAACATCCCGATAGCCGGCCCGGCTAAAATAACTGGATGGCCTACCTGCATGTCAGCCTCCCATCGGGGCACAAACTTATCTCGTGCCCTCATTGGTCGTGTGTGTTGGAGGAGGGGCTCTGTGAGGAAGTGGCAGATTTTCTCCGGTTGTGTATTTTCAAATTCTAGCGATCTCGAGCCGGTTTCTCAAACTTATCTACCCCACCTTTAACACGCCAAAAATAGAAAACACAATGATTGTTCACGAGTCCCAAAACACGAGTCCAAGTCGAGACCGAAGTCTTTTGAGGAGGAGTCCAAGTCAAGTCTGAAGTCTCTGTGTGTGCGACTTAAGTGCGACTCGAGTCCGAGTCACAAACTCGAGTCCCCATCTCTGCCACTAACTAACAAGACTTTAACTGTATTGGGTCTGAGGAAGCCCCTCTCTTGGAGTTCCTCTGACCTCTTACCAATTCACTTAACATGGGTACATCTGCTGTTAATTTGCAAAGACCATTGATAATTAGCAAAGAGACTCCCGGGCCTCTTCTACTGACTTTCTGAAAAATACTCATCCACGGGTAATCATTTTACTCAAGGCAGAAATCACAAGTTGTACTGTACCTCACCTACTCACAAATAGCCAAAAAAACACCTTTTGATTATAACACAAAAGTAAAAGAAAAGACCATTTGCGCTAATCTACTTCTACTAAAAATGGGACATCATTATAGGAATATTAATATAAAAAACCTCTCTATATTTAAGAGGAAAAAATTGACTCGTCCATTCAAGTTTAACACACATATATTAGTGATAACATAATTCAACACACTTCTTATATATCAGGTGACATAAAAATGAATATACCAGAAATACGGTGTCTTAAACTTTCTGCTATAACACGTTATTTTAATACTTCAGTAGCCCAAATACAACCGAAAGTGGACTACAAACGGAAAATGGGGAAGAACATGCACAGCCAGGAAGTAGTGTCCCTCCTCATGAAGAGGAAACAGAACTGAGAAGATCCTCCAGAGAAAGAACAGCTCCTGATAGGCTAACTTACCAAACCTTAGGGAACCCCCTGGTGACACTTATGCACTCTATCTTAAAGGGGACCTATCTTGCAAAATGAACTTTTTGATGTATTTTATACATTGATATGTGTCCCCGGTGTCAGGGAACTCACACAGTATCAGAAAATAAAACCCTCTCTCTTTTCCTCCGTACCCAAATCTCTAAAAACGGGGCTACAACAGAGCTGATCCAGATTTGCGTCCGATATGACGTAATATGAGAAATGTAGGTTGGCTTTACACCCACGGCCCTATCAGAAACGTTGCTATCAGAAACAATGCCCGACTGTTTTGGACGTAATATGGTCGGTGCATGTTTACATTAGCAACGCTAACACTCAGAGCTAACCTGTACTGCACAGAGCATGTGTGTGAAGAAGCAGGAAATAAAAAGGTATAACCGGCAAGTTTTGAAACAGGAAGTGATATAGATATATATATGGCTAGAATGGGTGATCTGTTTGGTATTTTGAGCAAAACACTTCATAGACATGTTTTTTATATACTTTTATATATCTGAGACCTATGCTATTGCCTAAAAATAGCATTTTTATAGGTCCACTTTAAGTGGGTTGGATCAGGCTTTCTCCCAAACTCTAAACTTTGACGCTGTACCCTATATATGCCAGTTAACCCCTTTCACTTCTGAGATAGTGTAGGGTGCAACATGCAAGGATGCATGCAGATTTAGTGGGGGAGGATGTAACCCACTTAAATAATGCAGTGAGTAAATAACACTTTCACCCTGTAATAAACAGCAGCTCCCACTTGGGGCAGTTAAGGGATGGAGCAGGGGTATTCAACTAAAATGCAACGAGGTCCAGTTAGAGAAAATCTCCCCATGCAAAGGTCCGGAACATCAAAATGTCTAAGTTGCTTTTTGAATTAGTGTGATATATATTGAAGTAGCCTGTAGCTTTATCAACGTCTGCATGTAATCAACAACTGACTGCCAATCAAATAAAGAAAGTACAATTCAAAAACAACAATATTTATTGTCAATTAACATTGAACTATACAGATATACAGTAAATACTGTGGATATGTGTAATGTTCCTCTCGGGCTGTATTTAAAAATAAAATAGAGAAAATAAATATATATATAATAGCTTTTGAAAATATGTGCATCTTAAAAGTGCTTAATTTTAGATAAATAAAATAAAGTGCAGTAGCAGCTTGAGTTTCCCTTTTTCTTTGTTAACCGTTTCACATCATGACTTAACAGTTTCAGACGATTATAGAACAATATCAGTCTTTACACATCATAACAATTGAACAGTTTTAAAGTTTCTCTTTCTTTCCCTCTTATATTGCAGTGCCTCACTCACTTTTTTGGAATTCAGTGCGAGAATTGAGCTGGAGCTTGTCCTGCCAGGAGTTTAAATCTGGGCTGAAATGGTGTCGGGGCCATTCTCATACACATGCAGGTGCTCATTGGTTAGCCTCGGTTAGCCTGCCCATGAACGATATTTAGTTTTAATGTTGATCCTGGTGGACTGATCATATTGGGCTCTGAGACTGCTTATTTTTTGTGACCTCAGTTCTGACTTGAGAGGGAATGTTTGGTCAAACACTTTGTGTTTTGTTTCATAGTGGCGTTTTGTCTCTTTTAATGAGCGCCAAGGTCTCTGAATAAATGAGACACACTGGCTCTGTGCTCCCAGTGGGCAGGATGAACATGAATGAGTCCACTCAGGGTTAAAAGCTCTGTTCTCACTGTCCACGTTCCTTTTCTTGGAGAGCGCCATGTGTAATTATTTGTCTCTCCCTGTCTGCCGCTAACACGCCTGTTCACTCTCCTCTCCGCTTCTCTCCCTGTATCGCTTATTATTCTCTTCACTCACTTTCCTCTCCAGCTCTCATCTCTTCTTCTGTGTTTCTCTCCCTGTATCGCTCACTCGTCTCTTCTTCTGTGTTTCTCTCCCTGTATCGCTCACTCGTCTCTTTCGCCCCCTGTTGGCAGCGGTTAATTAAAATAGAAATCGCCCCGTCAAAATTGAAATCCCCTATTAATGTATTGATTATAGGTCTGGGTCCGTATAGGTCGGCGTCTGGGTCCGGACCGCGGTCCGCCTGTTGCCGACCCCTGGGATAGAGGAAGAGCAGGCCAGAGTGTTAATTAGGCTCAATAAGTGGCAGCTGCCCTGTGTCTGTGTGTGTGAGAGTTGGGGAAATGTTTTTGGAATTGTTTGTGATATTTTGATGCTACAAAACAGGAACTAACAAATCCCCCTAGGGACCCGGGAAGCATGGTGCGCAGTAAGCCCCATACAGGGCTGGAGGACTCTCCCCGCCAGCCTTCCCCACTGCGGTCCATCCACGCTCTACACTAGGTAAGCGTGAATGAGTGTGGGGGACATGGTGCACTTACGTTCTCTCCATGCTCCTTAGGGACCTGGGAAACGTAGTACGCAGTGTTAGTCACTTGCGCTGGCACCTGCAGGTTGGAGCTATGGGCTTATTCAGACCAATTAGACTCTACCCAGCCAGGTAAGCTGCGGCCCGACTTCTCCACGGTCACAACCGGATGATGGGAAGTTGGGGTGCGGTGGCTGTAAACCAAAGGCCGGTCAGGGGCAGTGTGGCGGATCGATGTTGTAGGACGACAGGGCGTTTATCCATCGGGGCTCCACCCACTGTCCCCATAGAGTTCAGTAGAGGGCGGGGCCTGTGTGAGATAGAACGGGTGACCACGCCCACCTACGGGGTTACGTAGTGTAACCCTATTCTATAAGCACAGGCGGAGCCCTCTACCTAGGGGCCCTGTCTTTCCTATCCCGCTCGCTGAAGAGGGTGCAGGATGACAGTCAGCAGGTGTAGCTGCCTTATATGCGCGCGCATGATTGGCCGGCTACGTTTATACAACTTCAGTGTGTGAACGCTCGTGTATCATTGATGAGACTAGTACCCATAGAGTCCAGTAGAGGGCTGCGCCTGTGCTTATAGAACTAGGGTTACAATATGTAACCCCCCTTTTCTTCCCGTTAGGTGGGTAGGACACATTAATAGGTTGTTAAATGTTAAGAAGCCCTGAGACACAGTTTCGTGGAAAAAAAGCCTTAACAGGTTTAATAAAATGTTAATTTAATATTGTTCCTTCTATTTTTTATTATCTTCT
The DNA here is from genome assembly GCA_028583405.1 of Pogonophryne albipinna. Lineage (NCBI taxonomy): Eukaryota > Metazoa > Chordata > Actinopteri > Perciformes > Artedidraconidae > Pogonophryne > Pogonophryne albipinna. Next base: position 169,419 of record JAPTMU010000073.1, on the reverse strand, counting down.
ACTCCTCATTGAAAAGCAACGTTTTATATAGCAATGTTACAGTAGCATGCCTCATACCCCTCTATTTCAGCCCTGTTACTAAAGTGCTGATTCTGGGTCTGGCCCTTTAAATGTAACCGAGCTGCTGCTTGTAAGGGAAACTTCTGCTGCAATGGAGAGTCAGGACTCAGAGAGACACGAGGAGAGTCGGAGCTTTGATGTCAAACATTGGTAGTTTATTACAAGCCTCGGCCGGAGAATTCATATCACAAGTCACAGCAGCCAAAGGTTCTGACTGTACGGGTGTGTTGTCATGTCAATTCTGATCAGCCTATCTCTCGAATAGCCCTTAACTAGTTTACAGAGAGCTAATCAGCATATTGGGGGATGGTGTACGTGAACACCTGGAGGCACTGAATCACTCATCTGACTCTAATGGCTCTGTGGCCGAGAGTTGACCGGTCATAAAACTCGTAATGTCAACAATAGCGGAGACTTCCCACTCCTTAAGACAGATAACAGACTTAGGGTTCAATCGTAAAACGTCAGCAGGCCGAAAGGTCAAATATCTTAAGAGTAAGGAAGAATTATTATTTGACACTTAGGAAGAGAGAAGAATTATTCTCTAACAGTCTTCTCTTTTTATCATCTTTGATAACCTGAAAACATTAGTCTGATAATAATTTGGTCAATACTTAAATCAATAGGCGTCTTCAGATTTGAGTGTGGTCCCACCGTACATCAATTTACATCACAAAGTAGAATAAGACTGAAACATTCAACCACAATGATTGACACAGACAATCACAATAGAAAATCATCTCTCATCAATGTTTGGATCATCTGTTGTCAAAAGCACAATAATGAACACACATAAAACACAGATGCATAATAGCAAAAACATCATTAGCTGGTCTCACTTATCAAACTATAAAATCAAAACCAGCTTGCAGTTTAAAGATTTAGCTTAAGGCAATCACTAGTCAAATATATTTAAAACATAGGATCATAACAGATCCAGCTGAGGTATAAAATCACAGTTAAGGTATAACATTCACAGTGGTGATTTGATCAATTTGTAATCTGCAAAGTTACAGTGTCCTCAATTTAGGATTACTTTACGTTTACTTCATTACATATTAAATCAAGGTTAAGGCACTCAGTTTTAATGAAATCAATACCTTCATTTTAATCAAGTACATTGTTCAAAATCTGAAAGGAAAATTAAACAATTCTCAAAACGTTTAACAATCTGAAACGGAAAAGTTAGGCGACTTTTGTAAAACCTGGAAAGGAAGGTTTAAATATTTAAAACTTGAAACATCATTTTAGGTCTGTCTGTGCATGGGTAATACGTTGAAGAGTAGTGTTGTTAAGCCTGATTGCTGGACAGTTTAGTGTAATCTGATCTGACAAAATATATTTATCACCAACTATTTAACACGTTTCTGTTCATCGGAAATATAAGAACAATCATTAATTGTACATCTGTAAACATCTGGTCATTCAATTCAAATGATATCTTTGTACAAGAGCTGGAAGAACATGTCCTCCTGACTCGTTCTCCTCCTCTCTTTATGACACAGAATGTCTGGTGTGTGTAAAGGCATCCTGATACTGTAGATTAGCACTGAGGTGCTGATTGGCTCAAACTCTTCTTCATCAGAGCGCCATATTTCAACCACCCAATTGCTCTGCTTTTTGTGTGGCTCAATTCAGTGAGCACTGTATGATCCCCCAGTGAAACGGAGGCTCATCTGCCTGCATTCCTTCTGCTTGAGAGCAGTGCAACTGCCTATTCCAAGTGGCACATCCGGATGCCCCCCCCCCCGTGATGGGAGAGGTTACGAAGACATCTGCTCCTCCAAGAAACATGGAACCTTGTATTATAGAAGCCTCTGAAGCCATCGCTCGTCCTGCAGAGTTGTCTGTTTGAGCCCACCGAGCAGAAAGATGAAGAAGCATCCCATCTCATCAGAAAGTTGAAGATTAGAATCCTCTCATCTCGAACGACTTCGTGCCTCCTTGCACGTGGCTGGGGGTGCTCTCCGCAGCCGGAGAGTGTGATCCTCTCTCTCTGACCCTTGGCCTTCAGAGCTGTCCTAGTTATTGGGTTAACACCTGATAGGGATGTTTTCCTGAGTGAAGACAACTCAAGGTAATGGATTAGCACATTATCATTCAATTACAAAAATAGGATAGGGCCCTCAGAATTATTTGGGAGCCTTCCTGACACATGCATAAATGTAAGGTTTGTGTTGGTCATTTAACATGCAAGAATCATATACTCATCAGTCCAAAGCAGAGACATGTTATTTTAAGTTAAATGTGAGCTAGTTCCTGTGGATATAACCCCTTCTCAATTATTCTAAATGTTATATTAATTCACCATTTACCTTTTGATAAAATATTAGTTTATCTGAAATACATTTGAAATAAATGTTCCAATATGAAATCAATTACTCAATATAATTGACTCTCCCCTCCCTTTTCTTACATATGTCCCATGTGTAATAACAAGTAGGAGTCTATTTAAACATGGTATTGTCTATAAGCTATTAATCGAGAAGACTCAGTATCAGTATGCAACTCGCAAATATCTCTTCTCTCTTTCCTATCCCTCTCTTCCCTCTTCTCTCTATTCTCTCTTCCACATCTCTCTCTATTCTCTCTTCCTCATCCCTCTCTCATCCTTATCTCCCTCTTTCCTCATCCCCCTCTTTCCTCACTTCTCCATGTCTTTCTTTTCTCACTTTCCCATCTCTTTCTTCTGTCACTTCTGTTAGATATGAAATAAAACATACAAGTCCATGTAAGCATGGCATAGATCATAATCCATTACTCGAGAAGACTCAGTATCACCTGTGTGCAGCTAACAAAAAACAATTGTGAGAAACATATATTATGCAGGAAATGCATACCTTTGTTGAAAAACAAAGCATAGCCGATTTGGGAGGAAAAGCTTCAATCCTCCTTAACATCTGAGTTACCACTGAAGGCATAGCATGAACAATAGTGGGTGTCTGAGGGTGTCATTACTGAGAAATGTCAAACAAATTAAAAACCTTACATTTGAAAACAGGTTTGCATTCCTCCACTTAAGGTGAAGTTATCATTGGAAACAATAAAAATGAACTGTTTCGATGCAGAATCTATAAATTGAATCGTTAGAGCAGAACAGAATGGTTGTATTGTAGCCTGAGTTCCGTGCAGCCTCTAGTTTCACCAGGTGGAAACATGGTCCATATAATGTGAATACATGCAGAATTATACAGTAAGAGGCCCCTGACATTAGGCCTATACTAAAAATAGTAGGGGCTTTTAACAATTTGCCAACTTACAGGCATCCTCTGCATAGCAGTATGAACAGCCTTAAAAAACAAACAAGCCACTCTGTGGTAACGAGAGTCATATTTCTGACCCATATGCCCTAAGTGAAGCCGTTAGTCTCATCTGACTGACCCAAGGGTTGGTGCTGGTGTGACAATGAGGCTTTCAAGTGTTCAAAGCAGATGTCAAGCTTTCAGTTCATGGCTCGATGGGGGGGAGCAGACCCACGTGAGACAGTATCAATCAACGGCTGTAATGTTCAGTTTGAGGAGCATCATTCTCTCTGGGAGCAGGAAATGGTGTCCACTCTCGGACCAGACCATTAATGTCATGTAGAGCAGCCATAGCATCTCTGTGACTGCTCTCAGCCGGACTGTAGCAGGGCAGAACTGGGTGACTCTTAGTGAAGCCGACCAAGGCCATAGACAAAATGGAACCACGTACTAACAAAAAGGACACAGGGCCATCAATGTCTCTCTTTACCATTGGCCTAATCATAAAATAAATCAGTGGGAAAAATGTGGAACACTAATCCATCATGTGAAATGTTGAGTTAATTTAAATAATTACTCATGGGTTGAAATCAAATTAACATTAACATTAGAACTAAAGTCAGTTAAAATTGGAGTTGCACGGATCAGAATCTAATCAATACACAATTTTCCCAGCTCTGTGATGAAAGGATAACAAGCAGGGATGCAAACGTGTCACCTTTCGGCGAAATTCGCCGTTTTGAATCCAAAATAGGTCGTTTGTGTGATTCATGTAGATCTGCAATAAAAATATTATTGGGGTATGGGGGGGTCTGGGAACCGGAGTAATCTGCAGCCGCGAGCTGTTATGTGCCATCATGACACGCATGGTGTTCTTTTTTATATATGATAATGAAGCGCGAGTCTTCCTGCCTGTCGGCTCTGCTCATGGATATATAATAAGGCTCTGCTGCTCCGCGAAGATGGTCTAGCTTCAGTAGCTACATTACCAACGGGTGGTCCGGAGTCACTGTGGCACAGACTGGACCGCTGGTGAACAGCTGTTAGACTGGGCCGTTCAGGTGTTCAGAGCAGAGCTCCCTGTCGGAGAGGCAGAGCGTGATGTGAACTGAAAAGTTTTTTTTCTGTCGCAATATTATTTAAGGTATCGTTGAGCGAGATAACCAGCACACATTGTCACTATCTGCTAACGTTAGCTTTAGTACTCAGATGTTGTACTTGAGTAAAAGTAGAAGTACCAGAGTGTAGGAATACAATGTTACAGTAAAAGTACTGCATTCAAAATGTTACTCAAGTGAAAGTAGAAAAGTATTCTCATCAAAATATAGTGGAAATAGCGACAATAAAAGTAGTCATTGTGCAGATTGGTTTATTTCAGAATAATATATATGATATGTTTTATATTGATTGATCATGAAAGTGTTCTCAAAGCTGGTAAAGGTGCAGCTAGTTTGAATGACTTTGTATACTGCAGGGTAGCTTGTGGATTTACTCCAGGTGGAACTAAAGTCTGATTTAACACATTATATTTCACATCATTCATCCAGATCTGTGAAGTAACTAAAGGTATTAAATACATGTAGTGGAGTAAAAGTACACCATGTACCTCTGAACTGTAGTGGAGTAGAAGAACAAAGTAGCAAAACATTTAAATACTTAAATAAAGTACAAGTATCTCAAAATTTTACCCAAGTATAGTACTAGTTGAGTTTATGAACTTAGTTACTTAACACCACTGGCTATACAGATAGAAAGACTAAGCCTTGCACAGAGGCATGAAAATACTTTTTTTTTTTTTTTTTAAATGCTCAACAGTGCTGCCAAAATTATAAACTGACTGCTACACAATTAAAATAAATGCTTTTATATATTTCTATTAAATGTGACTCTTTAGCGTTTCTGTTATTATTACCACTGCTGCTTTAGTTGTTTTAGTTGCTCTGTCTGTTCGCATTTGGAAGTCTCATGATTTATTGTGTGGGCCTGTGAAGGAGAGGCCCAGGGAAAACAACATCTATCTTGGAACTGCAATTACTTATCTTAAAGAGATTGCACCATCATACTCCTTTTCAAAAAAAAATTGCTCAATTCATTTAGCACATTTATTATGCACACAATAAAAACCTCAACAAATATAATTGATCCTGGCTTAACCAGCGACCTTTACTCTATTGTTCATAAGCTCAGTAGTTTAACAACTATTAGAATTGTAGTAATGTCTGTAGACCAATTGTACTAGAAATAATTTGAAACAGTTTAATAAAGAATGTTAAACTATATTTAAAAAAAAAAACTGTAATTGAACTTCAGCTTATATCAATTATCTGATTCCAGTGGCCAGTTGGAACAGACAATCAACAAAGTTTCCATTTTGCAGCAACAGCGCAAAAGGTTTCAACCACAATTAGTATTATGTCTGAGTCTAGTTCTGTCTTATCTGCTTTGTTTCGGAATGTGTTCAATACATTACGTTTTTTTTTATTCATTATTACCATACAATACATAGATTAAGAATAAATGAAATAAATAATACAACATTGACCTAATTGAGCAGACAGATTTTTTTGCAACCCTGATCTCCTCAGGCCGGTATTTATGACTAGCAGTGGTGCCTCTGAGGGTCTCAGGGTGTCAGACAGATGCAGGACATAAAAACACTCTTTTGCTATTTATTTTCATTTTGCAGCACATTTATACTATAATATATAATTTTGCTTTACATCTTTACATTATTTATTTTTCTCAAGTCATTTACTTTTGGTGAGATGACTAAAGTTTAGTTCATTTTACCCTGGCTATGGACTGATTCATTATTAGTTGTTACAAAGCATACACAAGACGGCGGGTAGGCACACCAATATAGAAACAATTAGACAAACAAACATGAACTCGTAATAAACACCAGCGTGACAGCAAAGTTCATCCAGCTCAATTTAGTCCGAATTAAGAGGTTTCAGAGGGGCTAGGGAATTATAGAAATGGAGCACCTGCTCGCGCATCCACCCTTGTACAAGTGCTAAGATCGTGCCTGAAGACCATCCAAAAGCGATAACTAGCTTATCCTTTTGCGACAACCACTACTCTGTTCTAGTGGCGCTATGCTCCCCCGACCAGGAGAACATAGACTTTTTTTCGCTACCCTTTCTCTCCAAACACAGCACAGTTAACTGTAGTCCTACACGACCAGCCTATACACCCGCCATCGTGTTCATCACAATTATGAAACACAGTTTTGCTCTATGCTTGCTTGCCACTACCCACCTGTGATCAATTAGCCTATCATTTTATGTATGCACCCCGGATCGCCACCAGCTGGTCCAGCGAAGTAGGGAACGCTTCCAAGCAACGTAGGAAATGTTCCTCCAGCAGAGTAGAGAGCTGTGGCGCATCAGGTGATGCACGCACCTCGTGCTGCCCCGGCCTTGCCAGCAATGCAGAAGACGGTCGCAAACAACGAGTGCTTTTAGACCATCTCGTTTTTAATAGAGATGGCGGTGGTGTGAGTTAAAGATATAGACAAAAGCTGTGACTTTCTTCCTCTCAGCTGCACGGCTCCAGCCACCCAGACATAGGGGGATGTTTACACACACACCCGCGGCTGCTGCTGGCCCCGTGCTGACAGAGGCGATGGGGGGAAATATCTCGGGCTGCTTATTTTTAACTGCTGTGTTGGCCGCTGAAACCCCCAGAATTCGGCGATTTGTCCAATACAAATCTTTACATTGCTTTCATACAGAAGCTCCACTTTACTGATGTATTTCTTTAAAGTTACTCTGAACATAAGCTGTGCATGCTTGTATGGTAATTTCGTCCCAAGCAGCATGCACAGAGGCAATCAGCCAAATGTTCATCAACCAAAAATGAAACACAACCGCTCAGTTTCACAGGTAATTTTAGGATACCGTCAATCACAGATTCTGGTAAGGCAATGTCCAAATGTGAATTTGAAATTACACTTACCAGTCTCTGAAGATATGTTGGTATCCTGCCGACAACGCCAATTTGTAAGGGGAACTTCTGCTGCAATGGAGAGTCAGGACTCAGAGAGACACGAGGAGATTCGGAGCTTTGATGTCAAACATTGGTAGTTTATTACAAGCCTTGACCGGAGAATTCATATCACAAGTCACAGCAGCCAAAGGTTCTGACTGCACGGGTGCGTTGTCATGTCAATTCTGATCAGCCTATCTCTCGAATAGCCCTTAACTAGTTTACAGAGAGCTAATCAGCATATTGGGGGATGGTGTACGTGAACACCTGGAGGCACTGAATCACTCATCTGACTCTAATGGCTCTGTGGCCGAGAGTTGACCGGTCATAAAACTCGTAATGTCAACAATAGCGGAGACTTCCCACTCCTTCAGACAGATAACAGACTTAGGGTTCGATCGTAAAACGTCAGCAGGCCGAAAGGTCAAATATCTTAAGAGTAAGGAAGAATTATTATTTGACACTTAGGAAGAGAGAAGAAATATTCTCTAACACTGCTGGCCACGCCCCTTTGGAGCTGCTGCTGCTGGGGCGCACTGCGCATTCCTGCGTGCAGCGAACAGATCCACCTCTGCTCTCCCGAACCTGCTCCACACCTGGGGGACCAGTTCGGGATGGATGCCAGACCCACTGTTTTGGAAGACAGACAAAGACCTTGACACTGTCTTGACATTTATAATGAATAGTTGGTTGAAAGTTGTGATGTTCAATATTGTAAATCAGGGGTCGGCAACCCCTGGCATCGTAACCAGTGGCACCCTAGGAATAAGTGGAATAAGTGCAAAATATAAAACATTTATTTTCGGATCCTGAACGAGACCGCCGCCAGAGCGCGTCTCCCCGTTATCTGCAGAAGGAAGCCATGCACGCAACGCAGCCCCGCTCTCTTTAACGGCCCGTCCACACAGCGGCTTTGGAAAAAGCTTGGCGGTGGGCGTGTCTGAAGCCAGGGGGAGTTTATGCGAGCAACGCGACCAACAACAAATCACATGAATCTCCCGCCCCCGACATACAGTTTACGAAGTAAACTGGATATAAACTCCCCAAACAGGCGAAAACTGACCAGTTTCACCCACTATCTCTGCCACCTCCCTCCATGTCTGGCTCCTCCGGTTTGTATCCCGGTAGGTGAACAGGGACTGATCGTACAAGACCGGGTGATTCCCTACTGCTATGATTAATTTCTCCTCCATTTTTTGGAATATGAGGAAATGACCTGCGGTGTGTCTCTCCCAGCATACATGCGGTTTGATTGGCTAACGCTTGTACTGGCAGATTTGCATAAACGGGATTTGATTGGCTAACGCTTCTGCCGAGGCTTCAAAAGTTGAACATTGCTCAACTTTTACAGCCTGAAACGCGGCATCATGTAAGTTAGGGATGCTCCGATCGATCGGCCGCTGATCGATATCGGCCGATACTCACTCTCTGCCGATCGATCGGTGCTCTCTAAAAATGCCGATCGCGAGAGCCGATCACATGACACTTTTCTCTGTGCGCGGCAAAACAAGCTCGCCAAAATGGCTTCACCAGTCTGGCAGTATTTTAAGGTGTCCGAAAATGACAATAAAATAGAGGTATGCAACGTGTGTGAAGCAGAAATCCTGCAGCTCCACCCACTGTGACGGACTGGTGAGCGGAGCGAAACACACAAGAGTTAGACCTAACACACTTAGCTATTTTATCTACCTCTGGAACAAGCTAAACTAGTCATTATAAATATATTTATTTTTCACTGTCGGGTCACTCATTACTGGATCAGTGAGCTGCATGAGATACTGACGGGCTGTCAGGAGAGAGAGAGAGGGAGAGAGAGGAAAAGAAAGCGCTTCCACTAATTTCTCCCGTGTTATTATCCAAAGTTAATGTAAACTTGAATAATGTACTTCATTTGAATGTAATAGTTATGTTGGTTGTTGTTTGTGGAAGCGCCAGTGAATGAGCCCCATTAACTGAGTTTTAAACATCACTTTAAATGGAAGATCCCCATAGGCCCCGCCCACTCGATCGGATCGGCAAAGTTGCGCAGACAGGTCCCCCTGCCCTCCTGTCACGAGCGTCGAGCTCTTCACCCCCCCCCCCCCCGTTGATAATTCACAATCGTCGGCACGCTGATAAAATTCAAAATGTTTAATGGCACCTCATATCAAAAAGGTTGCCGACCCCTGTTGTAAATAGTGAGATTTTCCAGTTTATTATATTTATATAAATACTTGGTTGAAAAAAACACATTTATAATAAATTGTTGGTTGAAAAAAAGAGTTTGAATGCTCAATTTGTATTTGTACACATCACATGAACCTTAGTATGTAATATGAAGTCATTATTCAGTCCTAATGTATCTCAGTCCCTGCTGTGGGGAAAGTAGAATGATATACACCTGTTTTACTCAAAATTCGAATTTCATTTGTTTAATTTTAGACATGAATAACACATTTATATACAGTGTAATTCAAATATTCCACTACTTTTGTGATCTAAGACTTTGGTAACCAAATCTAAAACACCAAAAAAATTTGATTAAATTTGTACATTTGTGTTTTCACAAGAGCTTTGAAGATCTTCCGGAAATTGGATGTCAAATGTTAAGCTTTAGAGCTACTTATCTCATCACACAGTGCTCTAAGGTGAGTAATTTGCATTTATAGCAAGACCAGAGATTGTCCTGAACATTTTGATATGAAACACATGGGGCGCCATGTATAACAAGTACATTTAAAAGGTGATTTAAAGGGGACCTATCATGCAAAATGCACTTTTGTACGTCTTTTATACATGAATATTTGTCCCCGGTGTGTCAGGGAACTCACCAAGTGTCAAAAAATACAACCCTCTCTCTTTTCCTCCATTCCCAAATGTGTAAAAACGGGGATACAACGGAGCTGATACATTTTTCCATCCGATCTGACGTCAGTGCGGAAAAGTGGGTGGTGACGCTCCACCTATCTTGGGAATGCAGCGCAGCCCCGCTCTCTTTAACTCCAGGTGACTTTCTGCCGCTTTCCTCCGTGGTGCAGTGCTGATCGTTTCACCACAGAGGAAAACACTTCACTAATTGCAGTAGGCCTACCCATAACGAGCTGTACACATGCCGCAGTTTTTGCATGGCTGTGTCTTTAGTTGAAAGCCCAGGGGCGATCTGCTCATCTCTCATCGAAATAATATGCTACAAAGGGGCGGACTGACCATCTGTGTGTTGAACTTTCCTGTCGGCTCCCAGACCGTAGTCGAGGAGGGCAGAAGCAACAAGCTTCAGGTTCAATAACCCACTTTAGCTTAAATGACTGGAGAGAGGCGAGCTCTTCTTGGGAGGCCGTTGCATTTATTTAGCTGTTCTTCTGTTTCACAAAATACATCACAGACCTCTGTTTTTCTGCTGCCTCGTTTCATTTCCAGAAACCCACACACGTTGCCTCACTGTCGCTCTACCATCCACACACACATGCACAAGCCACACCCCTCTCTCTCTCTCTCTCTCTTAAAGGGACAGCGATCTCACTCTGCATGACCCTAATATCATAACCAGGGGTGCACATAAGTGGTACGCAGGTACGCATGCGCGGCAACAATCTGAAATGCGTACCATCACTTGTGTCACAAAGCGCATTTGCGTACCGACATACTTGTGAAGCTTTTCCAGAAGGCGGTTAGATCACCGGACGACAGAGTCGGTCTCCGTGTGCACAGACAGGGCTGCTGTTAACGTCGGTCTGTACAGCAGCACTGCGCTAAAATAGCTGATCACAACGTTCACACGCTCTGTGGTCACGAAACTCTGCAACCCCCCTCCCCCGTTGATAATTCTCCATCGTTGGCACGCTGATAACAATTTTTTTTTTAAATGGCACTGCATATCAAAAAGGTTGCCGACCCCTGGTCTAAAGGGAAAAAAGATGAAATATAAGGTACTATATTTTAAGTAATCCTATCTTCTATTCCTATATTCGAATAATGTATAAACTATTTTAAAAATACTTTATGAAATCCTATGTTATGTTATAAATATTAAAATAAAGAACTCTCTGAAGAACCAGCACCTTACCGTGGTAGAGAGGTTTGTGTGCCCTGATGAACCTGGGGGCTGTGTTGTCTGGAACCTTGTGTTCCTGGTAGGGTCTCCCATGGCAAATTGGTCTCAGGCAAGGGGCCAGACTAAGATTGGTTCAAAAGACCTCATGAAAAAAACAAAAACAAGAAGTGAGGATACCCGGCCCGGAGGAAGCCCGGGGTCCCTTTCTGGAGCCAGGCCCAGAAGGAGGACTCGACGGCGAGCGTCTGGTGGCCGGGCTTGCCACGGAGCCCGGCCGGGCCCAGCCCGAAAAGGCAACGTGGGCAACACCTCCGCTTCTCCGTCCCGCGGGCCCACCACCTACGGGAAACAGCGATGGGGTCGGGTGCGCTGCCAGAAGGGTGGCAGTGAAAGCGGAGGGTCTCGACGGACCAGACCCGGGCGACAGAAGCTGGCTTTGGGGACGTGGAACGTCACCTCTCTGGGGGGGAAGGAGCCGGAGCTTGTGCGGGAGGTGGAGCGTTACCAGTTGGATCTGGTTGGGCTCACCTCTACGCACAGCGTCGGCTCTGGAACCTTACTTCTGGATAGGGGTTGGACTCTATTCTTCTCCGGAGTTGCTCAAGGTGTGAGGCGCCGGGCGGGTGTGGGGATACTCACAAGTCCCCGGTTGGGTGCTTCGTTGTTGGAGTTTACCCCAGTGGACGAGAGGGTCGCCTCCCTACGCCTGCGGGTTATGGGGGGGAAAACTCTGACTGTTGTGTGTGCTTATGCACCCAACAGCAGTTCAGAGTATACGGCCTTCTTGGAGACCCTGGAAAGAGTCCTGTATGGGGCTCCTGAAGGGGACTCTTTAATCTTGCTGGGAGACTTCAACGCACATGTGGGCAATGATGGAGACACTTGGAGGGGCGTGATTGGGAGGAACGGCCCCCCTGATCTGAACCGGAGTGGTGGTTTGTTACTGGACTTCTGTGCTAGTCATGGATTGGCCATAACAAACACCATGTTCGAACATAAGGATGCTCATAAGTGTACGTGGTACCAGAGCACCCTAGGCAGAAGGTCCATGATCGATTTCGTTATCGTATCATCGGACCTGAGGCCGTATGTTTTGGACACTCGGGTAAAGAGAGGGGCGGAGTTGTCAACTGATCACCATCTGGTGGTGAGTTGGGTCGAGTGGCGGGGGAAGCCTCTGGATAGACCTGGTAAGCCCAAACGTGTAGTTCGGGTGAACTGGGAACGTCTGGAGGAGGCCCAAGTTCAGGAGGCCTTCAACTCACACCTCCGGCGGAGCTTTTCAGGCATTCCTGTGGAGGTTGGGGACATTGAACCAGAGTGGTCGGTGTTCAAAGCCTCTATTGCCGAAGCCGCGGCGGGGAGCTGTGGTCTCAAGGTCCTAGGTGCCTCAAGGGGCGGTAACCCTCGAACCTCCTGGTGGACACCGGTGGTCAGGGAAGCCGTCCGACTGAAGAAGGAGGCCTTCAGGGATTTGTTATCCCGGGGGACTCCCGAGGCAGTTGCAAGGTACCGACAGGCCCGAAGGGCAGCAGCCTCATCCGTGGCCGAGGCAAAGCAGCGGGTGTGGGAGAAGTTCGGAGAGGACATGGAGAAGGACTTTCGGGCGGCACCAAAGTTGTTCTGGAAAACTCTCCGACACCTCAGGAGGGGGAAGCAGGGAACCATCCAAGCTGTGTACAGTAAGGATGGGACGTTGTTGACCTCAACTGATGGAGTGTTGGGGCGTTGGAAGGAACACTTTGAGGAACTCCTGAACCCGACAACTCCGCCCTCTATGTTAGAGGCAGAGCTGGAATATGACGGGGGATCGGCGCCAATCTCCCGGGGGGAGGTCACTGAGGTTGTTAAACAACTCCACAGTGGCAAAGCCCCGGGGGTGGATGAGATCCGCCCAGAAATGCTGAAGGCTCTGGGTGTTGAGGGACTGTCATGGTTGACACGTCTCATCAACATTGCGTGGAAGTCGGAAACAGTACCGAAGGAGTGGCAGACCGGGGTGGTGGTTCCCATTTTTAAAAAGGGGGATCAGAGGGTGTGTGCCAATTACAGAGGCATCACACTACTCAGCCTCCCCGGGAAAGTTTACTCTAAGGTACTCGAAAGGAGGGTCAGGCCGATTGTCGAACCTCAGATTGAGGAGGAACAATGCGGATTCCGTCCTGGTCGTGGAACGACGGATCAGCTTTTTACTCTCGCAAGGATCCTGGAGGGGGCCTGGGAGTACGCTTATCCGGTCTACATGTGTTTTGTGGACTTGGAGAAGGCGTATGACCGGGTTCCCAGGGAGTTACTGTGGGAGGTGCTGCGGGAGTATGGGGTGAGGGGGTCTCTACTCAGGGCCATCCAATCTCTGTACTCCCAAAGCGAGAGCTGTGTCCGGGTCCTCGGCAGTAAGTCAGACCCATTTCCGGTGAGGGTTGGCCTCCGCCAGGGCTGCGCTTTGTCACCAATCCTGTTTGTAATATACATGGATCGGATTTCGAGGCGTAGTCATGGGGGAGGGGGTCTGCAGTTCGGTGGACTAAGGATTGCACCACTGCTTTTTGCAGATGATGTGGTTCTGATGGCTTCATCGGTCTGCGACCTTCAGCACTCACTGGATCGGTTCGCAACCGAGTGTGAAGCGGCTGGGATGAGGATCAGCACCTCCAAATCTGAGGCCATGGTTCTCAGCAGGAAACCGATGGACTGTCCACTCCAAGTAGGGAATGAGTCCTTACCCCAAGTGAAGGAGTTCAAGTATCTCGGGGTCTTGTTCTCGAGTGAGGGAACAATGGAGCGTGAGATGGGCCGGAGAATCGGAGCAGCGGGAGCGGTACTGCAGTCGCTTTACCGCACCGTTGTGACGAAAAGGGAGCTGAGCCGGAAGGCAAAGCTCTCTGTCTACCGGGCCATTTTCGTTCCTACCCTCACCTATGGTCATGAAGGATGGGTCATGACCGAAAGAACGAGATCGCGGATACAAGCGGCCGAGATGGGTTTTCTCCGCAGGGTGGCTGGTGTCTCCCTTAGGGATAAGGTGAGAAGTTCGGTCATCAGGGAGGGACTCGGAGTTGAGCCGCTCCTCCTTCGCGTCGAAAGGAGCCAGTTGAGGTGGTTCGGGCACCTAGTTAGGATGCCACCTGGGCGCCTCCCTAGGGAGGTGTTCCAGGCACGTCCAGCTGGGAAGAGACCAAGGGGTAGACCTAGGACCAGGTGGAGGGATTATATCTCTTCGCTGGCCTGGGAGTGCCTTGGGATCCCCCAGTCAGAGCTGGTTGATGTCGCCAGGGAAAAGGAAGTTTGGGGCTCTCTGCTGGAACTGCTACCCCCGCGACCCGACCACGGATAAGCGGAAGAAGATGGATGGATGGATGGAGAACTAAATGAATAAATAAATAAATAATTAAACAAAAGCCAGATAGAAAAAGTGAGTTTTAAGTGTTGATTTAAAAAAAAAAACAGGGTCTGGGCCGACCTCACATGGAGGGGCAAAGTATTCCAGAGCCTGGGGCCAGCCGCTGCAAAAGCTCGATGCCCTCGGGTTTTAAGCCTGGTCTTAGGCACTATCAACAACAGCTGATAAGCCGACCTTAAGGCTCTGCCTGGGGTGTAGCGATGGAGGAGTTCGGCTACATAAGCCGGAGCCAGCCCATTTAGGGCTTTGAAAACAAATAAAAGGATTTTAAAATCTATTCTGAACCGAACTGGAAGCCAGTGCAATGAAGCCAGAATTGGGGTGATATGGTCACGCTTTTTATGGCCAGTGAGAAGACGTGCAGCTGCATTCTGAACTAACTGGCGTCTAATTGAGGCCTGGTCCATACCCACATACAGAGCATTGCAGTAATCCAGTCTCGAGGTAACAAAGGCGTTAATAACCCTTTCTAGGTCTTTAAAAGATAAAAACGACTTGGTCTTAGCCAATAGTCGTATTTTGAAAAAGCAGGTCTTGACTACAGTGCTAACCTGCTTATCAAATGTAAAGGCGCTGTTGAAGGTCACTCCAAAGTTCATGACAGAGGGGAGACTATTTTTAGTGAGGGAGCCCAGAATATCAACCGGGGAGACTGTTGGTTGGGGTCCAAAAAAGATGACCTCGGTCATGCTCTCATTAAGGATGAGGAAGTTTTGGCTCAGCCAGGATTTAATCTCTATTAAGCAGTCCTTCAACTGCTGTAGTGAGTTGGCATTTTGATTGAGAGGCAGATAGATCTGTACATCATCAGCGTAACAATGGAAGGGGATATTATGTTTTGTGAGAATTGAACCTAGGGGCAGTATGTACAATAGAAAAAGGATGGGGCTCAGAATCGAGCCTTGGGGAACCCCACAGGTAAGAGGGGCTTTGTCAGAGGAGAAAGCACCTAACTGCACTGAGAAGCTACGGTCCGTCAAATAAGACCTGAACCATGCAAGGGCAGAGCCTGTAATGCCTGCGGACTGTTCAAGCCGTGACAACAGGATACTATGATCCACAGAGTCAAAGGCAGCAGTTAAATCTAACAGCACCAAGACAGCTGGGCTGCCTGAGTCGGCGGCTAAGAGCAGATCATTAAAAACTCTTAAAAGGGCTGTTTCAGTGCTATGCATAGGTTTAAAGCCAGACTGAAATTGTTCATGGATACCATGCGTGGTTAAAAATGACTGCAGCTGGGCGTAGACTGCTCGCTCCAGGGCTTTAGATAAAAAGGGTAGCTGGGAGATGGGCCTGAAATTTGCGAGAATGGAGGGATCGAGATTTTTCTTTTTAAGTAGTGGCTTAACCACGGCATGTTTGAAGGCAGCTGGGACACATCCTGAGCTAAGAGAGGTGTTTACAAGCAATAAAACACTTGCTCCAACTGATTCAAAAACATCTCTAAGGAAGCGAGAGGGAATGCTGTCTAAGGTGCAGTTTGTCGGCCGCAGGTGCTTGACTACTTCCCTGAGAGAAGAGAGGGATACAGGCTCAAAGTGGTCGAGGACAGCAGGGCACAGAAAGGGAGCAGGATCTGGGGTAGCACTAGTATAGGCTAGCCTAAGAGCAGATACTTTTTCGATAAAAAATGTAAGAAATGTATCGCAGAGAGTAGTTGATGGCACAATTGGAGAAGCATCACAAGGATTAATGATCGAGTTGAGGACATTAAAAAGAACTTGAGGTTTATGGCTGTTTTTGGAGATTAACAGAGAAATATACTCTGTTTTGGCTGTTTTGACTGCCGTCTGATAATCAGAAAGGCAAGCACGAAGAATTTCTAAGGAGACATGAAGTTTATCCTTTTCCATTTTCTCTCTGCACGCCTGCAAGCGCGTCTAAAAGCGCGAGTACAATCATTGAGCCACGGCTCTGAGAGAACTTTGTTGCGTCTAAGCGTAAAAGGAGCAACGGAATCCAGTATTAGTGTGCATGTCGAATCAAACAAAGAGATAAGCTTATCCGCACTAAAAGCACAGTTCGCACAGTTCTAATTTACAAATCGGATAAGTATTAAAGGCATCTGGAAACTGTGAGGCAGTCAAGGGGTTAATTGAACGCAGACAACGCGCAGGAGCACGTGATTCGACTCCTACAGAAGGGATCGAGGTTGTAAACAGAACCGGTAAATGGTCTGAGATACGCGTTCCTGCACAGATTTCATCCACAGAGATAGACAATCCAAACGATAATACTAAATCTAAGGTGTGTCGTTTATCATGTGTTGGACCAGCCACAGACTGAATAAGACCAAAAGAGTCAAGGAGGTTTACAAAATCCCTAACCAGAGGTTTAGACCCGCAGCACACATGGACATTAAAGTCTCCACAGATCAAAACACGATCATATTTCACCATGATCCCGGACAAAAAGTCAGAAAAGTCAGTTATGAAATCCTTATTGGACTTTGGCGGACGATACACGAGTGCGCAGAGTATAGGCGAGGCTGCAACTCGAAGCTAGCATAGCTAGTTACTGGGTGAAGCAAACGGATAAGTCACGGAAGAAGCCGTCAGGTGTGCTTTTTGATGGACGAGCGCGCCACCACGCTTTCCCCGTCGCCTAAAGCGCTTTCGGTGAGGCAGGATGCAGGGCAACCGGCGCAGGTAGGTGGGAATATCTGACAGTAGAGGGGGGGGGGGAGTCGATTTACGGTTGCCAGATATAGGTTTGGGCAGCAGTATAAACTCCAGTGAGGGTCTTAGGTGGAGGAGAGTTTGGCGGTCATAGACAAGCAGAGCAGGGACATTCTGACTAACATAAAACAAAAACAGGATAGCTAAAGGCAGAGAGCTGAGGGAGCGGCATGCCGACACAGGCGCCATCTTGAAATCCTTCCTGATTAAACACGAGGACGAAAACGGCCAAACGCATAGGATTAACGCAAACGCAATCACAAAAAAGCTTCCGTCCACACGCAATATTCACCGGATAGTGTCTGTCCACACGAGACAGCTCCGTTTAGCTCCAACCGCTGGAGAAGCTGCAGTACATATGCAGGAGCCTGTACGTGGCGCTGTAACTTCCTCCACAAAAGCAGCGAAGAAGCATGGTTGTCATGGTTGCCCTTCTGTTTATTCTCTGCAGTGGGGGCCGAGGGAACCGGGCAGAGTTTTTCGCCAGTCAACGTGTATTAAAGTTGAAATCTTCCGGACAAAATTATAAAAGTGCCGGTCAAAGGTCTTCTTTGTTATTTATTGAGCTTTAAAACAAATGAATAACGACTCTATATAATATAATAATAAAATACACGGAGCCTCTCTTTTTCCTTCCTCTCTTCTGACAGTGTCAGTGTCTGTCTCATGCAGCAGCTGATCCAGTAATGAGTGACCGGCATGTATAACTAGTTTAAGTAGTTTGAGAGGTAATTAAAATAGCTAAGGGTGATGATCTGACTTGAAGTGTGTGTTTTGCTCCGTTCACCGCCGCATCACAGCGGGAGGAGCTGCAGGTGAGCAGAGCTGCGTGTCTCCGTCCTGTCAGATTAGACTTCACTCGCGTTTAGGTCCATATCGAGAGAAAGATAAATAATCTGAATTCAGTGTGCAGTTTACTTTGACGCGGGGGTGAGCAGCAGAGGTGGGGAGAGGCGGGGCTATTGCCTCATCATTATCAGAAAATGATCGTATAGGGCGTACACACGGAGCCGTTTGACCCCCCAAAGCGTTGCGTATGCCGTTCTATCCACCTTGGGACCCGTTATCGTTACCGTAGTCGTTTAGTGCCGTATTCTGTCGTCTTAGTGTGGCCGAATGGTCTATATGACACAAAACGGTAACGGAAACGACCGTTATCTTCCTCGTGTGGCCGGGGCCTCAATGTGAAACCCAACAAACATCACAATAAAATGATCTTCACTGTGAGTTGCTGGCCAGCTCCACTGGATTTGTTTAGCCACAGCATATAGAGGTTGATCCAGAGTAATGATTGGTATTTGACCAGGATTCAGAATCTCCAATGCCTGCCTTACCACATCCATGGAATGACGAATCATGGCCACATATTTGGCCTGGACGTAGAAGTGGGGAAGTAGAGAAGTGAGTGTGACACTGCTCTCTGGTATTGTATGACAGCACTAGCAGCCAGGAGTTAGTCAATCAGGCACGCAAGCAGCTCTTCACCCAGAAAGGTAGAACAATTGAAGGACTCCCCCCAACACAAGCAGCATCGATTCAGCACACAAAGAGAGCTGCCTTCCAAGCTGGTCACTGCTGGAGACAGATGATGTTTGCAGCCCCTGAACTCCCATCCCCAGGTGACTGGGGGTGGAAGAGGAAGGCCACAGGTGGATGGGAAATTTACTGGACCACATTACCAGAAGCGACCCAGGCCTGTCGTGAACTCCTCCGCTGTGGATGCAAAAAGGGGTGCAGTGGACAATGCAAATGTGTCAAGGCAGCAATTCAGTGCAGTACCCTTTGCCACTGTGGTGGACTGTGTTGTCATAACTAAGTCTGCATTTAGTTGAAAACCTGTAATATTTCATATATATTATGTAACATGTATTATTACTTCACCATAATAAATATGTTCATGGTTTACTGTGTATTTTGTTCCCTGAATACCAGATACATATAGTTAGCTACATTCTAGCATGTTGTAAATAGTACCAATGCATTCCCCATCCTTGAAAATGTAGGATTAGCCACCAGAATCAAGATCCTAGGTGGTCTTGATCCTAAGCTACTGGTAAAATAAAATTTGCGATGGCCCTATAGCCAAAAATCTTCCTTAGGGCATGCTCTAACAGTGTACCAAATTTCATGTTTTTATCATCAAAAGCACAATTCTTTCAGATATTTCACATATCTGCTGGACTATATAGGCTGTCGGCAGGCTGAATCTCCCCCAGTCGCATCTGTGTTATTTGCCAGCATGTCTAAGGCAGTTAAAAGTTGTGCTGTTGTTGGCTGCAAAAATCGGGACAAAGGACTGCATGCAATGCCATCCCTGGAAAAAGACAATAATCTGTGGCTGGACTTCATTTTTAAGGGGAATGTGCCAGAAGACCTCGACAAATGTCTGCTTGTGTGTTCTAAACATTTTACCTCGGACATGTTTGAGAACTTCACTCAAGTGAAAAGAGGATAAGGCTAAAAACTGGATCAATACCATCCCTCCGGGACCAGGACCCATCCAATCTGGAAGCTGTACGTTTTTCCATGTTAATATTTGCATTCCTTTTTATTTAGCGGTGTTTTTCCTGATAAAGTTATCTCTACTACGTAGCTTGTAGAATGTAGCTTGTAGCATGTAGCTTCTCTGTATCAATGTCGCCTCAAACCCAAACAGTAATCGGTTGGGTGTTTATATGTTTTTGTAACATTTTATTTCATTTTGTAAGCTCCGCAGTCTTTTCTATTTAAACTCTCAGGCATTTGCTAACCTGTTCAGACATAGGCTACTGCTGTAATGGCGATCTGTGTGAAGGCTGTAAAGCTACGCCCTAGCTGATAACACAAGTATTTATTCTCCTATTTATTAGTATTTTTTATCCTCTAAAATCATATTGAGTAAGTTATAATAACAAACGTAATCTTCTGTAGGTAAGTGCTGTTTTTTCCAGCATTTTATGTAAAAGCTTTTGTGATTGTAGTCTATAAGAATGATCAAATATCACCGATCTGTAAGCTAAGCTACGCGAATGAGACGTGATGTGATTCAGCAGTCTTTATTATCATCTAAAATCATATTGAGTAAGACAACAACACACGTAATCTTCTGTAGCTAAGTGCCGTTTTTTGCAGCGTTATATGTAAAAGCTTTTGTGATTGTAGTCTTTAAGAATGATTAAATATCACGATGAATCGATCTGTAAGCTAAACTACGCTATTGGGACGTGATTTAATTCAGCAGTATTTATTACTTGTTTGCGCCCATGAATATACATATGTGTGTGTGTGTATGTGTGCGCAATTGTTGCAAGGAGGGGGGAAAACACAACGCTGCACAGCTCCATTGATGGGACTTTGCTAATTAGCGGCTTGCACTCATTACAGTCTGTCTACTGAGCTCAGCCCCTCTCCAACACATCAGCTTTGCTAAATAGACAGCGTTAGCCCCCATCTTTTGGAATTTCAGATTATAACTAGAGAATGCAATTCCTGAAGAAATTGCTAGTGGGAATGCTTTATGCTGAAAATCTGATGCTAAACTGCTATGCTGAAATGTAATGTGTAAGAAGAAAGTGAAAAATTTAGATTGACATGATACATGAACACAGGGGGCTTGAATGTGTGATGAGAGAAGAAAATAAACTAAAAAGGCTTGGAAAAGCAGCAGAATACTTGAACTGCAAACTTTTGAACTAACTTGATGGTGAATGATCTGTCGCCATGCCAACGGCATTTGATGACATCCCATAATATGCTTAGATGCGTTGATGGCTGCATCGTTACCAAACCTGTGAAGTTTTGGGCTGTTTGGAGTATTTTCACTGAAGTTATGAGAAAACCGTGTTTTATTACATTACTCTCTCTCTTCTTTTGATCGCCCTCTCTCTCTTCTCTTGACCTTCGGCATATGATAATGACACCCCATAATTGACGTATAGCTGTTGAGGGCAGGACCGTTAACCATTATCTGAAGTCTGCTGCATGTCAGTTGGAGTGATGACATCATCGTGTTCCATTACACAGGTGTTTATAGTTGAGCTAACGAGCTCTGTAGAGATCACAGGTTTCCATTGTTCTGAATGAGAGATAAACCTCTTACATGTGAACGTTTTGTGGAAGAACCGTAACAGATATCTGTGAAATTTCAAAACGTGAAGCATGTCAAGGAAGTTGAGTATTTGAAGGGTAATTTTTGTGTAGTTTCGGGTTAATAATGTGGCCTTTTTGGCAGTTTAACTAAAGGTGTGCGGCTGCTACCGTGAGGAAATATCAGCCTGAAATTGCAATGGGCTTTAATGGAGGCATGTTGAATGTTTTTGTCACTTCATGCCCTCAAGAGGCATTTTGTTTAATTATGTTGGCTTAATTATTTGTAATTTTTCAAGCTACGAGATGTTTTCCTATGTTTGTCATGATAAATTATGTCTCAGGAATGTAGGGTTTGGGAATTATGGCAGTTTTAAAAAAATATATGAAGGCAAATTTCAAGATTTGCGTGTAATCACGCACTCTAGTTAATGTTAAAATATGAAGAACACATCTAAAACAAGGTCTGAACAATGTTTAACCTCTTAAGCCCGAGGGTCCCCCCAGTGGAACCCCCCCACCGTTTTTTTATGAGACTATGTCTCAGGGCTTCTTAACATTTATGAAACTATTAATGTTCCATACTCTTTTAACGCTAAGAAACTCAGCTAACTGACAATGTGAACCATTTTTAGCTAAAAGAAACACAAGAGTAATACCAAGCCTTTGAATTAGCATGGAGAGAAAAAATGCTAACTAATGCTAACGGAATTTTGCACAGCACTCACGGTAGAAATGCCCTTATTACTATCTTAACTGCACAAACAAGATATCCGATTAAAGCTGAGACTCCACAGATTCCACACATGTAATATCATCACTGTACGCCCCCGAATTGCGGAGCTATCAGCCAGAAAAGAGAAAGTAAACAACATCCGGTTTAAAAAATATTACAATAATTTCGTCTTACCTTTTTTGATTTGTGATCAAAAGTTGTGTTCACCGGAATAAAAACGCCGCTCAAGGTTAATCCAATGTCTTTGTGTCACGTAGAAATTTTGACTGATAATCCTTCATCATATTTATGGCAATATACTGGGTATAAAGTTTTGCCGTCCAGGCGTGCACTTTCAGATATGCTTTGTTCGCTTCTCTATTACGTCCGCTATGGTAATGTTTACGTTGATTTGGGAACTGCCCATCGATTCTATTGGTTCTGATGGTTAAGAAAAAGGTGTAAATCACACGAATCGACCAATGGGTTCCAGAGATATGGTCCTGCGTAAAGTATAAAGAATGCCAGCCAGTTTAAGTACTTTACGCAGGCGGCTTCATTTATTGTTTACTACTAACCGCAGGCATTGCAACAGAACCCAGAGCGCACCGAGCACACGGAGCACACGGAGCACAGAGCGGACAGCAGATAACGGAATTGCAGTTTTATTGCTTATAGATTATCAGAACATTTCAAAGGGGACACAGCCACATTGGATATTAACCTATGGATTAACTACATCATCGTTTTTATCGTTTTAATGCCATTGAAGACCAGTTAAGACCAGACAAAGACCAAGGTAAGCCATTAGCCTAGCGCATGTTAGTACCTAGCGCCACTTGTTTTGATGTACGTTTTTGTTGATAACGTCGCAAGTTTGTATCTTTCAGTGTTGAGGTGGGCACCGTTAGATTCTGTGTCTTTACGATAATAAACGATGTGTTGGATGTGCAGCTAGGATAAGTAATAAGGGAGCTAGGAGTGATTTTCGGTGCAGTAATAGGTTAGCATTTTTCGCTCGGGGCTAATTCAGAGGCTCACTGTTAGCATTGTGTGTTTTTTTGGAAAAAATAAATGAAAAAGATCAGTTAAATGAGTTTTTTCCCGTTATATGGATTTAAAATATTCATAGTTTATTAAATAGTAAGGTTCCTTAGACGTTGTTTCCTGCAAATGACGCGATTTCGGTCCGTGGGGCCTATAAGTGCTATATAAATAAACTTGCCTTGCCTTGCCTTGCCTAAGAGGATAACAGAGTATGTTTTTATATATATATATATTTTTTTTTCACAACAGTTGTATTTGGATGGAATGAATACCTATAGTGATAATTCAAAGTAATAAAATGATTTTTACAGTGAAAAAGTTCAAATGGAACTGATGGTTCCCAAATTACCCAGAGGTGAGTCCGCCTGGACTTTATTTTTCTAAACCTCTCTAAAAAGGTCAAATTTCACTTGTTTTGCATCAATCTTGATACAGGGTACTTATTATATGTTATAGTTTGGATTCCTAAAGCTTTTAGTCTACTAACCCATCATTCAAGGGTGGTTTTTACTATAAGTAATGTTTTTTTTTTAGGCGGACATTAGAATTTACATGTTTTTACTATGTTCCATCTGAATTTACTTTAAAATAAAAACATCTATATTGATTCTGACACTTCTACATCCAACTCACAGATGTAACCTTGCTTTGAGAGAAAAGATGATTAATTTACCCCTTTTAGAAGTGAAGATATAGTCTTTGTTGTGTTAGTGGCATTTTCGAGCCTGAAACCTGAAAAACAGGCTCAGGGCTTAAGAGGTTAATATCTCTAAAAGTAAGAATCAGATTTCAAAGTTGTTTTACAGGAATAATATAAGAAAGATTTGCAACATTTTAAAGTTGGAATGAGGTTTCTGAGTGAAAGTATGAATGAACCGTTAGCAGTTTAAGTCGCATGAAGATTTGTTGAAGTCTGAAGATTTTCTCCATTGACTTCAATGTTAAAAATGGGATGTATTATGGGATGTATCTCTGGAATTATGAAAGTTATGAATGAGAAAAGTAATAGCCATCGATTTCCGACCGAGCTGAACGTTTTGATGTTTGAACGGAGTTTCTGCGATGTTCAATGTGGGAGGAGAAGCGCGGCAAAATACCGGCGGAATAATAATAAAGTTTTCGTCCGTAGAATAACAGATAGTAGGAATGCTGTTAACGGAAAACTTGTGATGATAGATTCTGCATGTCAGACTGACCCACCGAAGCTGCGTACTGTTCGTACACAGCTCTCCTCAAGTCATTTATTTATTATGTCATTTATGTAAATTACAAGTATATTTACTTATTTTTTATGTGTTCAATGAACCGTTGATTGACAATAAAGTTCCGACAGTTTATATAAAATGTGTCATGATTATTCATGTTTGATGGGTAAAGTATATGCAGATTTCAAAAGCAAAAGGTTGTGTGTGGACTTTTGTCATCAACAAATGGGTGTGTTATGCCATTGCTGTGTAGTATATAATATAATAGTAACGCCATGTACAATGACAGAATGAAATGAAAGATTGCATAAAACCATATACACCAGTATTTATTTTCATGAACAACATTAGCATACGTTTTCAAACGTTTTACAAATTCAGTCATACAAAAAAATACAACAAACCACTCACTGCTGTATTTGCCTCATCTGTAGTCTCCCATGTTCAGCTCTGTATATATTAAATGCATTCTGCAGGGAGAACACATTTAGGCACACAGGCTCCAATCCAGGATGGTCCACCATACAAGGCACATAGTGTTCAAGTTCCTGCATCTGTCTTGACACCTAGTGTGATAAACATATTGAATGACATGTGAAAGATGTATTCTCTAAACAGACAACTTAGTGAAGCTATCAAAAATGTTACCTCTGGTATCTCCATGCAGCACACATTCTCCGGTTCAGAAGGCATCGTGGCGCAATTTCCACATGTACACCTGTATAAAGAAGTCAATAACTGAGCTTTTAAAATCACATATGAAACTACACACATTGCTGACAACTGAGGTGTTTAAGCATCTGAAGTTATACTTTTTATGACCCAAAGTTATTGAACTTTCCAACAGTAACAACCAGAAAAGGACTGTAAACTAATAATAAACGCAATGCGGCCATTGTATATATGCTGAAAAGATGAATGTCTCCCTATATAAATATATATATGTAGCCTACCGCTGTTTTTGCGTTACAAACTCTATGTTACAAACTGTACACATTGCATTCTTGCTAATTAGCCAAAATATGAATGGAAACGGAATAAGTAGCAAGCATCGTAAAAACAAACAGAGTTAACGTAAAATAAATAGGGGCAATAGCTTGTCAACTACCCATTCAGAAACGTCCTGCTGCAACCGAGATGTTGGCACTTCCACCGAAACCTCGTCTTCTTCAGTGTCAGATTTGGGATCATACTCATAGTACGCTTGAACACATACATTTGTCTGGGAGAACATGTTTCTTCTCCTCTCGTATTCACAGCAAGCATGGTAACATGATGCTCGTGGTCAGCTGTAGCTCATTTGCATTAAAGCTACGTCACAGAATCTACCCTTGCAAAAACAGGGCTGGAATAGAGCAAATATAGCGAAATGAGGCATGGCTAAAATGCAGGATCTGTTTGGTATTTTGAAAAAAAAACTTCACAGACATGTTTCATGTTACAATATATTTTTAAAATATAGCATGTCCACACCGCCCCCCGGTACCGGGGGGGAAAAACGCGTCACCTGCGTGAAACAGCGTCTGAGGGCATCTTAATATTCAATAAACTATGAATGTTTTATATCCATGTAACGGGAAGAAACTCAGCTAACTGATCTTTTTTTTTTTTTTTTTTAAACCCACAAAGCTAGCGCTGAGCCTCTAAATTAGCCACGAGTGAAAAAATGCTAATGCATTACTGCACAGAAACTCACTCATAACACCCTTATTACTTATCTTAACTGCACATGTTGGATGTGCAGTTAAGATAAGTAATAAGTAATATCAACTAGCATTGTGAGATGACACAGAATCAATAGGTACATACATCATCACTCCATGATAAGAACTCGAAGATATTAACAAGAACAGACATCAAAACATGTGGCGCTAGCAGTGGCGGCCGGCCCATAGGGGCGCCGCCCCCCCTCTTCCCACATGTTTGATTGTCATTGTTATTTTTAATGAACAAGGTAAATATGATATAGTTGGTATCAGTAAAATGTCTAATCTACAATAAAATATAGTTTAAAATTGTGTTACGATGTCTAAAGTTACTGATAAGTCACATGTTTCCTGCCTGGCGTGTATCATTACCCTCTCTCGTCTGGGCGCTAAGAAAGGAGCCCTCAGCCAGAGCAGCAGCAGCCAACACATTGCTGACTGTTGCTATCTGTAAACTATGCCACCGAAACATAATTTCAGCCAATCAGCGTCGTCAGATCTGATGGTCATAGGACGCGAATTTCAGGGCCCGATGCAGCCTGTGAGTTGTTTGGGCTCGTATCCAAGGTGACGCTACAGTAGTAGTTGATCACGAGGAGGGCTGTGTCTGCAGGTGGAGATTCCGGGTGCTAGTGGATCGCCGGAGCTGATTATCATTTACATGCTTATTGTAGTTGTAAGTGCAATGCCTGTGGCACCAGGGAGCATATGTGTGGGCTGGACCTGTATCTTACAGGAAAGGAGTGAGCAGAGGGTCGAGTTGTCGATTCTTGTTCAGTTTAGTAACTCGTGCGCACGAGTTACTAAAGCGTGCGCACGAGAAGGTATCTCGTGCGAACGAGAAAGTAAAACATGGCCGCGTTTTATTTATTTTTCTCTCTATGAACCCTCCAGGGCTCCGTACGTTTGAGTTTTGCCCGTGTGAACGCAAACCGAACCTTCTGAAAAATGAAACAATGTAACAAACTGTGGTCTGGTGCGCACTATTAGGTGTGAATGCACCCTCCAGAGGGTTAAACAACACTTTCAGCAAAAGGTTCCCAGAATGTTCTTCTGAAAGGTAGGATAACGTTCTCATAAAACATTCTAAACATTTTTGGTGATAACTTTCTTAAGATGTATGAGCGCATTGAGACAATGAATAGGACGTATAAAAACAAATGTATTCATGCCAATATTCACTCACATGCACTTATAATCACACTAAGGCAGGGGTCACCAACCTTTTTTAGGGTGAGGGCTACTGAGGAGGGGTGTTAGATAGATATAGAGTTGTAGTAAGTAGATAGAGTTTGCTATGATTTAGGTTTCGTTTATGCATGTAGATTCTTTTAATTTCCTTTTTTGTTTTGTGTATTCTATACATTTTGGATTTGCTTGGAGAGCTATTTTTAGAACATGCCCCGCGGGCGACTCACGTTGCCCCTGCGGGCGACTAAGTGCCCGCAGGGACAACGTGTTGTCTACCCCATGCACTTAGGTATGTAGGCCCACAGTATTCATAATATCATATGTGTAAAATGTCAGAAAATAATCACACTTTTTTTCTGACTACAAAGGTTGTGTCTCGTATGTAGGCTCTAACTGTTAGATAAGCTATCTGGCCGTGTGTGGTTTGTGAGGGCTGCGTATAAACAGTGTCCGCTGTTTATGCATATTGGATACGAATCGTTATTGCGCCCTTTAGATTTGAGACCGACAGACATATAGAGGAACGGACCGACTGTCACTGCCCGTCCCTGAAACCCCTGTTAGTGTTTGTATGTGTTTGTTTCTACTGTGTGTCTCTCTCCCCCCCCCCCGCCTACTGGTCTGCTCGACACGGCTGGGAGCAATCTCCAATCAACCACACCTGCAACCTGCTCATCAGCCACACTATGAAAGCCTGCAGCCTGCACTCATTCCCTGCCGGATTGTTGCCGTGAACGGTTTGTTGCCGTGAACGGATTGTTGCGTGCCGCTCTAGCTATTTACCAGCATATTCTTTGACAACTTTGCCTGCTTTTGCCTCACACTGATTTTTGTGTCTCTCCCAGGAGGAATCCAAGGCCTTCCACACTCCCAAGACCAGCCAGGCCTCTCTACCCACCCTGGAACAACTGTTTCCCACTGCCGCCATAACCAACCTCCACTCCCAGCTCCCCTTTTCTAATAAACAAATGCTACTTTCACCAACTAATTCCGAGTCTGATTCTGGGTTCCCTCCAGTACATGTGACAGTGACTTGTACTAGCTGCTGGTCGCATCTATAAAAAAAAAAAAAGACTTCTGATAAATCGGAACGATAAAGCACGTTATCCTACTCTAAAATAATAACATTCTGGCAACATAGAAAAAATCTAACTTGCAGCTGAAAACGTTTTAAGAATAGTAGGGCATAATGTTCTAACAATGTTATCAAAAACATTTAAAAAAGGTTATTACCAAGCATTTTAAGAATGTTTTTAGAGAAAGTTAGGCATAAAAAGCTAGGCATAATGTTCTCACAATGTTATCAAGAACATCTTAGGAAGGTTATCAAAAACGTCTTAAGAAAAAGTTATCACCAAACATTTTAAGAATGTTTTTAGAGAATGTTATCCTACCTTTCAGAAGAACGTTCTGGGAACCAAAAGAAAACTTCCTGCTGAAAACATTCCTAGAACAGTGAATGGTAACTTTCTCAAAATGTTTTTTCGAAACAAACATTTCTAGCTGGGTCCCTCCCTTATACACTCTCTCACCCTTTCTTTCTACACTTCATCATTCAGCAGTTTCGCATTCAAGCACCACACACCTCCACTCCTCCCATTCATTCTCAGTCCCATCCTGAGACTAAGAACCATATGATCACTCAGTGCAGTGGTCCTATATTCAATTCTCCAAATCTTTTCAGCTGCAACTACTGAGCACAGAGCAAAATCAATCCTACTTTGTGTAAGTTTACCTCCCACCACTTGTCTTCTAGAAAATTCCCGAGCATCCAAATTCCTTTCTCTCCACACATCAATCAACCCATTCGCTTCTATTATAATTTTGAGTGCTCCTCTAGAGGGGTCACTCCCAAAACAAGCACTCACAGACGCATCCAACCTTCCACATCATACATTAAAGTCCCCAACAATCATACAGTTCCCCCCACATTTGCCATCCAACCCCTAAAAGAAAAACCTTCCGCTTATTAGGCGCATATACATTTGAATGTTTCTCCCATATATTCATACTGTACTCAATCATCCTCCCCTCACCATCATCCTTCCTTGCATTCTTTCCCTCCCCTGAATTGATGAGTATCGCCACCCCTCTAGCATATACACTCCCATTATTTACAAACACTTCACCCATCCACTCCTTTTTTACCTCATCCACACACTCCCCATTCCAATGTGTTTCCTGCAGACATATGATACTGGCCTCACCGCCCGGTCTCTTTTGATCTTACTTTTGAGACCATTGCCATTAAAGCAGGAAATACAGTAGTTGCCATTAAAAGGAACATTATTAATATAACAGTCTTTTGGATCATTACCTTCAGCTAATGTCTTTCCCGACCTCCCCTCCTGTTGAACTCGCTCTCCTTTTCTCTGTCTCCCTCTCCTTGTCCGCTTTGCGTTTCAGCCTGGCGTTCTCCGATGAGGTCCTCTTCTCCTCATCTCTGCCTCTCCTCTGCCCCTCAGCTTTCCACTAGAGCCCCCGAAGACCATGGCACCCATAGGATCCTCCCCCACGTCAGGCTCTCCCTCCTCCATTTCTGAAGCCTCCGAGATGTTTTCCACCTCTCCAGGACTCTGGCGCTTCCTTCCCCCATCGCTGCTGCTCCCATCGGCGCCTCCGCTCCTCCAATCGGCTTCTCCACTGCTCTGCTTGGCACTTCTCTTGGCTCCATCCTCACCTCCTGCCACTCCTCCACCACTCCTTCATCTCCATCACTGACCTCCTCAAAGGGTCTTTTCTTCGCTCCCTCCGCCTCTTCTTCGTCTTCCTCTTCCTCCTCCTCCTCCTCCTCGTCCTTGTCTTCCTCCTCTCTCTCTGCCCCAAACCTGCACTCTCTGGCATAGAGAGTGCAGGTTTGCTTTAAGTGTCTCGCCACACTTAAAGCACTTAAATTCCGGGCACTCTTTGAAAATGTGACCGGGCTTGATACACAACCTGCAGACAGGCACCTGGCGATTGTGCAGAACTCTGAAGTACTCCGCCGCCCTCACTGTATCCAACTTCATGGAATAAGGGAGGGAGCGGACCTTGTCATTAAACCTGACTCTTAAAAATCTAGTGCCGTCTGCGATTTCCGTGCCCGGCCACACTCTTTTTTTGTTGGCAGAAATGGGCTCAACCCCCCACTCCTCAAGTCTCTTTAATATCACCCTATCCGGTACATATATCGGCAGATTAAGGAACAAGACAGTCAGATCGTTATCCAAGAGGACCTGTGTGTGTACCATCACCCCGTTCACCCTCAGCCCCTCCATTATTTTTCATCCTCCCTAGGAGGTTCCGCATAGTTATTTCATATAACCAATGCGATCCCCTCTCACCCTGCACCCATCCACGACCCCACACTTTTTTTGTATTTATTTGAGTAAATCCATCATTGAAACTGCGTTCCCTCCGTCCACAACCACCTCCACAGTTAGTTCTAAACCGTACCTCTCTCTCCTTCTCCTTTTTTGTTTCCTCCTCTCCCGTTTTCTTGTTTTGTCCTTGTTCTTTATCGTTGTCGGTATCCTTTCGTGGTTCGTTATCATTCTTTCCGTCCGTTTTTTCACTCGCTTTTCCGTTGTCCATGTTCCGTATCACAGTAGTCTTGTCCATTCCAGATATAGATGCTGTTAAATCTATTAATACGAGAAAAAAAAACACAGTACAGGGGGAATCCCCCAGACAGCAAAGGCTGTTGGGGGGGGGGGGGGGGGGGGACTACTTTCAAAAAACAAAAACTTTCAACAAAACAACGAAGATACACGGAAAAAACTCACAAACACTTGTAATCGTATTCAGTTAACTTTCTGCTTCGTAAGCTGCCACTCATTGAGCCTAATTAACACTCTGGCCTGCTCTTCCTCTATCCCTTACATGCGGACTCTGCTGCCCCAGCACTGTCCCAAGTGGGAGCTGCTGTTTATTACAGGGTGAAAGCGTTATTTACTCACTGCATTATTTGAGTGGGTTACACTACAATGGGTGGTCTGTTTGGTATTTTGAGCATTATGCTTGCACCAATTATGAGACCTGTGTGCATTTTGGCAAGTGTGAAAAAAATCTCAACTTTCTTGAATGAGAAGGCCCTCAAAAAGGCGATTAAATTTCCAGAAAAAATTGTTATAATCCCAAGAAGGTCCACCACTGGATGTGTTGGAGTTTGTTGAAGATGTTGGATGATGAGTCATACAGGATGCTGTTACAGTATTCCATTCTTGAAGTGATGAATGCGTGGATTAGGGTTTCTGCAGCAGAGATGTCTGATTTGTCGCGTTCAGTTGAAGGTAGTTTTTTTTTATCCAGGATTTGATTTCTGAGAGACAGTTGGTGAGAGTGGAGTGGGTTGTTGAGGTGATGGCTTTTGTGGAGATGTAAAGTTGGATGTCATCAGTGTAGCAGTGGAAATGAAGGCTGTATCGACAGATGATTTGCCAAGATGTAGCATGTAGAAGATGAAAAGGAGGGGACCAAGCACCGAACCCTGGGGGATGCCTTGGGACCGAGGGGCGGTGGAGGAAGTGCAGTTATTGATATGGATGAACTGTTGTCTGTTGGTGAGGTAGGATTTCAGCCAGGAGAGTGCAGTGTCGGTGATGTTGAGTGATGATTCCAGGCGGGACAGCAGGATGGTGTGGTTGATGGTGTGGAACGCTGCTGTGAGGTCGAGGAGGACTGTTACGGTTGCTGTTTGTCTGCTCCTTAATCTGCTGAGATTGTTTGCAGCTGTGTGTGTGTGATTATGCAAATGAGCTGTGTGGGTGCCCCAACATCATTGGCTGTCATCTCCTGGTCTACTTCCGAGGACACTGATTGGAGCACGCCGGGCACGATGTTCGCCAATCCCTGTGCAAGAGCAGCGTACACCTGCTGGAGAGGACTACAAAGCTGGGGACAATCATCACTCTGGAGGCTCTGTTGAGTGAACAGATGCCTCTCGCTATTTGCTCTTCATTCTGGTGGTTAACTTGTGTGGTCTGTGTCAGGTAGTGTGATATTGTGTAATTAGTAGTGTCTGGAGTAGCTTAGTTAGAGTGTAGAGTAGTTTAGTTAGTGTTTAGAGTAGTTTAGGATTTTGTGACTGTTGCCTTTTAGTTTAGCTGTGTTAGTCTGTACCACTTTTAAAGTGAGGTTTTGTTTCGTTCTTTATTTAGTATATTAGTATTTATTTTCCCTGTATGCCTTTAGACTCCTTTTGAGTCCTCCCTTAGTTTGGTTATCTGTCAACCTGTGCCCTTTTGGCCTTTTTGTTTGTTCCTGGCTTCATGCCTGCCACTTTGTTTACTCTGCTGTATAGAATAAACACTTCTAATTATACCAATTCCACTCTGGTCGTGTCGTTTCCCTTTGGATCCCCTAGCCCAATAGGGAACGTAACAAGGACGAAGATGTAAGGGTTGCCGGACTCTGAGGAGAGGAGGAGGTCGTTGTTGGAGCTGAGGTGGGATTTGAGTTGGGAAGCTACAACACGTTCAAGGGTTTTGGTAATAAGGGGAGATTTAAGATGGGACTGATCCAGTGCTGAGGGAGAAGTTAATGCTTGTGGTTATGAGTCGGGAGATAGCCATAGACTGTATATATAAATGGACGTAGGGTCCGTGACGTCACCCATAGGATTCTGCAGAGTTGCCGAGAAGCCCTTAGTAGGCGGAGTCGGCCACTAACGGCTCGACAGTGACGTCAGAGTTCAACTCCCGCCTGCTCCAAATAAGGGCAAAGAGGCGGAGCCGAGGCGGGACCTGCTGCCACCGAGCTGGAAGTTCGAGAGATTTAGCTGAAGCTACCAAGCTAAGCTAACATGCTCCCCATCTGCACACTGCCGTCGCATTTTACGTTTCTAAGGTAAGCGGACATGAAACTATTCAGCAAAACTATAAATAATAATCTAAGTTATTGAGTTTTTAGCATAATACTTCAGAATCTTAAAACCCCTTAACGTTTGTATGCAATTGTGCTAAATGCAACACTGGAATCAAGCAAATATTAATATGTTTGCATGCCATTAGTTATTTATATTTTTATATCACTTAACTATACGTTTAATACATTTAAGTCAAGCTAAGGTACATGTGATGGTAGCTAGTTAGTGCTCTTACCTGTGAGGCCTCCTCCAAACAGCATACTAACCAGACTGTATCATTAAAACTAAGTACCAGTTCTAGATCCTTGACTTTAGACAAACAATTCAAAAGACAACATTTATTTAAAGACCAATCTTTATTTGAATGTGCCTCTTAACCTGAGATATTAGTTATACAGTAATAATATTGACAATCTAAACAAACTGAGCAACTCAACAGTCAACTTTATATTTCTTATTGTCTAAAGCATTTATTATTTTCATTTTCCCCCTCTCATATTCAGTGTGGACGGATTGAGACAGCGTGGTGTCCAGAGAGCTGCAGAGACTTCAGGGAGAAACCTCCGTGTGATGGACGTCCTGTCTGTTGGTTTGGAGAGGACTGAGGGTCTTTCCTCAGCGAGGAGGACCAGGCCTGATGGAGGAGCCCATGCTGGGCATAGCTGATACCAACTGCACAGGCCTAGTCTGTCACTTTATTTGACTACATGTGTTTACTTATACATTTAATAGGTTTACACCTTCTGTCCATATGTGCTTTTTATTTAAAACATGTTTGATTAAGTTTTGGTTCACATTTCAATAAATTGTATTTGCACTCCTTTTGTCCATTATACTTACTGAAAATGTTAGATTACACATTCACATCTGACTGAAGATTGGCCCCATTTATTTGTGACATTGCAAACTCTGCGGTTCAAGGCACAAGTGATGTGAAACTCATAAAGTGAGGCATGTAGAAATAATGAGCTGATGAAGTGTAGATGTGGAAATAGCTGCATTCGATCAGCTGACTGTGTTTTCACAATAAAAGTAGTTTCTTAGTGAATGTCCTGTACTGGTCTTAAAATCTCATATCAGCTTTTAATGTTCCTCTTGGATGTTCTTCTTGACCCTCAGAGAAGGAGAAAATGTTGTGTCTTTCAGGCATGTCCTTTCCTAACAAAAATGACAGGAAACATAAAACATATTGCAGAACAAGTGTGTTATTTATGAAAGTGGTGTGTTTGTGTGTTTAGGGGCTGTAGATATAATTATTTTGTAATGATTTTTTTTTTTTTCAACAGTGAGCTACAAAGACGATCAGATTATGAATGAACAGTATGAAGCTCATCAACATTGAAATATGTTATTATCAAAATAATATTTAACTGTTATCAAAACGTAGTGCAACTGTAGAAGCTTGCTCTGTTGTCTCACTGAAAGAATAACTTTTACCACGTTTTTTTCAGACAATATTGAGAGATAAATAGTAGCAGTTCTCACTATGTGTTAAATATCTTTGCCTTCAATACATTAAATTAGAAAGCTGACAAAACCATATTTCTTTAGCCTTTATTTATACAGGTGTAGATCTCATTGAGACAAGGTCTCATTTTCACACAATCATATTGCTTGTTAACATCTAAATGTAACCTTTTGCATGGAAAAAACCCTCAACTTAACTGATGTGTAGGTGATCTAGTATTTAGTATTGTTTAATGGAATGTATATCAGTGTATTCAAGTCAATACTTCATTTATTTAAACCAATATCTTTCTTGATTCTTTGTACAGTATGAAAAATAGAGTCTTTGTACCTGAGCTGAAGTTCACTGCTGTGATGAGTCCAGTTCTGTCCCTCACTCTCTGGTCCAGCCTGCCTGCATCACCTGGACACATTATACAAACAGATATATATGTAAAGTACCATGTGTACTGTAGTGGAAATTTCATATTTCACCTTATATGCTAAACCAAATGCTTCTCCTAACATTGTCTAAAAACACCTATATCATTTCCTGAGATGTGCTGTCTTCTTCTCTTCAAGGCCACACAGCTGATTGTTCAGACTAGGGTGAGACTCACACAAAGTCTAAACAAGAACGTCCCTGGTTCTGAGAACACTAGCTACAGCTCAAGGACAGGGGTCTAATAACAATGAGACCTTGTGAAGACAGATGTCTGAACTTTCCTCCCTTTCTTTCTGTATATAAGCTTTGCTATTTTATTCCCTCTGCGCACACTCTCTCAGATTATTTATACTCTGTGAGACCTGTGTCTCTGTGTTGCATTTTTTATGTTGTTTGAAGCTTCAAATAAATTAACCAGAAAGACAACTCTGTTTGTTTCACCATTTATTTGTTTAACCACTCTGACTTGTACTCCCGAGTATTGAGCTTAAGATTTCCACAACAGTACAAACAATATAACTGATTCTCTTCCGTTGAACATGTTGGATTGTGTATTGTCCGAGTCAGGGTCCTTTTTATTTTACTGTAACTTTGGAAGTTGTGTTACCAATGCTTACTGTTTATTTGATACCAATTTGGTAATGCAATTAATAAAAACAACAAGGTTTGGGTTCGTTCTTCAGATGACTGACGTTAACGTGTAAGCTCAATAATGAACTCCAGCTCAACCAACCATATTGTAATATCTAACCTAATAAACTTGAAATATGACATTATTATTTGTAAGATACACACATCTTATTGTAAGGTTGATTTCACATACACTACTTCGACATGAGCTTGTCTACATACTTGAGCATAGCCAATTTAAATTAACCTTAGCGATGCATACAGTTCCTACGTATAATAAAATATCTCTCTAAGTTACAAGGATGACCTTATTTTATAACCTCAAACAGAAGCCGTTTGTTCTACAGTATTATCCCGCTTAACACTTGTCTATTTCTTTTTAACCTTTATATATACACAGTCTATGGTTTTAACTTGGAGGCTACAATTAGCATCGTTAGCACCGATGTAGCTACCACTCACTTACACGCTAACCCAAGCCTTAACATTCTTTACGTAGCTGATTCAAATCATAAACACATCAATAAGTACTCGAATTTCACTTACCGCAAAAACCGCATTCATGCACCGTCTGTTTCAACCGCAGAGCAAGTCACAATAGTCCGATATATAAGCATGAAGAACAAACAACCACGGCTGGCTTCAAGTTGTGTTCCCTGGATGAACTGAGCAGGCAGAGTCCCTGTAGCTAGCTTCACGGCGCAGGTAGCAGAGAGACAAGAAGCTAGCAGCAGCAGTCACTTGACAGAGCTGTCACTCAATGTGACCACGCCCTAATATATGCATACATTTAAGGCTTAATATTAATTAAACAGATGAGTTGAGAAAAAATGCACCCCCCACACAGTAGTCATGAAGGGGGAATCCAACTATACAGAGAATATGGTTTTTTGAACCACGATGTAAACATGTTTATTTCTGCTGTAAAGTTGGGCATTTTAACATGGGGGTCTATGGAAATTGCTCCCTTCTGCAGCCTGCTCCTACTGGCCACTAGATGAACTGCAGTGTGTGGCACTTCCGTATTGGCGTCCCAGCTCTTCCCCAGAGTTTGCCGCTTGGAGATAGCAGGGAGGCATTCCTTGACAAACGTTGATGGAATGGGGTCCTCAGTGGCATTTTTATATGTACAAAACTGGTGAGGCACGAACAA
This sequence comes from Pogonophryne albipinna, assembly GCA_028583405.1. Classification (NCBI taxonomy): domain Eukaryota; kingdom Metazoa; phylum Chordata; class Actinopteri; order Perciformes; family Artedidraconidae; genus Pogonophryne; species Pogonophryne albipinna. The sequence continues at coordinate 132,571 of JAPTMU010000073.1, read as the reverse complement.
CTTAGATGTGTATAAGCTTCTGGTGCTTTTTTGAACATGTAAACAAATAGCTGTAGGCTATCCATGGTTCCGATCAGAGATGGCGTACTCGAGTGCCGATTTTCGGGACTCGTGACTTGACTCGGACTCGCGCACTGATTGACGCGACTCGGACTCGTGAATTCTCACGCACGATGACTTGGACTTGGACTCGGCTCGGACACTCCTTGGATGACTCGGACTTGGACTCGAGCAAGTTTTCTCTGGAGTCTGATGTCCTCTGTGTCCTGACGTGTGCACCTGCGAGGCGAGTTCACGTACTGGGCGCGCCCCCGCTGCTATACCAGTCTAAAGATGTCCAGAGACACACCCCGCATCGTGCTGTATGCTTTTAAAGATTTCGTTTCCATATTTGGAAAGAGCAGCGCAAAATGCACATTATGTGGACAGAAGATAGAAGAGAAGACTGGGACAACGTCGAATTTCAATCGACACCTTTCACGGCGGCACCCAGAAAAGTAAGTAGAAATGCTATTGTTAGCTTGCTAACCCACGTTAACGTTAGCCACTAAATTGACTCCACAAAGGTTTTAAGATGTCGGGTTAGATGGAGGTAGGGGTTGATATCACATCCTAGGGACCAAGTGCAGTTTTATTGTCTAGATAGATACTGTTAAAAAGCTATACATGTCCTTGGTGATACTGCAGATGATGAGTAGCCTAGCCCTAGCCTACAATGAACGTGAGAATTAGACTGAAAATGATCTCCGTCACGGAGGCTCCATAACACATTACTCTAAGGATGGAGTGTGTGTATATATATATATATATATATGTAGGCTGTATTGAACACCATCAGAGTAATGTGATCAAATCAATAAGTAAAGATTCAGCCGATAACATGAAAGCACATGGCTACTTAACATGCAGAATGTCGTCATTGTGCATGCTAAGTAGCAATGTGCTTTCTGGGGCTTAATCTTTTTTGATATCATTTAAACGTTCACTTATTGGATGTTGGACATTGTGATATTATATTTATTATATTCGCTTTGTGTTGTGATGTTTTGCCGACTGTGTTGAAATAAATTAAAATATTCGTTCATTGCAACACATTTAGAATCATATTACATATTTACACTTGACACATTTTATTGTTTTAAGTGTTCATTGATGTGCATTGTCCCTGCTAAATAAACGATTAAATATCCCTTTTTACCATTAGTGGCTTGCTTGGTTTGTGCTTGAACATTCAATTTTTTAAGGCTCAGGATTATAGTTTTGTATTTCACTGTTATATAGCACACCGATAACAATGTTACTTTTAACATTGTTTCTCAATCCTTGAACTCAAACCATATTTGGATGGTCCAAAAATGTATTTAAATTATTATCATAAACATGCCACAACTAGTTTGCAATGGTTGAGGATTAGTAGTTGGGGTAGCCCTATTTTTAACCATACAATTTATTTAGCAATAAGAAAGATTTTTTGAAATTATTTGGCATCAAGACGCTAAAGTGTGTATTCTTTCTTCCCCTAGGCGCCAACAATACCGTGCATCACTTTCCTCCGATGTGACATCGGCTGCTGGGTCTAGTAGTCAGAGTATAACGTCATTTTTCAGTGAAGGACAGCGAAGGATCTATGACCCCAGTCATCCTCGTCAGAAATCCAGTGATGCTGTTGTGAAAGACCTTATCATTAAATGCTGTTTGCCTCTCTCCATTGTCGACAACGAGGACTTCAGGCACTTCCTCCATGTCTTAGACCCTCAATACAGGCCAATAGCAAGATCAACCATCTCCTCTCCTAAAGAAAAAATAAGGAGCCAACTAGCAGCAGCATCAAGTGTTGCTGTCACCGCAGACATTTGGAGCGATCGAAAGATGCGGTCGTTCCTTGGAGTGACAGCACAGTGTCTGAAAAAAAAAAGACAAACTCATCCTCCAGACACATCTGCTAATGTGTGAAAGAGTGCTTGGGAAAACACACAGGAGAGAAGATGGCCAACATGTTTGAAATGTGTGCAGAAGAATATCTTATTAAGGATAAGATCAACTTTATTATAACTGACAATGCATCAAACATGCGAAAAGCATTCCAGGCCAGCCTTCCACCAGAGGAGGCTACAGTGCTGTGTGAGGAAGAGACTAATGATCCAGGCACATTAGAGGAGGAGGAGGAGGAGGAGGAAGAGGAAATATGGCAAGACCTGACGACAGAGGATCAACATGCAGTTTTTGCTGCTCTGGATCAGAACTGCAAGATGGAGAGACTGTCGTGCTTCATGCATACACTGCAGTTGGTGATCAAAGATGGTCTGAAAGAAGCCAGTGGGCTGTCAGGTACACTAGCCAAGCTATCCTGCACAGCCAGCCTCCTCCATAGTAGCACCTCATTTAAAGACCGCTTTGAGTCCTGCTTTGGGGATGCCACAATTCCATCAGCAAATGCCACACGATGGAATTCAACTTTAAAGCAGGTAAAGACGTATGTTAAATTTGACATGCAAAATCTCTCTTATATGTTGAACTCAGAGGGACACAAAGCCCTCATCTTATCCCAGCGACATTATGCTCAGCTGAAAGAACTCATCGAAGTTCTTGACCCATTCCTGGAGGCAACCGACCTGACGGTGAAGATGCCAGGATGCGAGCCAGCTGAAGGAAGAGGTCCCACCAAATTTCCTTTCACGACTGCCTACTTCATAGCATCTGTGTTGGACCCATCGTTTGGTTTCCAGTGGCTAAAACATGATGTGCAGCTGGACAGTGATAACAAAGATCAGCTAATGACTCAGATCATTGGTGAGACATGTTCACTTGTTATATATGTATTGTTACAACCTGCCTTAAGGCTGGAACAATTAGGGAGGCCACACAGAGTTAAATGCCAAATATATCTTTATTTAATAGGTTAACACAAAACCCCTCTGATGAATAGTGTATGTAAGAATCAGAGTGTCAGTAGTGTGAGCAGTGTGTGGGTGTGTGGAAGGGTGTTGTAGCATGTTGGAGGGTGCATCAAACCTAACACAGGCTGTAGGCTGAGGTTGCTGCAGCATGCCAGGATCAGAAAGTGATCCTTGCAGCTGGGCAACCTTTATACCTCTGTGTGGCTCCGCCTCTAGATGGGCGGGCACAAACAGGACGACACTCCCAGTACCTGCCAGAGGACAGCAAGGCAGGGAGCACAGCCAGGCAGAAGGGGGGAGGGGTCGTCACACCCCCTCCCTTAAAATGGAGGACCCACTAGGATCCTCCAACCTGGGGCACAAAATCACAGACACAAAACACAATAGACAAGACAAGGTTCATCTTGAAATGTTCATACAACCTGCAAGCACATCTGTAGCATCTAGCTCAACCCCTCAGCAACTTTGGTACCTAAGAAGCATTTTAAGAGAGGGCAAACAGAAAAAACAGACACCCCTGCAGGGAGAAAAACACTAGTTAACCTAAGAGGTTATAGCCCTGGACATGGCATCAGCCACTGTATTATCCACACCTTTGACATGCCTAATATCCAGATGAAAAGGCTGGAGGAAGAGACATCAACGCATAAGGCGTTGATTTGGATTCTGGAGCGGGTGCAGAAAGGTTAGGGGATTATGATCTGTATAGACCACCGGGGGCCCAACTCCACTCCCAACATACACCTCAACATTTTGTAACGCCCAGATGAGTGCCAGTGCCTCCTTTTTAATGATCGAATAGTTTAATTGATGAGTTAAATTTCTTAGAGAAGAAACTCACCTGGCATTCGGAGCCGCTCTCATCAACCTGCGCGAGTACAGCCCCAGCTCCAACCTTACCAGCATCCACATGAAGAATGAAGGGCTGGTCCATCTGGGGAGCTGCGAGGACAGGAGCAGAGCACAACACAGTTTTTGCAGCCTCAAAAGCCTGTTGACACCGAGGAGACTATTCAAACTTGACCTTAGGGCTGAGAAGAGAGGTGAGGGGCGCAACCACCGTAGAGAAATTCTGACAGAACCCACGATAGTACCCCACCATGCCCAGGAAACGAGAGAGTTCTTTTCTGGTTGTTGGAACAGGGAACCGGTCAATTGCCAGCACCTTTGCCCTCACTGGCTTAACCTGTCCTTGGCCAACTACTTTACCCAGGTAGGTGACCGTTGCCTTAGCAAACTCACACTTTGCCAAGTTAACGGTCAGACAGGCCCAGGCAAGACGTTCAAACAGCGCATTAATGTATTGGAGATGTTCCTCCCAAGTGTCACTGTATACAACAACATCATCCAGATGCGCAGCCAGCAAGACCTGACGCCACCTGGTTCATCAGGCGTTGAAACGTGGCTGGGGCATTTCGTAACCCAAATGGCATTACGGTGTATGAGTACAACCCACTGGACGTGATAAATGAGGCGATCTCCCTAGCTCTTGCAGTTAACGGGACCTGCCAGTAACCTTTTAGCAAGTCAAATTTACTGACAAACTTAGCAGAACCAACCTGGTCCACACAGTCCTCCATGCGAGGGCGTGGAAACGAGTCAGGTTTGGTCACTAAGTTCACCTTGCGGATATCAGTACATGGTCTAAATGTACCATCTGGTTTCGTAACCAGCAAACAAGGAGAAGACCAACTAGAAGCACACGGGTCAGCAATGTTATTCTCAAGCATATACCTAACTTCTGCCTCTAAATGCTCTCGTTTGTCCGGAGACATGCGGTAAAAACGCTGTCGTACCGGTTTAGCATCACCCACCTCAATATCGTGTTCTATAAGGTGGGTGCGAGATGGAGTGTCTCCAAACAGGCAGGGGTAGTTTTTAACTAGATCGACCAACTCTGTGCGCCGCGGTTCGGTTAAATGACCCAGCATTCCACCCAGATTAGCCAGTGACTCCGAATTCTTAAGCCGTCCTCTCAACAGACTATCATCTGGGGAATACTCCTCTTCAACCTTAACCCCTGCCCCCACATCCAGAGATGGTGATGGGTGACCCACTGTCACCACTGCAGCATCTGAGGAAACGGAACAAACCACACCTGGCACAGGTTTACGGGCAAAATACGGTTTTAGCAAGTTTATATGGCAAAACTGCACCGACTTCTTCCGGTCAGGGGTCGCCATCACATAGTTGAGGTCTGACAACTTCTTGGACACTGTATAAGGGCCAGAGAACTTGGCCTGAAACGGGGAGCCAACTACAGGCAGCAGTGCTAAAACCTGATCCCCAGGACTCAACTCACAACATTCTGCACGTCGATCATAGAGGCTTTTCATTTTAGTTTGAGCAGACTGTAGCTTTTCTCTTGCCATTTGATTAGCCCGATACAAGCGGTGTTTGAAACCATGGACATAGTCTATCAAACTTGACGGGGCCTCCTTGGCTTTCCAATCCTCGTGTAGGGTGGCCAACGGGCCCCTTACATTGTGACCAAAAACCAGGTCATTAGGGCTAAAACCTAAACTCCCCTGTGAAACCTCCCTTGCTGCCAGCATCAACCAGGGTAACCCTTCTTCCCAGTCACGTTCCAACTCCGTACAATATGAACGGAGGAGAGACTTCAAGGATTGGTGGAACCTCTCAAGTGCTCCCTGGCTCTGAGGATGATAGGCACTTGACTGTGAATGTTTGATATTAATCTGCTGTAACACCTCGGCAAACAACTTTGAAGTGAAGTTAGTCCCCTGATCTGACTGGATGATCTTCGGGAGACCAAAAATAGTTATAAATTGTGTCAGCGCTTTTACAACTGACCTGGTGGTGATATTCCTAAGGGGATAGGCAGCAGGATAACGTGTAGTCTGACACATGACTGTAAGCAAAAAGTTGTTCCCTGCTTTGGAGCGTGGTAATGGTCCCACACAATCTAAAATCAGATGCTCAAATGGATTACCAACAACTGGAATTGGATACAGAGGCGCAGGTTTAATGACCTGATTTGGTTTGCCAGTCAACTGACAAGTGTTGCACGTTTTAATGAAAGCAGCAATGTCTTTCTTCAGAAGTGGCCAGTAAAAATAACGGCCAACCCGATCATATGTTTTCTTCACACCTAGATGACCTGCAATGCCATCATGAGCAGTCTGAAGCACAGTGAGTCTTAACTTACTGGGTAACACAACTTGCACAACTTCCTCACCCACAAAACAATCTCCCTGGGGAACCCACTTTCTCACCAACAAACCGTCCTGGAGAAAATAACCACGGGCTGCACTTCTGAACTCCTCATCCGGTAGAACTTGGCTGTACAGAGCCTGAAGGGTGGGATCGTTCTTTTGCTCTTTCCCAAGGTCGCTACAAGACAAAGGCAAGGTAGGCACAGGAAATACAGATTCTTTTTTCTTATCTTTTGTAAGGTCACACATTACGGCTGGTAGCACGTGTTACTGCGCCGGTGGCAGGCATCACAGAAGGGGTTTTGGGGAACTTGGCACCTTCTACCTGGGAGATTGGAGACCCAGGCCATACCCGATCACCAGCCAGGTCATTTCCCAAGATGATCTGTATGCCCCCCATAGGCAGAGAAGGACGCACTCCCATGACCACTTCCCCTTGCAGCAGACTGAAGATTAATGTCAGTTTATGCTGTGGAGCAGAGAAGACGGTTAATCCCATCCCCCGGACCTCAACACTGGAACCGGTGTCTGTCTTAGGAGAGAAAGGTAACACAGAACCAACAATAAACGAGTCCAACGCCCCTGAGTCCCTTAATATCTTTACCGGTACCTTCTCTTTACTCCCGACCAGTGAAACAAAACCATCAGACACAAAAGCTTTATAACCAGGGTCTATCTCCTCATGTTCACTGACAGGAGCCTGAATTACCGATTCAGATAAGGAGGACTGAGTGTGTTTCCGCACAGCCGCAATGACATTTTCCCTTTCCACTGCACGTAATGATGCCACAGCCCCAGACGCTTTTGCCGACACAGGCCCAGGCCTGGACTTTCTCTTCCACTCAGGACAATCGTTTCTCCAGTGTCCTTTATTAACCTCTTAAGCCCGGCCCCCCCGATACCGGGGGGAAAAACGCGTCACTGCAGGAGACAGCGTCTGGGGGCTTCTTAATATTTAAAAACCTATGAATGTCTTATACTCAAATAACGGGAAAAAAACTCAGCAACCTCACGATATGAGCCATTTTTACCGAAACAAAACACAAGTCTCACAAGAAGCGTTAGCATTAGCCCTTAGTGAAAACAGGCTGATGCTACTTCCGGTGCTAACTAGCAAAAACGATCTTTAAAACTGAATATGTTCTGCACAAACTACATATCAGCTGAAAGCTGATACTCCACAGATTATTTTGATATAAGTATCATCACTGTAGGACACAAACTCACTGAGCTAGCAGCCAGAACAGAGCAAGAAAACAACAACAGTGTTCTCAACCATAATAATAATTATGTCTTACCGTTGCTGTTTTGTGATCAAAAGTCGTGTTCAAGGGAATAAAAACGCTGCTCAAGGTTAATCCAACGTCTCTTAGTCACTTTAAAATTGTTGCTGATAATCCATCATTACATTCATGGCCGCAGAGTAGGTATAAAGTTTTGTAGTCCGGGGCTACTGCTGTCTCACGTGCTGTTTACGCAAGTCCCTCTCTCCTTGACGTAAGTGTAAAGCGGGATTTACTAACTCCCCCTCGATTCTATTGGCTCTAAAGTTTCAAATAAGGTGTCAATCACCCAAATCGACCAATGGGTTCCAGAGATAGGATCCTGCGTAGTATGAATAATGCCAGCAGCGGCTGCTTTACGCACAACCGCTCCAGCACAGCAGCAACGAACACAGCGAAGCGACAACACAGCGAACACAGCGAAGCGACAACACAGCGAACACAGCCAGCGAACAGAGACAACAGCAGGCAACAGAACATCATATTAGAAGGTTAAGGATTTATTTGCTTTTAGGACTTATTCGAGCAAATAATGGCATCCAGAAAGAGGCTGTATAAGCTTGAAGACGCCGTTGAAATGGTGTTCGCTGACTCTCCGTCAGAAGATGAGGATCTACTTCGGCCACAATCAGACCCTGATTATGAACTTCAGGAAAGGTATGTACTCTCTCCGTTTGTATCTATTAGTTGTGTTATTGGGTGTAATCTAATCTATAGTAATTCCACACTCGCAAAATACAAAATGGACGCCGCTTTGTTGTTGTAGCGTTATCTTCCGTGAGAAACTAAATCAATGGTGTTTGTGAACACTATAAATAGATTATTTGTATTTCGTGACTATAACACGGCAGTATATAAATAAAGCTGTATTGTGTGTATATATATATATATATATATATATATATATAGTGTGTATACTGTTATTTCACACGCCAAATGGATGCTCTTTTGTAGTTCTACAGACATTGTGCTGTGAGAAACGGAAACAATTGGAAGATCTTGTTGGTGAACACCTATCAATAGATTAATTGTATTTTGTGACTATAACACGGCAGTATATATATATATACTGCCTTGTTATAGTCAAAATATATATATATATATATATATATATATATATATATATGTAGACTGTTTTTTCACACACGAGGAATTCACACACGAGGAATTATTTCTGATTTGAGTTACATTTTTGAAAGAATAAGCCAGTGAGGTAATCGATTTGTTTTTTCCACATTTGTTTTCACAGTGATGAAGACGAGTATCAAATGGCTTCTGGATCAAAGCCATCAACATCTGCCTCATCTGAGCTACGACGTGCATCAGATCAGCATACAGTTGCCCCAGAACCATCAACATCCAAGCTACGCCACCGGACCTCTGCACCAGTACAAACTCAGACTGCATCTTCTGATTCATCATTTGAGCTGCCCAGCAAAAGAAAAGGGAAAGCATCGAAAAAAGCTGTAAATCCCAGGAAGCGTGGCCGAGGTGGGCCTTCCTCTTCCAGAACGACAGAGGAAGAACTCAGGTGGCACAACAAAGAGGAGAATGACCAAACACCAGAGCCACTGAGGTTCATGCCAGCCAGGGTCCCAGGGCCAGCGTTGGACACCACTGCAGCATGGTCTCCCCTTCAGCTTTTCAGACTATTTTTTAGCACTGCCGTGGTTCATACAATCATTGACAACACAAACACAAAGGCCCTGAATAGATTGCAGGGTGGAAAGAAGTATCCTTGGAAAGTGCTGACTTTCAAGGATTTTTATATTTTCTTGTCCATCATAATTTTCCAAGGCCTAGTTCACGTTCACAACCAAGCGGACTACTGGAAGAAAACATTTCCATATGACTTCAAATTCCCAGGTGATACGATGTCCCGGGACCGCTTCCAAGCCATCATGTGGTCATTGCACATGAGCGACCCTAAAGAAGACGAAGAAAATGACCGCAAAAGGAACACCTGTACACTGAAATCACTGCTGCCTGCAAAGCACATTTCCAGCCCTATCAAAACATTTCAATAGATGAAAGGATGGTCGCCTCCAAAGCCCGCATCAGCATGAAACAGTACATGAAAGATAAACCAATGAAGTGGGGATACAAACTGTTTGTGCTGGCGGATTCCTCCACGGCATACACATGGAACTTCTTTGTGTACACAAGGAAGAGTGAGTTCTTCTCAGGCCAGGGACTCAGCTACTCCTCCGTGATTGACCTGCTGCCTTTCCCTCTGCTCGGTGGGGGCTACACACTCTTTGTGGACAACTTTTACACAAGCCCTGCCCTCTTTGAGGATTTGTTCGCAAAAAACATTGGCTGTTGTGGGACCATTCGAAAAAAATCGAGTTGGTTTTCCACAGACTGAGTTGAACGACCTTCCGAAAAAGGCTGAAAGGGGAGATCTGCGTTGGATAAGGAGAAGCAAGCTCCTGTTTGTAAAGTGGATGGACAGCCGTGAAGTGACCATGTGCTCCACAGTGCATGCAGCCTTCAGTGGACAGACTGTCATGTGGAAAGTGAAACGGGCTGGTGTGTGGCAGACCAAGATTGTTACCGTTCCTGACGCTGTGGTGGACTACAACCAAAGCATGGGCGGCGTGGATTTGTCCGATGCTTTGATTGGGTACTACAGCGTTCACCACAAAACCATGACATGGTACAAGACTTTTTTTTTTTTTTTTCTGGACATTGCAGTGGTGAACAGCTTCCTTCTCTACAAGGAGCTGCACAAGATGAGGGATGACGCCGGTAGGACGAAGCCACACACCCAGAAATCCTTCAGGGAGCAGCTTGCTGCAGACATGAGGGTTGAAGTCCCTGCAACACCACCCCCACTCCACCCATCATCACTCGTATGCGTTCCCACGTATTATGGGGAAGATGCCACCGCGCTCAGGAGGTACTGCAGGAGGTGCTCTGATGCTGGCAACAAAACGGTGAAGACACCTATCTACTGCACTAAGTGCCTGGTCCCCCTGTGCCTCAATTCCAAAAAGAACTGTTTCAAGGCGTGGCACACCTCTGACTAAAAACATTCAGGTTGCGTACATTTTTTCTTTTTTTATCTTTTTTGCGAGTGTTGAAAAAATGCTTGTGGTGTTATTATACTTGTGCGTGTTGTTTTTGAAATAAATCTGCTCATGTTGGAGACACATTTATCCTATGTTTCCTAATTTTTATTATGCAAGTTAACCTTCCTATAAGTGTTAGTCGGGTGATAAACATGTAAGGACTGTGGCAAACACACGGACACACACCCCATTTACATAAATAAAAAAAATAATGATTTTTTTTTATAAAAACACTTGTATTTGGATGGAATGATTACCTATAGTGATAATAAAATTATTTTTACAGTATGGTACCTGAAAAAGGTCAAATGGCACTGATGGTATCCAAATGTGCCAAAATGTGCCCAAAGGTCAGTCCGCCTGGACTTTCTTTTGCTAAACCTCTCTAAAAAGATCAAATTTCACTTGTTTTGCCTCAATCTTGATACAGGGTACTTACTATATGTTATACTTTGGATTCCTAAAGCTTTTAGTCTACCATCCCATCATTCAAGGGTGGTTTTCACTATAAGTAATGTTTTTTTTTTAGGCGAAGGTTAGGATTTACCTTTTTTTACTATGTTCCATCTGAATTTACTCTGACACAGAAACATCTATATAAATTCTGACACTTCTACATCCAACTCACAGATTTAACCTTGCTTTGATAAAAGAGATTATTCATATAACCCTTTTAGAAGTTAAGTTATAGTCATTTGTTTTGGGCATAGCATTTTCGAGCCTGAAACCTGAAAAACAGGCTCAGGGCTTAAGAGGTTAAAACAGTAATTACAGATACGATTGGGGTCAAACTTACCCCGATTCCCACGGTCAATCCTAACTGGAAACGTATCTTTTCCTTCTGAAACACCTTTACTGAAGTGAGCCCCCGCACTACTCTCTTTGTATCCCGCATCTCCACGACCACCGCCAAAAAACACTTTATGGGTCAGAGTAAACTCATCTGCCAGCTTGGCTGCCTCTGAAACTATGTTTACTTTCCGCTCATTAATGTAGGTAACAACACGGTCAGGCAAGGTATTTTTGAATTGTTCAAGCAAGATAAGCTCCTGCAGATCTTCCAGAGTTTTTACCTGTGAGGAAACACACCAACGGTTGAAACTAGTGGTTAAATCTCGAGCAAACTCCATGTGTGACTGCTTCTCTTTTCTGAGTAACCTAAAGCGCTGTCGATATGCTTCAGGTACTAACTCAAATGCCTGAAGTACAGCAGCTTTCACCAACTGGTAATTGCTACTGTCTTCAGCAGTCATGGCAGCGAAAGCCTCCTGGGCCTTTCCAGTGAAGACACACTGAAGCAGAATGGTGCGCTCAACATCAGACCAGTCTCGTGCCTCTGCTAGACGCTCAAATAACACAAAGAAAATGTCTGGGTCCTTTTCGTTGAACCTCGGAACTATCCTTAAATTAACAGCAATATCAAATGCTTGATTTTCAGGAACATGACCTACAGTCTCTGCAGCTCTCCTGGTCTCAGATGGAAGCTTACCTTCACTCATCAGGTCCAATCTGTAGCGCTCCAAGTCTAGTTTTTGTCTACCCTGAACTTGAGCCATCTCTGTTTACTGAAGACGGGCATTTTCTCTCAACTTTTCAACCTCCACATCACGTTCCAAGTGTAGCATTAGAAGCTCTTTCTGTTCTTTAAATGATAGTCCAATCCCAAGTCCAGACAGGACTGGAACCACACCTGAAACATTACCTGACTCAATTGACTGTTGGGAGGCAGGCCCCAGAAAGACAGACAAAACACTTTTTTCCACTAACTGTGCCTTTATTTCTACCAACAACTCCTCTTTATTCAACTTTTTGGGAAGTTCAAGACCGTAATGGTCAGCCACTCTCAAAAGCTGATCTTTTTTATAAGTACCCAACAAATCCTCATTTGGGGACTCAAACAAAATCTTCAATAGAAGCCATTTAACTGTTTACCGACCAAGGCAAGGTTTTTCCAGCAGTAACTGATAGTGAAAGACAGTTTTACATATGGAGACCCCACGCCTCTGGCTAACTACCTTACCAAATGCTTACTGACTCACTCAACCCTAGTCTTCGTGTAGAATTGTGGGAGGATTTTAAGCACAAAAGCCCAGTGACCCGGTTAATTCTCAGCAATTGAAAATCACCTAGGCAGTCATGGAGTGCACCCGAGCAAATGCTCTAGCCACTTACTACACAAAAACAACAAACAAAAACAAAAAAATGTTCAATGGAGACAACTTGTATCTCTCATTTCTTATACTTAACAGGAATAAGGGTTCCAAACATTTGACAGCCTTTAACACAAAACAGCAATACCGGAAAACATAGCTTGCCTTGGACAGAAACACAACTGTGAGTAAGACCAGTTACTTAGACAGAGTAAGATCAACCTGACCTATTTTCCCCTACAAAACTCAGAGTCAAACAAACTGTGTGAACACTCCCTGACTGAAATAGGTCACCATGTCCTTTATCCAGCACCGGAAATTATCCCGGATGATCCCCCACTTGTTACAACCTGCCTTAAGGCTGGAACAATTAGGGAGGCCACACAGAGTTAAATGCCAAATATATCTTTATTTAATAGGTTAACACAAAACCCCTCTGATGAATAGTGTATGTAAGAATCAGAGTGTCAGTAGTGTGAGCAGTGTGTGGGTGTGTGGAAGGGTGTTGTAGCATGTTGGAGGGTGCATCAAACCTAACACAGGCTGTAGGCTGTAGGCTGTAGGCTGAGGTTGCTGCAGCATGCCAGGATCAGAAATCAGAGAGTGATCCTTGCAGCTGGGCAACCTTTATACCTCTGTGTGGCTCCGCCTCTAGATGGGCGGGCACAAACAGGACGACACTCCCAGTACCTGCCAGAGGACAGCAAGGCAGGGAGCACAGCCAGGCAGAAGGGGGGAGGGGTCGTCACAGTATGCAGGCTCTAACTTATACTAGCCATTATTAATTATAGTTATATGTGTACATGAATGTCTAGAAGTGGTTTATCTGTTTGTAGATATTGGGGTGTGTGTAGCCAACATAAGAATACTCAATCCTTATGGAAAGAATTACCCAATTATAAGGCAATTTTTACACATTAGCCTCTTCAAGTAAAACAAATTAACGTCATCTATAAATGGTATCACAAACAAAATAATAAGATCAGTAGCAGATTTATTCACAAAAGTATACCCTCTCATTTCAGATTGTATCAAGGCAGAGGGTGAGAAGCAAATGATCTCAACAGCAGACACAGCAGCAGGACCAGAACAAGGTGATGTTCCAGTGTCTCCTCCTGCTCCTGAAGCTCCTCAGAAGAAGCTGAGAATGTTCTCCCACTACAGCAAGACTCCCTCCTCCACCAACAGTCGGTCTGTCCAGGCTCAGCTGACTGCATACCTCGACTTGATCGACAACCAGGCCTCAGACCCATGCTTCAAGTTTTGGCAACAAAATAAATCCCAGTTCCCTGTCCTCTATCAGGTTGCCACACAGGTATTCTCCATCCCTGCTTCCAGTGCACCCATTGAAAGGGTATTCAGTCATGGAGGCATTTTTATGAGGCCTCACCGTGCAAGGTTGAGTTGTTCGATGTTGTCAAATCTGATGCTTTTAAAATGCCACAAGGATGTTTAAGGCGAGACACGGTAGGCAAAAACATCGTTTTTCAAGTACTGGTCAATTTTGAGATTTTGTGCTATTTTGATTCTATAACATGTTTTCTTTCAGGCTTTTGGAAGGAAAACGTACAAAATACACATTTAAGTGTTTATTTTACTATTTGTCTATTTGCGTCTGTAGATTTCTCCTAAATTCACCAAAAGTTAGCATTCTAACGTAACATAAAGTACCGCGGCCGCTGTGTGCACCATGTCAACAGAGATATCGCTTGGAAAGCTCCGTCTCTCCTGCACAATCTCATCGGATCCAAATATGGTCATTTCCTTTGTATCAGCAACCAATCGTGAAAGCACAAAGGGGTCTTAAACCAAGAAACGAAATCTCATTGGCTGGTGTCAATTTCTGACAACGTGATTCGTTCAGATGCGTCACGTGGTGTGCTAAAACACTTCCTGGTTAGCTTTCCGCTCGAAATTGAAATCTCAAAATGACAAAAGAACGGCGAAAAAAACGTTCACAGAGAAGACGACAACAATTGTCACTTGCACGAAGCAAGGTTATACAAAAAACAAATGACCCCGAACATGAAATACCTTCACGGAGTGCGTCGAGGCGCAAGCTATCATCCAAAGAACAGGAGGGTTTAGCTAGCGCCTCACTGCAATCTTTAAAGGTCGTTTTCTCAAAATGAGTTTTTTCTCCTACTCTGAGTTCGAAATTTCAACTTCAGTAGCACGTAGAGACACCAAACCTTCCAGTTATATTCCTATCAATATTATGAAGGCTTTTACAGAAGGGTTTGTTCATATATCATTCATAGCCTGAATTATACAACATTTTATACCTAAAAACATGGCGAAAATGGATATTTTAGGGCTGTTGACAGTATTTTCTGATTTATGGAGTGATAAAGAGAGATATCCAATATCCCTTCTGTAAAAGCCTTAGATACTAATATGACTACAAAATGAAACAAGAATTTTGAACCTGGCTTTATCCAAAGTTCAGATTTCGATTCCTGAAATGTGTTAAAATATGTGCATATTTAATGAGATAATGGATAATTTGCATATTTAAACATGCTATTTCAGAAAACTTGTAATACAAAAGACAATTGCCTTATTGTAAGTAATTAACTGGAGAAATTTCTAGCTGATACCTTTAAGTTAAAAAAATTACCCTATTCACCTGGGGTGTCTCACCTTAAGTGTGTGTGCCTGAGTGGGTGCTCATCTGCTCCTGACGCTAGCAGCTAAAAACATATTGTTATGCCAGACTAAAGTTCCCTGCCAGACTAGAGTGGCACAGTGACGCGTCCTAAAACCCGGAAGTAAGCTGCGCATGGGTTCCTTCGACGAAGAAGCAATGAAATTTCTCCATAGGATTTTGGAAAATAGCTCGAAATAAGGTCTGTGGTTGACACACATTTAAGAGACAGATCACGTTTTGTATAATCTCCACGTGATCTGTCTCTTAAATGTGTCTCAACCACAGACCTTATTTCAAGCTATTTTCCAAAATCCTATGGAGAAAATGCATTGCTTCTTTGACGAAGGAACCGGAAGAAGTTTACTTCCGGGTTTTAGGACGCGTCACTGTGGCACTCTATTGGAATTGGCCTCATTCGGCTCTGCTGGTGTTGTTTGTGGTTTTCCGTACACCTGTAAGATGCTTTTTAAGTATTCTAAATGCATAATTTCAACTGGGTGTCTGTCCAATAGGGCCACATTATGGTAGGAGAGGGGACCCCATCACTTCACTAACATAGAGAGGAATTGGTTCTATGACTTTGTAATTCGAGCCAGATTGAAATTGGAAATTTAATGAAAATGTTACTTATATTGCGTAGAAAGCCCTGCATGCTTTCTCATGTTCTATTGTTCTTAATAATGTATTTTCAGTTTCTGTGGGTTTTCAAACCATTAAATAAGTTCAATTGTGACATTGTGTCATTGTGTTTAATGTATACCATTTTCATTTGTAAAGCAGCTCTTTGAAGATGCAAGAACGGAGCACTGGAGGTATATTGGAACTGGACTCAACCTTGATGATGATAATAATAATAATTATTATTATCATTATTAGTAATAAGCTTTATATTTGTATAGCACCTTTTTTAATACAACAATTGTAGCCACACTCGCTTCACAGCAGTTCAATAGACACATTAGTATACCATGACAGGATAATAGCAATGTAGAGGAGCTACAGCTACATTTCAACACATATATATATATAGATTAATACATGAAGACTTGTGACTCGGACTTGACTTGGACTCTTCTTGGGTGACTCGGACTTGGACTCGGACTCGAACACAGGTAATGGTGACTCGGACTCGACTCGGACACTCCTTGGGTGACTCGGACTTGGACTCGGACTCGACCACGACTCTCCCTAGGTGACTCGGACTTGGACTCGGACTCGAAGAGTGGGGACTCGAGAGTGACTTGGACTCGTGAATTGGTGACTTGACTACAACACTGGTTCCGATAAAGAGAGGGGGAGGGGGGGAGTGTCAAATGACATACTGTCGGAAGCCGTGAATGAAGAACACGGAGCAACACTGTGAGCGTATACATTTACGTACACAGCGTGGGGATGTCTTATTGTAGTGCACCTTAATACATGGAGTAAAGGGCACCATCATAAAGCAATACTTAAAGGAAGGCTCCAGTCATTAGATAGTTAATAAAAACTTCAGTATTTAGTGAAACATTATGTTTAAACCATACCCTGAAGAAATCAGCGATATTCCCCGGTAAATAATGATTTTATAGCTCTTTTTTATCAAAACCTGTATATTCCGTCAGGCAGCTGCCATTTTGGCCATTTTCAGTAGTCACATGATCCGAAAAACTAGGTTGTGACGTCATCTATGTGATCTCTTTGTAAACACACGAACAGCTCATTCGACGAAAACATGGCGGGGTATTTGAGTTCGGACTCGTCAGCCGAGGAAGAAGTTTAGAAAAATAAAGTCCAGGCGGACTCACCTCTGGGTAATTTGGGAACCATCACTTCCATTTGACCTTTTTCACTGTAAAAATCATTGTATTACTTTGAATTATCACTATAGGTATTCATTCCATCCAGGGACGTGCACAGGTACGGGCTAATGTTGCCCGGGCAACAGCCCGTTTGGCATTTTTGTCTGACCTGCCCCTCTGGAGAGAGCGAGAGTTTTTTTTTTTTTTCTATTGTGGCCGAATCAACATGATAAGCCCACAATTAGTATTGTAGTGTCTCGCTGCGGGAAACACACCTTGTCAGCGCCGTCATCTGCCCCCAGTCACGTGACTTTGTTTACAATCTGACAGCTGGAAGCAAAGAAAAGCCCTCCGAGTCCGGCCTCATATAGCTATGGTGATCATACCAAATGCCTGCCTGGCGTTAGAGTATAGGGGACAAACCAGGGGACTTTACTTCCTCTTGACACAGTCGGTTATTTAAAAAAAACAAACACCTAAATATACTTGTTATTGTGCTTCTGTCTTTCTGTGTCTTTTACTCTGCTCCGTAAACTCCCTCAATCAATCAATCAATCAATGTTTATTTATATAGCCCAATATCACAAATGTTACATTTGTCTCAGTGGACTTCACAGTTTGTACAAAATATCAGTATGACAATACGACACCCTCTGTCCTTAGACCCTCACATCGTACAAGGAAAAACTTCCGAAGAAAACCCACAGTTTTAAAGGGAAAAATGGGAGAAACCTCAGGGAGAGCAACAGAGGAGGGATCCCTCTGCCAGGACGGACAGACGTGCAATAGATGCCGTGTGTAAATTGAAAAGATAATACATTTGCAACATAGGTAGTCCAAATGTTTGGAAATGCATGTGTGTGTATAATAGGAAGATGAATCCACGAGGATATCCATCCAGGACCTATGATCCATGACCACAGCCACGACTCAAGATCCAGGGCTCGCGATGCAGGACACAGGACCGCAGGATCATCCATGACTCCGGATCCCAGCGTATATAGACACCAAAAAGAAAGAAATTTGGGGAAGCTGGGTTAATCGGAACATGAGAGTACACAGGTATAGACAGAGAGAAGGAAGAAGTAAGATGTCCCCCGACAAACTAAGCCTATCAGCAAAACTAGGGGCTGAATCTAATCAGCCCTAACTATAAGCTTTATCAAAAAGGAAGGTCTTAAGCGCACTCTTAAAAACGGATAGGGTGTCTGCCGCCCGAACACAAACTGGAAGCTGATTCCACAAATGTGGAGCTTGATAAGAAAAGGCTCTGGCTCCCATTGTACTTTTAGAGACTCTAGGAACAACCAACAACCCTGCATTCTTGGAACGCAATGCCCTAGTAGGACAGTAGGGTATAATGAGTTCTTTAAGGTAAGATGGCGCCTGCCCATTAAGGGCTTTGTAGGCGAGAAGAAGAATTTTAAATTCTATCCTGTGTTCTATAGGGAGCCAGTGTAAGGCAGCCAGAACAGGAGTAATGTGGTCCCTTTTCCTAACTCTGGTTAGTACACGAGCTGCAGCATTTTGAATCAGCTGAAGCGACTTGACTGACTTCTTGGTACACCCTGATAATAAAGAGTTACAATAATCCAGCCTTGAAGTAACAAATGCATGGACTAGTTTCTCTGCATCGTTTTGAGGCAAGATATGCCTGATTTTTGCAATGTTACGTAGATGGAAGTAGGCGGTCCTTGAAATTGATTTTATGTGGGCGTTAAAGGATAAATCCTGATCAAATATAACACCAAGATTCCTTACAGTCTCACTGGAGGCCAAATTAATGCCATCCATAGTTAGTATATCTTTAGATAATTTGTTTCGTAGATTCTTCGGGCCAAGTACAATAACTTCAGTTTTGGTCGTGTTTAACATCAAAAAGTTTAAGGTCATCCACGTTTTTAAGTCCTTGAGGCAGTCTTGAATTTTATTTAGATGATTAATTTCATCAGGCTTGATTGATAAATATAGTTGAGTATCATCTGCATAACAATGAAAATTTACAGAATGATTCCTTATAATATTGCCTAACGGAAGCATATATAATGTGAACAAAATAGGTCCGAGCACTGAGCCCTGTGGCACTCCATGGCTAACTTTGGTTTGCGTGGAAGATTCATCATTGACACGTACAAACTGAGAGCGTTCAGATAGATAGGACCTAAACCAGCCTAAAGCAGTTCCCTGTATGCCAACTAAGTGCTCTAGTCTTTGCAATAAGATATCATGATCGATAGTATCAAATGCAGCACTGAGATCGAGCAAAACAAGAATAGAGACAAGTCCCTTGTCAGAGGCTATTAGAATGTCATTTGTGACTTTAACCAGAGCTGTCTCTGTGCTATGATGTGTTCTAAAGCCAGACTGAAAATCTTCAAATAAATCATTGTTTTTTAAGTAATCACACAACTGTTTTGCGACTGCTTTCTCAAGAATTTTTGAGAGGAACGGAAGATTAGAAATAGGTCTATAATTGGCTAAAACCTCTGGATCGAGGTTGTGCTTTTTAAGAAGCGGTTTTATCACTGCTACTTTGAATGATTGTGGAACATAGCCTGATAATAAAGACATATTCATAATATTTAATAAAGAAGTGCTAATTAATGGAAAAACTTCCTTCAACAGCTTAGTTGGAATTGGGTCTAACATACACGTTGATGGTTTAGAAGAGAGAATCATTGAATTTAATTGTTCAAGGTTAATGGCTGAAAAGCATTCTAGTTTACTATCTAGTGTAATATTAGAACTTACGTTTCCGGGAGCTGTTGATAACACTATACTGGTCAAAGGCAAGAGGTCATTAATTTTGTTTCTAAGAGTAACAATTTTATCGTTAAAAAAGCACATAAAATCATTACTACTGAGTGCTATGGGAATAGAAGGCTCAATCGAGCTGTGGCTCTCTGTCAGCCTGGCTACAGTGCTGAAAAGAAATCTTGCATTATTCTTATTCTCATCTATTAATGAAGAGTAGTAGGCTGCTCTCGCTTTACGCAGTGCTTTCTTATATTCATTGAGAGTAATATGCCAAATTAAACGAGATTCTTCAAGTTTAGTGGAACGCCATATCCTTTCAAGTTGTCTCGACTTTTGCTTTATTTTGCGGGTTTCGGCATTATGCCATGGAGCTAATCTATGTTGTTTTATTTTCTTCTTTTTCAAAGGAGCAACAGAGTCTAATTTTATTCGCAGCGCATCTGTAGCACTATCAACAACATGATCAATTTGGGGTGGTGTACATTTTGTATAAGTTTCCTCCCCTACATGCAGACATGCTATCGAGTTAAATATTGGTGGAATCTCTTCCTTAAATTTGGCTATAGCACTAACAGATAGGTTTCTGCTGCAGGAGCTTTTGACTAATGCTTTGTAGTCTAGTAACAGTACTTCAAAAGTTACTAAGAAATGGTCGGATAAAGCAGGATTATGCGGTTCGACTAATAGTTGCTCAATTTCAATACCATAAGTCAGAACAAGGTCGAGAGTGTGATTATAGCAGTGGGTTGGTTTATTTACACTCTGACAGAAACCAACAGAATCTAATATAGAGTTAAATGCAACAGTAAGGCTATTTTTATCATCGTCAACATGAATATTAAAGTCACCTACGATAATTACTTTATCTGTTTTAAGTACCAAAGTTGATAAAAACTCAGAGAATTCTGATAATAATTCTGAATAAGGACCTGGTGCACGGTACACTGTAACAAATAAGATTGGCTGCAAAGTTTTCCAGGTCGGATGCGTAAGACTAAAAACGAGACTTTCAAAGGAGGTATAATTTAATTTTGGTTTAGTATTGATAAGTAAACTTGAGTCAAAGATTGCTGCAACTCCACCTCCTCGGCCCACGCCTCGGGCAATATGAGTATTGATATGGCTGGGTGGAGTGGCCTCATTTATGCTGACATATTCTTCATGTCTCAACCAAGTTTCAGTGAGACAGCATATATCAATATTATAATCTGATATTAAATCATTTACCAATATTGCTTTAGATGCTAGAGATCTTATGTTTAAGAGACCACATTTAATATTCCTGTTTTGTTGCACTGTAGTAGTTGTTACATTTACTTTTATTAGGTTATTATGTATGACACCTCTATTAGGTTTTACCTTTAATTGTCCTTGGGCAGACACACACACCGCTAATATTGGGTATTTTACGCGCCACTCTCTCTCTTCACCTGATCGCCCTCTCACAGGAGAACACTTCAATGTCCCGCTTCATTGTAGGATTTCTGCCATGTCTCTACTTTAGTTTGACCATCTCTGTTATGAAGTTATGAAATACTAAATAAATAAGTAATTAGATACCTTACCGTTACTACGCTCATAAAGAATGATAAGAATAAGAATAATGCGTATTGAACTGGTTTCATTAATTAGTGATTTTATTTAAGGTAATTAGTTTAGAAGCCCTATTTTATTAGCCTATGTCTGCACCAGAGGTCGCGTTAACCGAATATTTTCCGTCAATGACGGATTTTTTCTAACAATGACGGAAAAATCTGAAAAGCAGTCCGTCATTTTGACAGATTAGAACACAACTCGGAACAGCGCCAAAATGTCCACCAGCGGCCCACATTATATTACATCCTTAGTGGCCAGGTAGACTGAGGGCGATCTACTGTAGTCTGTAACTATTTAGTCATTCACACCCCTGTCCAGTTGGTGGCGAGTGTGTGTATATTAAGTAGCTATTGTCTAGTCTTGTTTTTGAACTCGTTGATTACCTCGTTGTTTAACCGGCTTTAGCAATCGCAGCTGATCATCCGAAGCTTTTTTAATAAGCCCAGTAGTTGTGATGGTGTGGATAAACGAGGTGAAAAGAGGGATTGATGCGGTGGAGGATGAAGGACAAGCCAGTAAGACTAAAACTGACAACGTTCATCCAGCGGCAGAGGGGCAAGCAAGTGGCAAGGAGTTCAAGCGGGAGTACTGGGTTCAGTGGGAGCAAGAGTTTAAGTGGCTGAGGAGGGAAGATGGCAACATGTTCTGCGACATCTGTAGAAAAGATGAGTAACGGATTTGTCCGAGGGTGCACGACGATGCAGAAATCAGCGTTCAGGCTAGGCTACAGCAGATCAATTGAGTTGTTCTTGTACATTTTTTGTTCATATTCTGATTGTAATTGTTTAAAACGATGGCATTGTTCCTATTTGCCTGGTTAGTCACAATGGTCGCCGTGTTTTTAGCGGCCTCTGCCCCCCTCTGCTGTCAGTGCAGGAACAAAGACATCATTCATGTTCGTGTTGACATGAAAAGTGACCACACGGTCGGTGTCTCTGTTCATCTTTTTTTTCCTCCATGCCCTTAAAAGTTCTGTATGAATCATTAAAACATGAATGAATGAACATTTGCTGCTCAGTACCCAAACATACATATTAAATATGTCTCATCTCATCATTAAAACATGAAAAATAAAATGACGGGTAATAATGGATTATGACGGAAATGTTACGATCCTGTCCGTCAAAATGACGGACAACGAAAAAGTCTAATGCAACCACTGGTCTGCACAGCAGTTACAATGGTCAAGCTACATTAAAACAGGATTGTCCCCATTTTTTCTTTAATAGTTATAACATTAGATATTTTAATGAGATATGGACCACACAACTAAAAATGTGCCTGAATAACGAATTTAGCAGTGGACATAAAAGTCAACTGAGTGTCACTTGCAATGACAGTGTTGTGTTTTTATTTTATGAACCTTTTACATTAAAAACAAGTTAGAAATTTCAAAAGGTCTTATGTTTTTTTTCGGGGGAGGCCCTTTTTCCAGTTTAGAGCAATAGCCCCTCCAAATGTCTGTGCACGTCCCTGATTCCATCCAAATACAACCGTAAAAAAAACAAAAAACATACTCTGTTATCCTCTTAGGCCCCACGGACCCGGTTCCGGGGCCAAAATCGCGTCATTTGCAGGAAACAACGTCTAAGGAACCTTAATATTTAATAAACTATGAATATTTCATATCCATATAACGGGAAAAAACTAATTTAACTGATCTTTTTCATTTTTTTCTTCAAAAAAAACCACACAATTCTAACAGTGAGCCTCTGAATTAGCCCCGAGCGAAAAATGCTAACCTATTACTACACCGAAAATCACTCCTAGCTCCCTTATTACTTATCCTAGCTGCACATCCAACACATTCTTTATGATCGTAAAGACACAGAATCTAACGATGCTCACCTCAACACTGAAAGATACAAACTCGCGACGTTATCAACAAAAACGTACATCAAAACAAGTGGCGCTAGGTACTAACATGCGCTAGGCTAACATGGCTTACCATCGTCTTTGCCTGGTCTAAACTGGTCTTCAATGGCATTACAACGATAAAAACGATGATGTAGTTAATCCATAGGTTAATATCCAATGTGACTGTGTCCCCTTTGAAATGTTCTGATAATCTATAAGCAATAAAACTGCAATTCCGTTATCTGCTGTCCGCTCTGTGCTCCGTGCACTCTGGGTCCTGCAATTCCTGCTTCCTTACGTAGTAAACAATATGTAAAGTCTGCTGCGTAAGGTGCTTACACTGGCTGGCATTGGCAGTGCACTGCATCCCCATTAAGTAATGGTTGATTAATAAATCCCATTTTATGTTTCATCATACTCTCAGAGTAGTCGTCCGGAAACTTGAAATGTTCGCTGAATACATGCGCCTGTGGATCTTTCGGTTCGGGCCGAGCACATTTCGCTAGCCACTGCCTCCGAACGTACTTCCTACGCTTACCCGTTGGCAATAGATGGAACCGAGCATTCCGTGGATTGTTCCTATCCGAATTGTGGCAATGTTTCGCGATACAATGAGGCATATTTCAATAGAATTGTGAGAGTAACTAGAGTAAACAACATGAACAAAGCACATACGTCAATAGGCTACATGCACTAGGGTCTGAGACGTACTTCCGCCTTAGTCGTAATACGGCTCGGCAGCTTCCGGTCTGCGTAGTTGAGCGTCCACAAATGTTTTACTGTTTAAATCTATGGTTTAAATATGAGTCTGTTGGAACAAACACAGTAGTGGTGGATTAAAGCCCACCGCTGCTCCGCGCCGTCCGTTAGATGAGCCTGGTCAGGTTTAATAAGAGAAGGAGTTCAAAACACCGGCATAAAAGTTATAACAATAATCTGATTTTAATGGTAAAAAACACAATATGAAATACAGAGTGCCCTGTAACAGAGCACTCCGGGCTCCCCGCTCCACTGCCGTGCGATAACAGGTATCGGGACCAGCCAGTCAGAAAACAGGGGCATTTTGCATGAATAAACAACAGTATATATGGACATATTTGGGGCGGAGATGTGGGTCGGCTCTTCCGTCCCATTTTACTCCTAAGTGAAGCGTGAGAGCCTCGGAACTAGTCAAGGTCAGAATCACTTTTTATCTTCCACCTAACTTCACTCCTTTAATTTCTCAAGGAAGATTTCACACAAACTATTCTTTCCCAAAACAATCAAACATTGTACACAGATATTGGTATCAAACATTGTACACAGATATATTGGTGCTTGAGATTATATTGGCCCCAGGAAGAACCTTGAAAAGAGAACATGTGCGTGCTTGTGGGGGGAAGTGTATGTGTGTGTGTGTGCTGATATCTGGGCCAGTGAGTGTATGTGTGTGTGCTGGTGAGAGGAAGTGTGTGTGGCAGGGTATCTGGGTCATTGAGTGTAAGTAAGAAGGTTTATATATATAGGATTACTTTAAAACAGTCCCAAATAATACATGTTCACTTCAATACAGTTCAAGACAATATCTGTTTACTTTAATCCCTCTTTTGATCTCACCTTCAGAGATCAACTTATACACAGCATTTGAAACATAACCACTGTCATTCTTTTCTACTGTCTGTTCCCCAACATTTATATAAATCCATCAGAAGCTGGGATTTAGAGCACTTTAAACCTTTAGGAACAGTCCACCATAACAACTTCTTATGACAGTGGAGGGAGACCAAAATATGTTAAAAAAATTGTCCTTGTCGGCTGAGTCATCGTGCTTGTCCTTCTCCGACGCGTAAGCCAACAAGGGCATTTGGTACGAAGGGGAAGGGGCAGCTTCTCCCTCAAAAAATGGGTTATTAAAACAAAGTTCCTCAAAAAATGGGATATTAAAACAAAGTTCCTCAAAAAATGGGATATTAAAACAAAGTTCCTCAAAAAATGTGTTATTAAAACAAAGTTCCTCAAAAATGGGAAAAACAAAGTTCCTCAAAAATGGGATATTAAAACAAACTCCACAACCGGCTATATCAACCTGTTTCAGCGGAGAGTGTAGTCCCCTGTGCCGTCCTGGCTTGCCGTGTCTTTGTCCCCCCGATCCGCTGACGGCGGCTTCTGGGCTGCCTGCTAGAGAGATGTCTTCCCGATCCTCCGTCCTCCGGCCCGCTGATGACGCCTTCTGGGTCGACTGCTGGAGGGATGTCCTCCCGATCCTGCTCCTCCAGTCCGCTGATGGCTGCTTCCGAGTCAACCTCCTCGTCGAGGGCCACGTCCGTCCTGATGTCGTCCACGGTCCTAGCAGGTGGTTTCCCCGCCGCACACTGGCTCCAGCTGTCCCCCTTTCCTCCTAGACGGACGGCATGAGAGATCCGCTGGGTCACTCGGTCGGGGCCGGAGAGCCTGGGGGTGAGCCACGTTGTCCTGATGACCTTCAGCCAGACGAACTCTGCTGTGTCGGCCTCCTGGGTCCCTCTTTGGCGTCACCAACCTGTGTGGAGAAATCTGATACAAATCCCTCAAGCCTACGCTCAGGGCTCTGGGGCCCTCAGCTATTTGACCCTGTTGGTGGGGTGTCTTAAAACAACAGACGTCTGTGAACAGGTTTTCTAAATTAATTGTAGACCTCCTATCTGCCAGTGCAGCTTCAGAATCTTAATACTTGGCCTATGGCAACAAAACAAAACTCCAACATCTCTAGGTGAACCAAATAACATATTTTAATAGCTCTGAATTTCTGACAAGCATCTGTGTTATTCTTAAATCAAATCATTGAGATCCCATTTAAAAACTAAATATAATATGAACTGCTAATGTTTCTGGTAAAGAAACACACTAATGTTATGGATTCAAAAACAACCAAAACCATGATGCTGACAAAATGAATGATTTCCTGGTGATACTGCCTTTACCTGTCAGTGCTGAGATATTATCAAGATCTCTCACAGTAGCCCCTTGGCCACTGATTCTGCATCTGTGTTACCTGTTATAACTCAATCAATATTAGAAACATGTCAACGTTCATCAAACAGTATCTTATCCGCAGATATGGAGCAGGTCAATTCTAAAACTGTCAATCAATGGTCAGATTGAACATCCGAGTTGGGGCAGCAGGTTCCTTTCAGTCCCTAAATGAAAAATGTACATTGTGAAGTTTACACTCCTCCTTTTTACACATGAACCTCATGTGTAACCAAAATCCTGTATGGGAAGAAAACCTTCAGGTAACCATTGACTGAGTTACTCTCCCACAGAGCCCCAGAATAATGTGTTAGTCCAAAAGCATGCTTGATTAGTCATTGTTTTAAATCATGCAGTTGCACTGATCACATGCAGACATACACTCACATTCACATTCACACTGTCAGGTTGTAAAGTCAAGTTTGGTCAGGTTCACCCCAGAGTCAGTCATTGACAGTGCCTTCTCAAGTTACACTGTCGGTCAGGGTCAAAGGTCATTTGGTCTCAGTCCTTTTGGCCATGTGTCGTGCTCTGCAGAGACTTTGATATGTCAGCATAGGCCAGTATCCTTTGTCGACAAAAATCTGTCATATATGGAGCGCCATAATTTATTAATTCACAATTACAACTATACTTTTCAAGATATCTCTAACTTTTCATTGGGACAGCTGTTTCCCACATTTCCTGAAATGTGTTAGCCAAAAATGTCAATTCCTTATAGTACTACTACTGCAGTTTATTAACACCTAATCTATATTAAAATGTCTAATAGATCTATTTCAGAAACTTGTGCATATAATTATTATCTTGAGTCAAAACATTATTAGGATCTGTAAAGCTCTGCTATGTATTTCATAACTCATTATATTAATTTATCTTCAATTCTGGTCCACTTAAAGAAAAACGTTTAACCTCCCTAACAGTGCGTGGAACCTTGGGTGTACGAACATGTAACAATCACTCCTTCCTTTATTAAGGATTTAAAAACAGAAGTAATTTCATCAATGGTTTGTAGTTGAATTTAGGAATTATCACTTATGCTAGGTATGTTTTTACTTTTTAACATCTCTAAATGTCAGTTAATTACTAATTAAATAGATGTCCATTAGGAGGTGGTGACGCTTGTCTTTTAAACTCATAATCTGATGCCGTGCGCTCCCTGTGAAGCTGCAAGTAAGATTTTAAAAACCACTGCAGGGTGGGTCGAGTGACCCCTTCTCCCTATTGGTCGTCAATAATATGCACCATTACAATGGGTGATCCAAGGCCCCACATTTGTTTACTCCCACTTATATTGCTTTTTCAAAATTAAATTAGCTGTTTTTAATTTTAATTTAATTTTAAACTCTACATTTTGGACGACAAACAACAGTTATTTCCCCATAAAAAGTTATCCTGTAGTAATATATGCTACAATGGTGAAGCCAATACCTCAGATTGAAATACTATATTTTGTTTAGAACTAACTTTCCCTTCAACATGGCCTATATAAATAAATATTTGTCTGATCTTATAGAGATGTTACTAAAACTCTTCCTTTGAACTGATCAATACTGTAACAAATTAAAACACTACCAAATTCACACATGAATAAAAATTCTAAAAGAATAATTTGTAAACATGATGAAAAGATTGAAGAATATGGTTCTACACTGTACTCCTAACTCCCAAACACCCACTACTTAAAGTCTAGTGCATACTTCCATCACGCCTCCCCCCTTTTCCCTCAGTGTGTTTTAGGATGATTTTTCACTTTACTTTAATAGTTTTCCTCTTTACCGCTATTTTTAATTTACCAATTGATTAATTCATGGTTAATACATCTTCTTATCTTCACTTATTTATCAAGTCAATTCAAGTTCTTTAAATTTGGTTCTTTAAAATACATTAGTAGATACCTTGTGGAGTATTCACAATAACTAATCCTCTAGGATATGAAATCCGTTCATCTTTAAGCAGATACTATTTCCTTATTTATCTTTTGTTCATGATAACAATGGTATAACAACCACACGTTTTACCCATAGCTAGTTTCTATGTCAAGATTATTATGTGTGACATAATAATCAGATGCCTTGTTTGCTAAACAAGAATAATAAACTTTAATCTTTTCAGCATTCCAGACCATCATTTAAACAAGCAGCCTCTTATCTAAACACTAAGCATTAAAGTTTCTACACCACCCCCTGGGAAACTCTTGCACAATTATGCTGTAAAATCATTGCATCATTCCTTCAGAGTCTGAACCATCTGAGACAAGCATGTCTCAAGATCTTGTCATAATGAGCACAGTCAGTGATGCAGCTGTAGTCAGTGGCAGGGTCCCCAAAAAAGCTAGGACCGGCCCTGGTCAGTGGGCTCCAAGGAAACTCTCCCTGGCATTGGGATGAGGGAAGGAATCACTTGGCAGACACACGTTGTCCTCTATACAGCAGAAATCCCCCAAAACCGCAGTACCTCTTCACACCACTGTTGCCTTGACAACGAGGCACAAGCATAATGTCAATACCTCCTCAGAGATGCGTTCTTTGCACACTTCTTCTGTTTGCAGTGAGCAACTCTTCACCAACACACTGATTCAGAGAACCCAAAAGGTGGTGCACAACTATCCAATGCTGCTGTAATCACAGCCATTCAGCTACTGAGAAAAACTCAATTTAAATCTCTCTCCCAACGGGTTACAAAATAAAACGGCTGAGGTCAGGAATGCTGAAACATGTGAATGTTAAAACAAACTAATGATAGTAGTCTGCCTATTCTTTATTACTTCAGTTCTAAATTAATAGGCAAAACAAGGAAACTCTCCCTAACCACAGATTAATCTTTTATCTACTTGGTTATTCTATTCATTTTCTAATTGTTTATCTAAGTTGTGTTACAAGCATGGTGAGGTTGTAACAGAATACACAAATAACTGTATTCAATCCGCGCCGTATTTGAAAACTGTAATGAATTAAAATCAATGTTTAACGACGTAATATAAGTTAAATATATTGTTAAGCTAATTACTGTTTTATTGTGAAGGCATCTCTGGTGAACAGCGGCCTGTGGCTTTTATTTTGAAAGGCCGTTCCGGAAATATACTCTGTAATGTGAACAGTGAGTTTGACTTCTAGAAACACGGAAAGTTACGATAACAATCGTTCTAATGCATTAAATAAAGTCATGAAAGAGACAAGGAGGGGAAAAGACGTGTGGAAGTAAGCAATGAACTGAAAATGCCACCAATCCTCCGTTTTAACCATGGTTTTAACGTGATGGCGGACATTGAAAACCGAAGCGGGCATAAGCACCCCTGTCATACATAACCACTTTTTACTTTCCCTTAACGTTACTGTATGTAATATAATTTTTTCTTGAAATATAATTAAGTACAATCCTTAGTTCATGACAAATACCATGAAATTCACAATGTAATGCAATGGTACCAATCAGTTCTCAAAACCTCTCATAAAACCACAAAGTGACGTAACTGTGTCCCACAAAAACTATGCTAAAAACACAAATTATAGTTTCTTATTTATTTCAATATCTACCACCTCAAATCACACATTGATCAATTAATTTTCAATGTATTCACTCCAACTTCAGATCACTCGATCTTTCACTTCTTCCATGATTGACTTCGTATCTATTATCTGACTAGGTTGATATGTGTTCATTTGTATTTATTAATACACTGGACAAATCTTGTCGTTACTTAATGTCCTTATTCTATTTATTTGAATGTTCTTAATTCAGACGTGCACACAGCATATGGTTATACACCCTGTTCGCCTCCAGAGGGCAGCAGCTGACCACGAATGAACTTCCTCTGTCTGATGAAGCTCCCAGCTTCTGCAAACCTTGTCTCCTGTTCTGCACTAAACTGTACTTCTGCCCTTTCCTCTCAATTATTACACAGATTTGACGTAAAAAATCACAGAGTTTATTACAGAATTTCCCCAGCGAGTCAGCCGTGCAGGACTAGACTACCTCACGGAGACCTCACTGGTTCACTTTGTTAGGTCCGGAATGCTCTACCTGACTCTATACAAACACTTTCTTAAATATAACTCGATGTATTAGGTCCGGAATGTCCTACCTGACTCTATGCAAACACTTTCTTAAATATAACTCGGTGCATTAGGTCCGGAATGTCCTACCTGACTCTATGCAAACACTTTCTTAAGTATTGTATTTTTTACCGTGACTAAGAACACTGAGAACACCGCTGACAACTCTAAAATTTTGTAGCAAAGCCAAATCACAGATTTTGGTAATCAACAGGTATCTGTTTTACCTTTGTATCATGTAGGACGTCCTGGTTTAGTTGTCAACGGTGTCCGGGGTGTCCTCCCCTGGACAGAAATGTGTCCGCTGGCTGTCGGTGGTCCTTCTAGAGACCAGCACTCATCACGTCGGGGTCACCAGCTTGTTGGAACAAACACAGTAGTGGTGGCTTAAAGCCCACCTCTGCTCCGCGCCGTCCGTTAGATGAGCCTGGTCAGATTTAATAAGAGAAGGAGTTCAAAACACCGGCATAAAAGTTATAACAATAATCTGATTTTAATGGTAAAAAACACAATACAGAGTGCCCTGTAACAGAGCACTCCGGGCTCCCCGCTCTACTGCCGTGCGATACAGGTATCGGGACCAGCCAGTCAGAAACAGGGGGCATTTTGCATGAATAAACAACAGTATATATGGACATATTTGGGGCGGAGATGTGGGTCGGCTCTTCCGTCCCATTTTACTCCTAAGTGAAGCGTGAGAGCCTCGGAACTAG
This sequence comes from Pogonophryne albipinna, assembly GCA_028583405.1. Lineage (NCBI taxonomy): Eukaryota > Metazoa > Chordata > Actinopteri > Perciformes > Artedidraconidae > Pogonophryne > Pogonophryne albipinna. The sequence goes on along the minus strand of JAPTMU010000073.1, from coordinate 101,594 downwards.
TCAAGGTCAGAATCACTTTTTATCTTCCACCTAACTTCACTCCTTTAATTTATCAAGGAAGATTTCACACAAACTATTCTTTCCCAAAACAATCAAACATTGTACACAGATATTGGTATCAAACATTGTACACAGATATATTGGTGCTTGAGATTATATTGGCCCCAGGAAGAACCTTGAAAAGAGAACATGTGCGTGCTGGTGGGGGGAAGTGTATGTGTGTGTGTGTGCTGATATCTGGGTCAGTGAGTGTATGTGTGTGTGCTGGTGAGAGGAAGTGTGTGTGGCAGGGTATCTGGGTCATTGAGTGTAAGTAAGAAGGTTTATATATATAGGATTACTTTAAAACAGTCCCAAATAATACATGTTCACTTCAATACAGTTCAAGATAATACCTGTTTACTTTAATACAGTTTAGAACAATATCTGTTTACTTTAGTCGACGGAAGATTTTCAAATCGGAGCATTTGCAAAGACAAGTAAAGAACTACTCCGAGCACTGCTGTGTCCCACTTTGTACGGCGTCAGCTAAATTCAACGGCGTCCTAAGTTTCCATGGCTTTCCGACCGAACTCGAGCTGCGAAGACAGTGGCTGGTTAAAATACGACGCAATAACTTTATAATCTCCTCTCACTCCAAGGTCTGCAGTCGTCACTTCGCTACGGATCAACTAATAGAGCCAAAAACCCTTGATGGCCGTAGGAGGCTTGTGAAAGGTGCTGTACCAACTCTGTTTGAGTGGAATCACTGCTCAAACACCGCGGACTAGTGTTTGGGAGAGAAGGGAGCGGCCCACTGAACCAGTCTCTCGGGAGGAGCAGGAAGAGCACATCAATGTCCGTGACCATGATTACTGCTCAACCCCTGAACCAGCTTCACTGGACATGTCCTCTCAAGCTACAGAAGACAACTCCAAAACAGTGGAGGATCTGCGGAAGCAACTGCAGGAGTTAAGAGTCCAGCGAGAGTTTTGCTTACAGCGGTTTGCTGGCTCCGACGACAACATCCGATTCTATACCAGGTAATGTTTTGGCTAAATTCTATCCAAGTTTTTGAGATGGGTTAGCTTATAAAGAATCCTGTTTACCTGCCGTTTGACTGCTGACTATATGCATGCAGTGTTGGAATAAGTAGGCGACTCAACTTAACTGAAGTATAAGTACAAATACTATGGTTTGAAAATACTCCTGAACTGAACATGTAGAATCATAAATCATGTGTTTTCATATATAAAAAGTAACTAGAAACTATGAAGGTTAACTAAATGTGGTGGAGTAAAACATACTAATACTAACAACATACTGATAATACTTTACTACAAGTGGAAATCTTCAAAACCTTACCAAAGTAAAAGTACATGTCAATATCCACTGCGTTTCCCCCAGTTGCACACTTAAGAATGCAGAGTAAAAGTAGTCATTCTGTGTAAAATGTTCCCTGTATGTTTTAGATTATTATTACTGTTGCTTTAATGTAGTTGTTACATTTTACTGCTGTATATTACTATACCTGCACCAAGTGCCTTCTTAATCAGCCTATTTGAATTGTAATGTATTATAGCAAACAAGAGGAAAGCATTAGCCCATGTGTTACAGTTAACGAGTCAATTAATGACTGACATGTGTCTTTTGTGTACAGATTCCCGAGCTATAACCACCTGATGGCCTTCTGGTTTTTGATTGAGCCTTCCATTTATAAAATGGTTCGTGTTACAAGAGCGATATCAGCTGCCAAGAGGAATGAAGAAGTAGTTACACACGCACGTCCATCAACTGTAGGCTACGTTTCTTTTAACACACAATCTAAACACAAAATGAAGGGAAAATGTTTCTCCGACATTTCATTGCTTTCGTGTAGGCTAAAAGGCTATAGTACTCAATCCTTTTTGAATACATCTGTTGCGACCTGGCTCAAAAGGCCACAACAAAAAGGAGACACAACATGTCAACGGGTAGTTAAAGGTGTTTATTTAGGACAAACAAGTCCAAAACCAGTAAAATATGAGGTGTGGAAGTCAGTGGTATCAGTAATGTAAAGGCAGGGTGAGGATTGTATGGACATGTATGTGTGTGAGAGTGTTGAAGTGCACAAAGTAAAGCAACTGAATAAACTCCTATCATACTCAACAAAACCGGTGTGCCTGCAGGGAGAAGCAGAGAGAGAACAGAGAGGAGCTGAGAGGTGTTAAATAGCTGCAGGACACCAGACCCAGGTGCCCTGAGTTACTGCAATCACCAATCACCACAGCACAGACAGGACAGCCACCTCCTCTCTACTGATGAACCCACAGGGGCATCACAGCCCCCCCCTTAAGACGGGGCCCCAAAGGGATCCACGACAATCCAATATCCTCCTTAACTCCAGCTTTTTTAATTTCCTTCTTAGGACTGGAGGACGCTCCTCCTCCGCCGCTGTCCCACTCCTCCTTGGGTTGGCTGGCGTTGATCCACAGCATGTAGGCGCTCATCGGCCTCTTGGGCGCGCCGACCTCGTTCGGCCTCCTTTTGTTCGGCCTCCTCTTGTTCGGCCTCCTCTTGTTCGGCCTCCTCTTGTTCGCTTTGCAGGGTTTCCTCTCTTTCTTCTCCTTCTTCTTTGTCTCGATCTCAAAGTCCAAGGACCGTGCTGGACCACATTTTCCAGACTCCGAAACAGGTAGGTCAGTCGACATCCTACGGCTCTGCGCACGCGTAACAGTATAAACTGGAGACACACTTGGAAATTGCAAACCGCTCTCATCTGGCTCTACAGATGCCAACGGCCTGGAAATCACCACAGGCGGTGGCACACCCGCCCACACAGCACTACCAGCTAGATCGTTGCCCAAAATCATCTGTACCCCATCAAGTGGCAACGCGGGACGCACGCCGATAGACACAACTCCACGTACCAGCTCACAATCCAGCACTACTGTATGACGTTGCACAGGAATCAAGCCCATCTCCATGCCCCTCATCAGCACAAAATCCCCTGTTTCTGTCTCTGACGAAAAAGGCAACACTGACTCAACAATAAATGAGTATCTAGCTGCTGTGTCACGCAACACCTTAATCGGAACATACTTGTCACTACCGACCATTGATACAACGGCTTCCGTTATGAACGGCTCAAAAACAGAACCCACCTCCAAGTCGGCACAAACCAGCTTCTTAACAGGCACCATGCCCGATCTTACACCCTGCGGCTTTTTAACCAAAACGGCAGAACAACACATGGCTGGAGCATGTGATGAAGAACGAGGCTTCCCCTCAGGTTCCAGCAACGGACACCGCTCCTTCCAATGACCCTCTTCTCGGCAATAATGACATTGGCCCACTCTGGCGCCCTCGGATCGCCCTGGACCTACAAATCTACGGGAGGAGCCTGGTGAAAACTTTGCACCACCGCGGGCATAGCCATTGTCTTCTCCACGTTTCCAATCACCCCTAGAATACTTCTCAGTAAAACTGCCCTTATGTGTCAACACAAAATCGTCCGCTAATTCAGCAGCTCTAAACGCGGTGGAAGGCTTCTGTTCATTCACATAAGTGGCCACACGCTGAGGGAGAATGTCTTTAAATTGTTCCAAGACAATGAGCTCACAAAGACCGTCAAAACTTGCAACCTTTGCTGCTGCGCACCACCGCTGAAAATGAGAAGTTAAATCACGGATATACTCCACATGTGTCTGTTTATCTCCCTTGACCCAACTTCTGAACCTTTGACGATACGCTTCAGGAACCAGTTCGTAAGACTTCAACACCGCTGATTTTACTCTATCATAGTCCAAAGCATTTTCGCCACAAACAGCTGAATAGGCTTCCTGTGCTCGCCCAGTGAGTACACACTGAAGTAACAGCACTCTGTCCGAATCTGACCAGTTTCTTGCCTCTGCTATGCGTTCAAATAGAGTGAAAAAAATGTCCGGGTCACGCTCATTGAACTTTGGCACTAATCGCAAGTAAGAAATGATATCGCCACTGCCTGATGCCGACCTATCACCACCATCCTCCCCTGGAGAAAACTTGCCCTCTCCCATCAGCCGTAATCTAGCATGTTCCACCTCACATTTAATCTTTTCCACCTCCAGCACCTTCTCCACCTCTAAACGCTTCTCTACCTCCTGCTGCTGACCCCTCATCTCCAACCTCAACTTCTCCTGCTCCAACTTCAACTCCAACCGCAATCTCTCCTGATCAAACTGCATGGCCAAAAGCTCCTTTTGCTGCTCGAACGTTAAACCAGCTGTCTGAACCACTACCGGCAAGAATCCTGCTGCACCAGACTCACTCTTCTGCAACACCCCCTGCTCAAACAAAGATGACACAATGACAGTTTTAATGTCATGTTTCCGCTTGCTCCCCACAACAGCAATGTTATAGTGCTCTGCTATTTCGACCAACTGCGCCTTCTGGCAATCATCTAAGAAAGACACTGAGGGTGCATCCACAAACGCTGACAAAGAAGTCATAATAACCAATCAGAAAGCAAAGTATTAAACTGCCAACACGCATGGGCATAAGATTAACCCAACAGAGAATTTCCCCCTAACTGCCTAAACAAAATCTTCCTAATCTCACCTAGTCTTCATGTGGCTTGCGGTGGGTAATTACGCACTGGAACCCGGCAGAGTTATGGAGCGACCTGCACGCAGGTAACACCAAGAACTCACGCGGACGTGCCCCCGAGACAGCTGTCCGAAAACAGCTGACACTAACCACGTCGCCACAACACTATGAAAACAAAAAAAAGACGCAACCCAAGGGGAAACGCCACTTAAGCCTAGCGGGGAAAATCTCTTTTACAAAAGCGTAACCAACAGCAACATCTTACCCTCTGATTAGCACACAAAACCTGACGACATGTCAAACACTACAGCCTCCTAAAACCCAAAAGACATGATGTGTCCCCCAAATAGCAGCGACAAGCCAGCACACAGCTGGACCACAACAATGAATCAGCTGCTCAATGACACCATGTGCTCTGAGCACTATACAAACTTTTTAAACAAATAACCCGTCGGACGAGCCCCCATTTGTTGCGACCTGGCTCAAAAGGCCACAACAAAAAGGAGACACAACATGTCAACGGGTAGTTAAAGGTGTTTATTTAGGACAAACAAGTCCAAAACCAGTAAAATATGAGGTGTGGAAGTCAGTGGTATCAGTAATGTAAAGGCAGGGTGAGGATTGTATGGACATGTATGTGTGTGAGAGTGTTGAAGTGCACAAAGTAAAGCAACTGAATAAACTCCTATCATACTCAACAAAACCGGTGTGCCTGCAGGGAGAAGCAGAGAGGAGCAGAGAGGTGTTAAATAGCTGCAGGACACCAGACCCAGGTGCCCTGAGTTACTGCAATCACCAATCACCACAGCACAGACAGGACAGCCACCTCCTCTCTACTGATGAACCCACAGGGGCATCACAACATCAGAGAACTAAAACAACTTAATGTTTTTCCCATGGTGTGCTACACTCATGACATTAATATAGTACCCTTTTTTTGTTTTTATCTTCCAGAGACAGCTGCTTCAGCCAAATGACGAGTTCTTCCTTTTTCTCTGCTTCCTGTCGGTGGGTTTGAAAGAGAGGGACCTTGCAAACCGCTTCAACGTACACCAGTCCACTGTGAGCCACATCATTGCAACATGGACGAGTTTTCTTACAACTTTATTGGGGTCACAGTGCATCTGGCTTACACCTGCAGAAGTTCAAGCCCACCTCCCAGAGGCATTCAAAGATTTCCCAGACACACAGGTGATCCTGGATTGCACAGAGCTGAGGTGTCAAACACCATCCTCACTCCTCCTCCAAAGTGAAATGTATTCTACATACAAATCTCACTGCACCATGAAAGCCCTGGTTGGCATAGCCCTTGTAAAGCGTGATCGTTATTATCGCGTCCAGGAGAGAAGCTTTAAAAGGAGACTAAATGGAGTCTCTGAGAAGGTTCAAATGGTTTCTTTAATTAAAAATATGGCGCGGTAATGTTACAAGCAGGAGATTGTTCAGTCAGGAGAGAAAGGCTGCAGCTTCCTCTCCCAGATCGTGGCCGTGCAGAAGAGACCTCACAAGCCTTCGTCTTTCCCGCTTGCTGGCTGTTCGCTCCTCCTCTCTGTGAGCTGTAGTGACGTAGGGGACTTCCCCCCTCGTTCTCCTGTGTCGATATCACGTTAAACAGAGGATTTCGACATTTTACATTCATTGCTTACTTCCACATGCCTTTTCTCCTCCTTATCTCTTTCATAACTTTATATGTAACACATGTTAACGGGGTCAATAGCCACTTTAATGATACTAATGGACGGTAGTCCCGGATGTCATCATGAAGGATTTTCAGAATAAAAGCTCTGTATTGAGAACTTCCGGTTTTTTCCAGAATAAAATAGCTTTAAACTGACGGTATGTTTAAGGTACATTATGCCATAAAACATTCCCTCCTTACACACCTAAAAGGTGTGTATAATACTGAAATCAATGAGTTCTTCATCTGAACTTTGCATAGTACATAACTCATATCAAAAACATACAATCAAAATGGAATGGTTCAATAACCTCAACTTTACAAAAATACAAAAAATACTTTGACTGTGCTTAAACATAAAGGTTTTCCCTTGTGTATAACTTCTAGTGTTAACATTCAATATCATTCTTCAAAATAGCAGCAATGGCTTGGTATTAGAACATTTCTTCCTCCCTCCTTTCACAGAAACCGTTCTCATACCACGCTCAGTGTTAAGGCACTTGTTTTTACAAAGTGAAAAGAAACTAACCATTTTAGAATAGCAATGATTTATAAAACATAAGATCCACCATATTAGAATAGTATAAAATAATAAAGAATAAAATAAACTATATAATAGAAATAGTGTAAAGTAAATTGAAATGGATTCACTCCATTTTAGCATGCTCACTTCTTCACATGATTTCATAATTTAAAGTATCACATCAGCTGGACATTAATTGAACAATCTCATCATTTTCATCAATATCTGTATATGGGGGTGGGTCGTCTTGTTCTGCTAGCATTTGTAACTGTCTCCTCATGAGAAATGTACCCTCCCTTCTTTCATACCATTTAAGGTATGAAAGTAATATGTTCTCTAGAAGAGGCCGTCGTGATCAATCGGTACATTAGGACATGGAAATGCAACATCTAGGCCTCTCCTGGGCCCCCTATGTTAACACTAGAACCGCCAACGGGTAAATTTTACCCGCAGCTGTTTTTTTATTGTATGTAACTTTTTTTCAATAAAATATTAACATCTCCCAGTCCGTGACTTTTCCTGAAAGTGTGTTATGTAGCACCCTGTGTTGTTAAACATTGTCAATATGAAGTCAGATTGAAAAAATCGCCAAAAAAATGGCTATTTATACCTATTTCCGCCAGCGGGTAATATTTACCTCATAGAAATGCAGCGCTCCTCGCGCTATTGATTTCGCACGTAAACATAAACATGACGTGTTGCTATAGCAACGCCTTTTGTCTACTGCTGTAGATAGAGAGAGAGATTGAGAGATAGATAGATTGAGAGAGAGATAGATATAGAGTAATAGATAAATAGATAGATAGATAGTCATAGATAGATAGAGAGAGAGAGAGCCGGTTATATTTCCAGAATGGACAAAAGAAAGAGACTCATGAACGTACAGGAGGCACTAGAGTTGCTAAACCGTCTGAGCGAAGCAGAGTCTGATGGTGGGGAAGTATCAGGACTGAGTGATGTGTCCTGGGTTTGTTCTGCCTCTGATGGGTCATCTGACAGCGATCCTGAGCCCCTAAGTCACTTGCCCCCCCCCTCGTTGACAATTTACTAGCGGTACCGAAGTCGAGAGCTGATTTTTAGTCTCAGGTGGCACGCGTAGATGGCCCGTTGCTGTCTTTTATAATGTGCTGGATCTCGCTGCCATCAATGCCTGGGTGCTGTACAGGAGCTGCATGAGCCAGGAGAACATACCGAGAAGGGACTTCATGCACCAGCTGGCACACGAGCTGCGCGCTGAGTGGATGGCATCAAAAGCGCCACCACTTGCGGACCTGCCCTTCAGCGGTGCTGGTGCAGAAGAGCGCAGGAGAATGACCTGCATGGTGAAGGCGCACTGCATGCAGAATAAAACGTTCTGCAAATGTGTTCCTATAGATAGAGAGATAGATATATATATATATAGATAGATAGAGATATATATATAGATAGATAGATAGATATAGATAGATAGATAGATAGTTATAGATAGAGAGAGAGATAGAGATATATACCTAAACAAAACACAAGTCTAACACCAAGCATTTAAATCAGCACTGTAGCGATATTTTATACTTCATGCTATCTGTACAAACTATATAATATGAAAAGCTGAGAGTCCACAGATTATATTGGTATACATTTCATCCCTGTGCGATCAAAACTCACTGTTCTGTATGATACATTGTACCTTGGAAATCAATTGCGGGTAAACTTTACCCGTTGGCGGATATAGGTATACAGCGACCTCTGGCGGTTCTAGTGTTATCCTTGTACACTGGAGCCTAAACTCCCCCTGGGACTGGTCTCTTAGCCCTACTGGCTTTGGGGTGTTTCGCCATCTTGATTAACTACATAAACAACATCACTGGCTGTGCTAGTGCACAGGTCCCAGTCCAATCATGTGGCAAGACTGAGTACAAGGTTTTAGTTCCACGATACCACCAAACATCTACTCTGGGATACGGCATTCTAGACTGTCATTTCTAGGAGAAGATTTTGGTCAGTTACAACAGTTGTAGAATTTCATCACTTAAAAGTTCCTACTTGGTGGCTTTGGGTGGTCTTTTCTAATGATGTGATAAAGTCCCTGAAATGGTGTGAAAACCGGTGGAATATCAATCACTCATTATACTAATGAATCTTCAATTCTGGTCTCCTTGAAGAACCATGCTAACTCCTTTTACAGTGTGTGGAAACTTGGGTGCCCGAGCATGTGATAATTAGTTCAATTCAGGAATGTTGACTTATGGCAGATATGTTTCTCCTTTAAATAACATCTCTAAATTTCAGGTCATCACTGATTAAATGGATGACCATTAGGAGCTGGTGGCACTTGTCTTTTAAAACTCATACTCTGGTGCCGTGCGCTCCCTCTGAAGCTGCAAGTAAGATTTAAAACATCTGCAGGGTGGGTTGAGCAACCCCTTCTCCCTGAACGATATTTGATGTCAAAAATATGCACCATTAAAATGAGTGATCCAAGGCCCCGCATGTATTACTCCCAATTATACTAGTTTTTCAAAATTAAAATGTTCAATTGCTCTTTTCCTAGTTTCTTTTTAAAACTCTACATCTTGGACGACAAACAAATGTTGTTTCCACCTTAACAGTTCTCCTATGATAATAACCATGCTACAATGGTGAAACCAATACTCTAGATTGGAATACTTTCTTTGGCTTGGTTCTAGCTCTACCTTTAACATTTTCCATTCAAATAAAGATTTGTCTGCTTTCTATATTGTAACAAATTAAATCTTCCCCAAATTCTCACATGAATAAGAATCTCTAAAAGAATAATTTGTTTATATGATGAAAAGATTGAATAATATGTTCTACCCTCAGTGTGTTTTTAGGATTATTTTCTAATAAGTGTGATTATGTGTAAACTCACTCACTCCCGTGTTCCTTCTCTCCCCCTCTGGTTGTCAAGCCACTAGGGGTGTAACGGTTCACAAACATTTCGGTTCGGTACGTACCTCGGTTTTTAGGTCACGGTTCGGTTCGGTACGTTTTCGGTACAGCAGAAAAAATTATCACAAAACATAACATTTTTTTAAAAATTATTATTAAACTGTGAATAATGTATTCACTCAAATAAATACAAAATATAATAAAATAAACATTAAGGTGCAGCATTTCGATGAACTGAAATAATCTGTATTTGAACTTTACTGTATTAGTACTCACAAAACATAAACTATTAGTTTTGGGTTTTTAATTATTATTAAACTATGAATATTCACTCAAATAAATATAAAATATAATAAAATAAACATTAAGGTGCAGCTTTTCGATTAACTGTAATCATCTGTATTTGAACTGTACTGTACTAGTACCTAAGCAGCCAGTTTGACAGTATGACTTGCTTGTCATTGTATTTTCATGTTTTTTTAAAGAAAAATGAACTTGTCCACATTGCTTGCCGAAAGGGCAGATCTGCTGGCACTAACAATGTCTCCTGCTGTGGAGAACACCCTCTCGCTAGGGACAGAGGTAGCAGATACAGCCAGGTAGCGCTTTGCTAACATGGCAACATAAGGATATTTGGCGTTTGTAATAGCTTTGGCTCGGTCTGAACTTTTTGCGAGTGGTGGAGGCTTAAATGCTAGTGGGAGTTGGGTTTGCACTTCATTCTTTTTTCTTTTGGTACCGATGATATTCACGTTCGGGTGATGCCTTTTCAAATAAGTGTGCAAGTTTGATGTATTGCCAGCCGCGTAACCAATTTTAGTTGTACAATGCCGACAAACAGCTTTGGTTCGGTCCACCTGTCTTTGTCCGTCATCCTTGTACCTAACTGCGAAACCAAAATGTTCCCAAACCGGAGACTTCAATGATGCTGGAGGATTTTCGAGCTCAACTTTATCTGCGTTCGCCATTTCGACAGTTCCTCAAATGACTGACTACATTTGAACGCATCCCTCTGACCAGCTCTCATAGTATGCCTCTCGTCCAATGAAATGACTTGCTCGCTCTATGATGCGTTGAACACAATGTGAGCAAATTACTCTGAATGCTGCGACGCAGCACCTGAGATTACTTCCAAGAAGTTGTTCACGTTCTCAATTTTTTACGTTTAACGTTATATTCGTTCGGGCCCTCCGAACCGAAGGGCCCGTACCGAATAATTTCGGTACGGGTACGTGTACCGTTACACCCCTACAAGCCACGACCCCCTCACGTTCTGCTGGCCCATGCCAACTCCTCTGGTTCTGTCCTCTCCTCTGTCCTGCCTTCTCCTCAGTCCATCCGTTCTTGAATCCTTCCGCTGTAACTCTTTTCAGTGGCCCAACTGCTTTGCATTTCATCTACTCCTTTTCAGTCTCTACGCTGTTGCATGGAGGGCGTATTCCGCTCTCATGTCCCACACTCTGCTCTTGTGCCAAATCTCGTGGCTCAGTTTGGAACTTCATGTCCTGTATGAGGGACCGATGAGTGTTTGCGTCTTTGTCAGCATGCTGGTTTGGTTCTGGATGCCTCAGGTGGAGATGGTTCTGGATGCCTCAGGTCGTTGTTGGTTCAGCTCGGGTTCTCTGTCTGTTCGATGGAGGAGGAGGAGTCTCCTGTGGTGAGGTCATTTGTCTGAAGATGGGGTCGTAGCAGTCTGATAGGCAGAGAGAGAGAGAGAGAGAGAGAGATCTCGGGACGCATTACCTATAGTTAATTCTAACACACTGAGGTAAAATAAATCCAATCCTTTCCACTCTATTTTCCTAATCTTACTATCTGTCTTAGATGTTAAATGTCATCTAAACCCAATTAATGTCTACTAATGGTTGTGCCATATCCCTAAACATTGCTTCCACCCACTGCAACATGGCTACTCCAAATAACTCTTTCAGGAAACCATCTTCTTCCATAAATTGAAATAGCTACATGTTTCAAGCACCACATATTTCACACACTATAAAAGAACGTTCCCATATTTTCTCCATCACTTTAAATCTCACTGTTATTTAGAACTTGGTAACTTTTGTGACTGGACATATCTGCAATGTCGCCACAATCTGCTGGGGAATTTTGTTCATAGAGTTTGTACATACAAAGCTGTAATTGTGGGTTAGTAGCCTGTTTCTACTGTAATCATTTTCAATAATTGTGCTCAGGTCACCGGTCGGTTGTCCATAAACTTAACAGGGGGTGTTTCTGGTACAGACTAAAACATGGATCCAGTGTATTTGGAGATTCCCCTAATCTGTAAATCCCCATCACTTACATATCCCGATCACTTAAACCCATCTCATAATTTGATACAAGAACTGCATATATGGGGGGTGAATCATCTTGTTTGTAACCGGCTCACCTTTGGGAACGAGTATTTCTAACACCTCCTCTTGTTGCTCAGCTGATCTTTTGGAAAGTCTCTGAAACACAGCTGGAGTTTTGTTAGTGATGTGGGCATTATCTATGAGTGGACTAATGGATCCATGTCTTACTTGATATTGTACTCCCCATCCAACCAGAAAGGTGCCAAGTGTAATGAGCACAATCAACAATGCTATTCTGACTCTTATCCTTAGGGGACCCCACAATTGCTTTGGCTTTGTTCTTGACATCATCTCTATTTTCTCCCTGGTTCTGTCAGTTACAGAATTTAAATAATGAGTACAAAAATAACGTATACAAAAATTGGACTCTTTTTCAGATGTAAAACAAAAAATAGGTTTTCACCTTAGTGTACAATCTATAAAAATCTATAGATCATTCGTCTTTTGAGCTGTTTCTATCTTTATCTTATTTCTATTTATTGTTTTGTTCCAGCTCTGCCAAATCAGTCCTAACTCCCAATAATGTTCTGGAAGTTGCTAGTGAAGGGTGACAATGTGTGAGGTGGTGTCAATTTGCTCCTTTTTCTTTAACTTTAAACCGGAGCGTGTGTGAAGTTCGTTACAACTTCTCACTGTTCCGTCCACCGGGATCAGCTCACTGTCTTTTGTGAACTTTCACCCTCACCCAATCACCTGGCCGAACAGGAGTCTCTTCTGGTGTCTCGTCTCGTATCTCTGTAGCTTTCCTAGCCTGTGTAGACAAAACTTGGATAATATTACTCAGAGTTCTGACATATTCATTACTTCTATTCGTCTAATATCTAAAACTGGACCACTCCCTCCTTGGAGAAGGCCCAAGCTTCGGCATACCTTTTGTCGTTATGAGATCTATTATTAACTACATGTTATTATTTATTAACTACAACGTCACTGAAATCAACATCTGTATAATCATGACACTCCCTCCTTTGAGCATAACATGCTCAATTAATATTGCAATGATTACTCTATTCTGAACAGGACATGTAAAACCCATAACGTTGCATTAAATAAATACAAATCCTCCATGTACCCATAAGGTGTACAAAAAATATCGTATGATGTATGGCTTTCTGATGGTATAACAAATCTGCCATTAGTACAAAAAATACTTGTTTCAATAATGGCTTTTGTCATGGTATTATGCATCATTGTTGCTGCGAAAACAATACCCCTGGTGTCGCTAATGCGTCTCAATAATACTAGGATTAGAGGATTGGTTGTTACTGCTGAACTAACATATGATAAAATAATATTTCTCCAAACTAGAGGGAAAATACGAACTATTCTCACAGAGGGTGACATGCATGAAGGGCTGGTGCCCCTCACTCAAAATGAGATATTGCCTTACGCACTACATTATAAATCAGTAAAGTTACTCAAGAATAAATAAATAAAAAACGGATTCTTGAAACTGTTGTAAAAACCCTACAACTTCTTCATCCAAGCTCTCAATCAGTGTTATGTTATTTAATCCGCAGCACAGCCTTAAAACAGATACTTCAGACCGATTATAAAATTGTGTTTATGAGAAAAAATGTAATCTGACTCCATAAATCACATAATTGTTTGACTAAAAAACTACACTTCCACTAACAATAAATGAAGTTCCCCTTTAAACACAGCCCCGGTCTTCTGACGGGGTCTATCTATGTACTGGCTGGAAAATGTTGTGCCAGTCTCTGTCGCTCCGTCACTGTTCTCCCGCTAACAGTCACTCTCTAGTTCTGCTGGGTTCTTGTTGACTTCTTCACTGGTTTGAGACAAGCGACCCTATCGGACACCTCCCTTTGTAGCCAAACTTCACCACAGCAGAATCGAGTTTCTGTTTTTAGGTCTCAACAGCTCCACGTCAGGTGTATCGCCGCCCCTTGAACTGCAGTCGGTGTAGTTCTTGGGAGAGTACTAGTTTTCCGTCTTGGGCGAGTACTATGTTTCCGTCTTCATGTTTTGGGTGGAAACCCGTCGTCTTAACCTCACTAGCTGTGTGGACACAATAGTTTTCTGTGTAGGGGAACAACATCACTCGTAATCTCTTTCCTTCTCATAATTACAAAAATAGTCTGCTAAATGTTCTATTCTGTGGATGCTTTATGTGTAAATGCAAATGCTACTCTCGATTTTGTTTTACATTAAACCTCTCCCTCCTGTAGTGACAGATATGGCTCAATGTAGCTGGATTTCAAAATACCCTTGTGCTGAAGATGCATCACCTGGTGGTCTGGCCCTCTGAGCTTCCTCATTGTTGTGGTTGATACCAGGCTGTCAGTGGTATTTGGGTCATGTTTGGCAATGCTGTTCGTCTTTGACATCCCTGGGACCCCCTGCTTCTGTCGTCATCATTGAAACCTCCCTTGGGTTAATGCATGGAGGGCCGTTGTTTGGTACATGTGGTGGGTATTTCATTTGTTGTTGTGGACAATCTCTAGCCCAATGGCCCATTTGGCTGCAATGGTAACATCCCTCAAACCGTAAACGTCTTCTGCCTGTGCCTCCTTGGAAACCTCCTGGTTGTTGGTTCTGCTTCTGATTCTCTGGCACTATCTGAGATTTAACTGTTTGAGGTGTCTGCCCTGCATTCTCTGGTTCTTCCTGAGCTTGAATTGTTGGAGGTGTCTGCCCTGCCTTCTCTGGAAGTTTCCCCTCCCTTCTCCTTGTTTTGTTCCTACAAGCTACGGTGTCTTTTGTTTTTTCTGCTATGTCTTCCCTCACTGGCAGGTCTGCTACTCGGACCACATTTATGCTGTGTGCCAATAGGCTGGCATATTCCAGATGGAGTATCAGACTTGTAACTCTTATAAATCTTTCTTCAGCTTCCCTCCATATACACTGAAAAAAGAAAATAGTTGAACCAACTTAATTGAATTACTTCAATTGGTAACACACAATTTAATTAAGTTTTCTCAAATAAGGTTTTTAAATTATATTAACACAAATTATTCAAGTCAGATGTAATTAAAAATGTGTTTTCTTTCAAATCAACAGTTTGCATTAATCCAGTTTACATTTTCCAAGTTTTCCAACCCAATTATTTGCTTTACCCAAAAGTAAGATACTGCTCATTAACAACCTAAAACTACAGTTTCACAAAAAGTATTTATTTTAAGTAACCTCGGTATGAAATTTTAGTTTACTAAATATAATTTAAATACTTTATTCACAATTAAAATGTTAAGTTGGCTGAAAGACAAATCATGGACTCAAATATAATGTATGTATACTTTATTATATAAACCTATAAAAACAACTTTCATTTGTCTTTCCTTAAAACAGTCTTTGGACCAATACAAAGTGTGTAATTAACAGACAAACAATAACAGTTACCTACACTGAAGTTAATGTGTTTTTCGAATGTGTTTTTGGTTATCAGCCTGAAATAGAGAGGTGCAGTGATGACGTATTTTTGCAGGACGACCCTGAAGTAAGCTGCTGGTTCCCTCGACAAAAAGCAATGGGATTTCTCTATAGGATTTTGGAATATTGTAAAAAACATTATCTGTAGAAAACGAACCTGGTCGATAAATGCACGTTCTGTTCAGCCAGCTAATCTCCACATGTCCGGCTGAACAAAGCGTGCATTTATCAAACAGGTTAGTTTTCCACAGATCTTATTTCTTTTACAATATTCCAAAATCCTATGGAGAAATCCCTTTGCTTTTTGTCAAGGGAACCAGCAGCTTACTTCAGGGTCGTCCTACAAAAATACGTCATCACTGCACCTCTCTATTTCAGGCTGATAACCAAAAACACATTACCTTCAGTGTAGTGCATTGTTCTGTGTTAAAATGTGTAAAATTCAATCAAGAGTATTTTTTTTGAAAAACATGCTAGGACTACTTTTTACATATACATGTTGTGTTTCGCAGTATACTTGGGGAAATTACTAAAAACCCAAATTCCGATGCTATGCTTTAGTTATCCCTGATCAGCAGGTGGCATGGTCCATCAGTGTATGAATGGGTGAATGTGAACGTGGTGTTAAAGTGCTATGAGGAGTTGGAAAACCACAAAGGTGCTTTAAACTTACATGATGTCAAATGTCCAAGATTATGAATATAATCAAACCCGACAGGTGTTATTTTAGTAGAGAAATTTCCCTTTTACAGCATTAATATCAATCTAATATGTATTAGCACGTGTGCCTTTGACAAGCTGTGCTGACATACAAATTGCAGTTAAAACTTACCAGATATTCCTTGATCAGCTCATCTGGATCTTCTCCCAGGAAGATAATGAGGGCTCTCAGGACACACTCCCTCCGAAGATGAATGTCTTCAGTCTAGGACAACATTATTTCGGTTAATTTTATTTTTCAAAATGTCTATTGACAGATTTCCTTACTCTTACAGCTAAAATCCTTCACTTTATTTAGAAACAAATGGACACTCCTAGTTACTGAGTTTCATAAAACAACGGTTGCCCTCCCCATGTATCTATAAAAGGATACACAAAATGTATCCCTTTTAGCTAGCAAGGACTCATTTGACAATGCAGATTTACCTGGTCAAAAATGTCCATGATGTCAGCAGTCTTTTGACGTGTTGATCCTCCTTTGGCACGGATGACTGTGATTAGCTGACTTGAGTAAATGTCCAACTGGGCCATGAACTTCTCCTCAAGAGGAATGGTCATTATCCTCTGGAACTCTGCATTGATCTATGAAAGAATAATACAAAAATGACTGAGTAAATTCAATTGGACTCAGTCTGTATGCAATTAACATTTGAAAAAATAACCATTGAAGCAAGTGTAAACTTCTTCCGACCCCTTTTCGGACGTGTAATTAGCTAAAGCTTTGTTGTTTATTGATACCAAACAATGATACTACAGATTATTCAATTATTAATTAAATGTTTCGTTTTGTTATTGCATTCATTTGTATAATACTGTATCACCTTTTGTTTCATTTGTATTTTTCTTTGGTTTTACACACTCGAAGAAAAAAAACTAAACTAAGCGTTAAATTCTGTCAGTAAACACTGTTAAACATAATCTTTACCACACCATATTATGATGAATGGATAAAAGCTTACTAAAAAATTGATACGGACAAGATTATTACCTCTTTGTGTTGGAACAGTGCTGGCCACCTGTCTTTGAAGTCCTTGATTCTTGGCTCTTGGTTTACCACCTCCTGTCGTCTGTAGGCGAACGTGTGAGCCATTTTGTCTGCGATGACCCTATTATTGTTCCTTATCCTGATGTCTGTCAGAAGTTCTCGTCTTTCTTTTTCCAGGCTTTCCAGATTGGCACCAGTGGGGAAGGATGGATAAAAGTTAGCCTCAGCTCGCTTTGGCCTCTTGACTTTTTTAGCAGGGAAAGCATCCGTAGCAGCTTTAGATTTCAGGGAATTTACCACCAGCTCTGGGCACCCCTGCAATTTGAGCTGAGTCCTGTAGTTTCCCATCTTATATTTCAGGCGCTGTTTCCATCCATTGCAGCCATTGAATGAGCCAGGTTCTTTCAAACAAGGATGCTTTTTGATAAGAGCCTCTGCTACTGTGCAGAAATGTGAATCATCTGGATAGGCCTTGTATCCGTAAATTGTTTCTGCAAGTCTATTCAGAATATCAGACTTGCTTCGCAAGCTGACAGTCAACATTTTGTGGGTTCCATTAAACTCAGAATTCCCCTTCACTAGCTGCAGCTCCGTGTCATATGAAAATTGAGGAATCGGAAAGTCCGCTGGCCACTGTTTGGCTCGAGAGGACACAGATTCGGGGGATGAGAGGATTATTGTGTCATCTGATGCCAACGAAACATTGCCATCACACTCAAGTGAAGACGATGATGTGGTATCAGTGGCAATGTTCAAAGGTGTATTTGTTTGCTGGTGGATCACTTTGATTGTTCCCAAATCCTGAAGTTGAGTGGTGGAATTCAGATTGAAGAAGTCGTTGCCAAAGTCTTGGTCCATGTACTGCAGTCTGACGTCGCCCTTTAACCCAAAGAAAGTCTTTAACTTGCTGAGAAGGTCATCCAATGATTCCGGTATGCCATTTGGAAGAGACAGTTTTTCAATGTTGTTCTCCCCCAAAATCACTTTCAGTCTTGCAGGCGTCGAATCAGCCATGGCAGTCTGAGAAGACAACACAAGCACAATACGTTTTAAGAAAGGCACATTAAACATAATTCCTTATTATTCACACTGTTAATGTATCATCTTATAGATGTGTTATCAATTTTCAGTAAAAGGACTACAACTTCCTGTAAATCCCTTTTCCACTGGCGGCATTTGCTGACTGGACTCCATCAGCACATATTTAAAAAATGACATAAGGCCCACCCTTACCCTCAATGTTAGGTTCCATCTGCAGTTGACAACTTGTATGTGCAAAAAAATTGAATGTTATCATTTCAAATCTCCAAAGGGTTGATAGTTAGTCTTGCACCAATAACAAATATGTATAGGAAGTCATACAAAAACAAATATATTGTTGTTTTGCAGGTGAAGCATTAAAACTCTGACCACACAAAAAAAGCCCACACACTGTTTGAGTGTTCTCACTAATTATTTTCTGATATTTACCTCGTGTAATTATTTGTTGGTGAAATGATAAATAAAACCTTTGAAAACAAAACAAAAACACTGGTATGGACACTGAAAAAACGAAAAAGGTGGGCTTTACTGGGAGTATCTTTGTAGGTAAAAAATAATTTGTATATTAGCTTTGGCTGAATTCTAAAATGAATAACTGGATTTTGTCCTATAATCACCTGCACTTTGCGTTTACGTTGAAATTACTTTCAGAACACACAGTCACATTAAAATACTCTCTATATCACTCACAGTAGTGTAGCTTCACGTACCTTAGGTAGTAGTCCAATACGATGTGTCAAAGCCTGAAGAAACCACCACCTGTCAGGCATGAGAAATCATGAGAAGAAAAATAAATACATTTATATTAGAGGGGACATTTCTATTCGTTGTTAAGCTTTCACAGTCACCTATTATCACCCCGAATATAGTAATGGTCTTATCAGCAACAGCAAATTACACTACAGGGCTTCTTATTAGCACATTAGCACAGCAACACAGAGCTGGATAACGCTTTAACCACCAAGCTACTATAAATGTGAGGCTTTATCAACGCCGCATCAACCACTTCCAGCATAAACAAGAAGGCAGTCCCGCCATCGAGGCAACCGGCACAACAAATTATTACTGCATCTCCCACACACCGAGGTTAAGTTCGTCAGCCGGATGCATCACCGGGCTTTCACCAGCGCAACATGCCCCCTCACTGCTCGGTGATGCCGTATCGTCTTTATAATTACACTCGACGCAACGGCGGCGACACTACATTAAACCGTTCACGCACACACGCCAACATAGTACAAAAAAAACGTGTGCTGTTTGGTGACAAGCTAATGTACTAATAACGATAGTTAGCCTAGCCTTAACATGACCCAGTTTGCGCATTAGTTTGCGCTAATTTGGTTATAAGCAGCTACGCCAGTACACAATAGGAATTACTTTAACACATTTCAGTGACAATATTAAACCAAGAGAGTAGGCTTCTACCCGCAAGTAACCAACTATTGTCATGTTTGAGCTAAAGCTAGCGGTTTAGCTAACAGTGGAGACAGTGCAACATAGCTTGGTTCCTTCAGTTTTCAAACGTTAAGGCTAAATATTTGCAACAACATTTAAACAATTTAGGTGGAACATGTTATATCTGACATTGTACATTATTTTTATATAAGAAATATAACTTGTCTGAATCACACTCAAGGCCCTGTCACACTGTCCCGAACTTGACTCCCGATGGACACACGATAAAGGAAATGTTCAAATTCGGCTGTGATCGTAGCAACATCGGGCCATTCGTGAGGGCATCTTAAGCCATCGTATGACCGCCGGTGGAGTTTCTCAGGCTCCGGCAGCAACTTCGGGAGCGATGGCAACATCTTTGGCATCACAAAGCATTGCCGAAGGACCTTGTGAAGGTTCATTTTCGTGTTGACTTCGTGTGTCCATTTTGCCCTTCGTAAGGCATTCGTGAGGGCATCTTAAGCCATCGTATGACCGCCGGTGGAATTTATCAGGCTCCGGCAGCAACTTCGGGAGCGGTCGCAAAATCTTTGACATGCCAAAGATTTTGCCGAAGGACCTTGCGAAGGTTCATTTCGTGTTGACTTCGTGTGTCTATTTTGCCCTTCGTAAGGCCATCGTGAGGGCATCGTGTACCCATCGCATGACATAGTTTGTGTCATGGTAACGTGGACATATAAAGGCTAACTCCCAAAGCTTCAATCACAATTCATCACAATTCAGTTCCTGCAGAATGGCATACTGTGATGAGACAACAAGGAAAAAGAAGGCAGCAGCATTGCTTCTTTTGATGCACCTCGGAAAACATGATGAGCAACTCTTACAGGTAAAAATTGTCTTATTTCACGTTGTCATTTCTTGCTTTTTGTGACCTGCTCAATCAAAATCAGTAGCAGTGATGACACCTGTATTAAACAGGTGAAACAGGAGCATGAGGACACGGTGCGCGATGTTTGCTTGCAGGTCGCTTCTCTGGTTGTTTTATTGCACAACAAAATCATGTAAACAACCCAATTTGTGTTCTGTGAAACTGAAAAGGATATTACATTGTTTTTGTTACTTTCGTTGCAGTTGTATCATACAACTGCAACTGCGCCAGGATTTCAATTTTGGGTGGGCCAATGTAACTTCGGCTGGGCCTGTTCTAATAGCCTATTTCTCGTTAACAAAAATAATATAAAAAGAAATACCTGCATATCATTGTAGGCAACTCTGGAATGCATATTTCTTATAGAAAAGACACTTTTTCTAAACCCTTCTCTTTTAAACATTTTCACTTATAAGAAGCTTAAATAGGCTATTATTTAAATGATTAAACGGCACGCCGCAATGAGTGAAATTAAATGTTAAACTACTGCATGTTATTTTGTTTTGGTTCACAATACATTGATACATTTAGAAACAAAGAGCATACAACGGCAGAAATACGGAATAATGAGCGAGCACCTGATGTGTGTCTGTGTGGTTAGACTGCAGCCTGCTGTCCTTTTTAGCGGATCTAGCGAAGTGAGCGGCCGTGAGTAAATGGCACTGGTTCTCTGACGCGGGACTTTTCAGAGGCTACAGATTTATCATTAGGCTACTTCCTTATGATACTGCAGAGCTTTCATGAGCTGAAGGTACGTTTCATACTAAAGCAGCTGGGCAGCAGATAGCCTACTGTTGCTTCACACTCATAAGCTTTGCTGATTTGGGCTGGAGAATGCCTGCCACGTCAGGGTACGCTCTGGTTGCAAATGGCACGATATTTTAGCTCTACGTTTCTTAATCATTTGTCTAGATATTTAGTCTCAATATGACATGAAGAATCTCTTGCTTTGCACACGTGAGAAGAATTATGTCCGGTAAAACTTTACGTGTTCCCGATTTTTCTCAATGATCTCTCCCTGTCGGCCCTCTGGGTAGAGTAGCTGATGGAGGATGGTTCCATGGACAAGACTTCTCGCACTGTCTGTAGTTTGTATTTCTCTCCATATATAGGCCTATTGCATGAGCTGCGCTGCATTTGTGTTTACTGAGAGCATAGTCGATATGTTTCCAGTCCCTGTAACCATGGCGACTGAATGTATCTTCTCCGCCGGCCCCGCCTCTCTCACTAAAACGCCGGCACATTTTACAAAACACACTGTCCTTGCTAATGCTATACTCCAAGAATGTGTACTTACTTGTCATACTAGTGGGCAGCGAAGCTCCTTTTCTTTTGTCCAAAAAGTGTTATTTAAAATCAAACAAAAAACCCGAAAAACTATTTTTTTACACAAATATATAGGCCTAGCCTACGTTTATTTTGAAATGAGCCGTTGCGACTTCCGACAGATTTCGATAGAGCGGGTCACATTTGCTTTTCTAGCATTCGACAATGTACTCATCTTGTTTTGCTTTTTATTTTCCAGGGCAGGGGCAATCCGAGGCGAAGGAGGAAACCGAGGTCTATGTGGGTCAGGAAATGGCTGTCTGAGAAAAGAAGAGAACGCTATGGCCACTATAGCACTCTACTAAATGAGCTGAAGTCAGAAGATGAGAAGGCCTTCTTCAACTACACAAGACTTCCCAGAGGCCTCTACGATGAGGTCCTGCGAAGGGTAGAAGGCAGAATAGAGAAGAAGGAAACATGGTACAGAAAGTCTCTCCCTCCTGGTCTCAAGCTGTCCATCACTCTACGACACCTGGCCTGCGGTGACAATTATCCAAGCCTGTCCTACAACTTCAGAGTTGCTCCAAACACCATCTCCCTAATCATTAATGAAGTCTGCGATGCCATCAAAGCCGAGTTTGCTGCTGAGGTGATCCAGTGTCCTACTACAACTGAAGAGTGGACCGCCATTGCTGAGCAGTTTGAGAAGAGATGGCAATTTCCACACTGCTGTGGTGCTCTGGATGGCAAGCATGTGGCGGTCACCTGTCCTTGGAATACTGGCTCTGAGTACAGAAATTACAAGGGCTTCTTCTCCATTGTCCTCATGGCCCTGGTCGACGCAGACTACAAGTTTCTCTGGATTGATGTCGGCTCTGATGGTTCCAGCAACGATGCCAGTATCTACAATGGGTCAGAACTGAAGGAAGGCCTGGAGAGTCCGAACAACATATTCAATCTCCCTGAAGAGAAGTCTCTACCTGGTGATGACGTTCCTGTCCCATACTACATAGTAGGGGACAATGCTTTTGGGATCAACAAGAGCCTGATGAACCCGTTTCTCATCAGAAACATGGAGCACCATGAAAGAATATTCAACTACAGACTCTCCAGAGCCAGACGTGTAGTGGAGAATGCCTTTGGTATTCTGGCACACAAGTTCCGAGTTTTGCTGAGGACCATGAACCAGAGGCCAGGGACATGCAGAAAAATCATCACAACGTGTGTGATCCTTCACAATCTAATCAGACTGAGATATCCAGCCACCCACAACAACATGATGGACTTGGAGGAGCAGAACCTGAATGTCATCCCAGGGGCATGGAGAAATGACAAAGTACTTCTGGATGTTTACCATGAGAGGGCAAGGAACACTGGAACCCAGGAGGGGAGGCAAATTAGAAGATACCTGGGCCACTACTTTACCTCAAAGGCTGGTTCGGTGCCATGGCAGGACAAGATGATCCTGTAATTATACCCACAAAGCAGTGACAATGAAATGAATACAGAGACACTAACATTGTGATGAACAAATTATTTTTCACATATTGCATTGTAACTTAAAGCAAAAATGTGTATGGAGTAATACAATTTGTTTTTGAAATTTTGATTGAAAATACTTCTTCTTTCCTTTTTTCCACTTATTAATCAAATAAAGTCCCAACATTTAGATGGTTTAAAAATCTCAAGTTTCCTAAATGTAAAGTCCCATAGTACTTTAACATAGAAATGAAAATAACTTGTAAAGTAAGGATAAAGGACCAAAAAAAGGACAAAGTCTGAAAATATCACTGACAATTTTTATTACATACAATCAAGTTTGTGTGTTTTTTTAAAATGTTCGTCATGTGGCAGTACAGCTGAGATATTGAGGCTGTGCTGGGTCACATTGTGCTGGGACTGCTGAGCTGGAAGAGGAGGTGGCGGAGGACCCTGGACTGGCTGCTGGGGTGTTAGCTGCCAAGGACCACTGATTTGCTGCTGAGGAGACTGAGAAGGAAGATGGAAGAATGCAGCCTGGCGAGGAGAAGGAACGTAGCCCTGACTAGTAGTGCTGGCTGGCTGGAGGGTACGGTACTGCTGCTGTTGCTCCAAGTTGTGCTGCTGGTTCACCTGCTCTACGTAGCCACACTCCTGGGATCTCCACACTGATGCCGGAGGTGGGTTCTTAGGCCACTGGCTGGGACCTGGCTGGAACTCTGCTGACGGTGAGGAGGCCGCTCTGCTGGCGGAGAAGTAGGTACTGCTGGGGAGGGCAGATGTCCAGACTGGGTTCACAGCAACTGGCCTCTGCTGCTGCGACTGTAATGCCGACGGGACATCTACGAAGGGACTGATCTGGTCACCAGCCGCTTCCCTCATCCTGAACTGTCTGGACATCTTCCGGTAACTGGAAAGACAAACAGCATAGGATTAATACAAGCTCAAATTTAGCATGCAATAAAATGTGTAACATCAAATAAATGAATTATAAATGTATGCAATTTTATATACTTACTGGTTAAGAACTGTGGTGATGTCCTCATACGCAGGTTACAGGCAGGCATCATGCAGACGATCCAGTTCAGTTTCCAGGTACTTGCAGAAAGGAGTGGCCCTGTTGACTGGCTGCTCTCTAGTGATGAACTGAACCAGCCTATCTTGGAGATCACGGGATGATGCTCCGGTAACTCTCATCTCCATAGGAGACTCGGGTTGGTCCTCAGCAGCTGTTCCTGTCCTGGAAGGAGGTCTCGGTGTAGGGTAGCCAGTGTACTTCTTGTTGGGCTCCCTGGATTTGTCTGCAAAACTGTCGTCACTCCCAGCCAGCTCACCCGTCTCAGCCAGGGCCAACTTGTCCTTAAACTGCAAAGACAAAAATAGAAAACAAACATAAGTACATTTCAAAGTTATATTTGGAAACAAAAATGTGGGAAATTGAACATTTTCGACAAAGTTCCGTTTTAATTTAATTTCAATGATATACTCACACTAGCTGGTATTTCCTTGTTGTGACGTCTGATGTGTGGCTTCAGAAACCCAAAGACCCGGCGGATGAACTTGTCACGGTCACTGTCATTCTCACTGGCCTCCTCAGCAAGGATGGGGTCTTCCTCGTCACTACTCGACAGACCATCACCAGACCTCTTCTGGGATTTCTTCTTGTGTTGGCCCTCCCGCAGCTTTGAGAATCGAGTCCTCTGTGTTTGATACCATTTCAGAATTGAATGATCTGCAATGACAGAAATCAAAACAAATAATTAGTCCAATCATTGAAATGTTCATTGGCAGCAATATATGTCAAGTATCTGAAATAGATTTCAAATATTTGAAAGTAATTGAAATGTACATTTTTTTCTACTGACAATCCAACCTGTACTCCGCAGCCTTTCCCTCCCATAGGTGCCTCTTTAATGCCTTCTCTTTGTACTGTTTGTCCTTCATGTCATACAGTAGCTTCTTACTCTTCACTCAGCAAGCGATTGCCTCCTCCTGCGCCTCTGTGAAGCTGTATGATACACCAGGGGGTGGGTTCTCCTTCTGGGCCTTGCCTTTCCCTTTGTCGCCCTTGCCCACTTCAGGCTTGGACTTGCCTGCAGGGAGGGCGGGGGAGGCTGACTCATCTGAAAATATACCAAATGAAAAACAAATTAAGTACATGCAGGACAACAATGTATGAGAATATATAACAAAATCAATTACCCCTCTTGCCCCCCATCCAGGGTTCGAGTTATGTAGGAGCCAATGGGAGCTGAGCTCACATAAGGAGGGGTCTAAGCTCCCACGGACGCAGTGAAGCTATACATCTGTGGGGGTCGCTAATACATTACCAACAACCATTATTTTAATCACAAATAATGCATGTGTCAATGTAATGAGTATTTTTTTACGTTAACGAGGTAAATAGGCTAAAAGAAAAACATGCTTTCCAAAAGAACTACGCATCTCTTGAATGACAATATGCCTGCACTGCACCTCCAAGGTGCGCAATACATTATTACGCAATCTATGCCGATGATGTGTGTGTGTGTAGTTGAACCTTTTCATATTTAAGTTTGTAGCAAGTAGAGAGAGGGCTGCTGCTGCTGCGTGTGAGTGTGTGTGTGTGTGTGTGGGTGCGCGCGCGTGCGTGCGTACCCACACACACTCACACGCAGCAGCAGACTCCCCATAGAGCACAGTTTATAACTCGAAGCCTGCCCCCATCCATACCAAAAATAAGTTAGAAATATTTACCTTCATCCTCCGAGGATTCGGGATGTCTGTTACGACGAGGAGAAGGTGAATGCTGCTGAGACTCTTCGGACTGCTGAGGAGACCTGGAACCCTCTGGGGGCCGCTCTGGAGTTTTATTTGGCCCGACTTTCTTGCATTTCCTCCCCTTTCTCTCTCTGGTTGCAGACTCAGTGCTGTGTTCTTGGACCTCGGTTTCCTCTGGTTTCCTCTTCTGAGTGTATTTAACAGCCAGCTTCTTCCGTCTGCCTCTCCCTGCCTTGGGTGGCATGTTAACGTAGAATTAAAGTAGAATTTACCTTGTGTTCTGCTCCCAATAATCTCCGATCAAGAATTTGATTTCCCACACGGCCGAAGCTTTTATACCATCGGGAGGTCACGTGTCGCCTTCGTGTGAGGTTCGGGTGCCATCGTGTGGCCTTCTGTAGGCATCGTACTTGCTTCGGCTGTTGCTTCGGCTGTTGCTTGGCCGATGACCAAGTTCGGGGCCATCTTTGTGCGAAATTCACAATTCCATATTCGTGTGTTCATCGGGAGTCAATTTCGGGACAGTGTGACAGGGCCTTCACCGTATGTCGAAGTCACGTCTCAAGAGAAAAAGGCGGCCCATGTGACGGTGGAAAGATCTGGCAAAGACGTTGACGTTGACGTCATGACGTCACACGCACGTTAGATGAGAGAAACTTGATTGATTTGCTTTCACTGATAACAAAATAGCAAGTCAAGTCAACGAACAAAAAAATCACATGAATACAACCCACAAAAGTACATTGGAATCTCTAAAGCAGAAATCTGAATCAGATTTATTAAATGTATTAAGTTACTTCAACTACTATCAAGTACACTTTTTAGAGTGTAGTTAGCTGTTGTAGGCATTGTTCGTGCTCATAGTCGAGTACTGCTCCTCTTGTTTGCCACTGTTCCAACTGTTTCTCTATTTGGTTCCATGTCTTCTGTCTTTTAATTGGAAAGGTTAAAGCATCTGATCTGATTTTTACCCTTTCCTTGATATCTGCAGTTGAGCCTGGCTCTGCGTCTGGTCTCAACTTAGTTTCTTTCGGTGACATGCTCTCTTCCTATTCGAATGAATATTATTAAGTTATCAAAGATTGAAACACTAATCCTCCGACTAGCACCTTCGGTTCTGATGAATAATGTCCTATGTCATCCGAACTTAACTTTAAATCTGGGTTTTTTTTTTGTTTTTTTTTACTTTTTTTAAAAGTTATAGATTTTTTTTTTTTATTATGATTTAAGTTTTTTGTAAAATATTAATAAAGTAAATTAAAAGATCGAAATTATGCAAATTTTAAAATCTGAAATGTTAAAATAAAAATTGTACAGTGTATGGTTTTGACTTTTGAAATATGAAAATAGAAATCTGGTGAAAATCTAAATCCAGTGTGTACAGTGCATACCGATGTGTATGGAATTATGCAAATGCCATAACTTGTTAGCTTCAATAAATTGGTGTTTGAATATTCTACAGTCTAGTTTGAAAGACTATTATGTAATCTTTTAATTAGAAACCACTTTGCAATTCTATCTTGGCGATTGGCGCATGTGTTCATTTATAACACTTAAAATCAAGCTTCAAAATGTTATAATATCTTTGTAATAATTCTGTATTACCAGCAGAGTGCGCCGTTGTAATTTCCAGCTCAATCCACTAGGGATAGCTGTTGCAAAACTGACCTGTTTTTAACAAGAAGAAGCTTATTTTCCTTAAAAATGGGAAGACAATTTGAATATGGTTAAACAACACAGCACATAACCGCCAAAACACATTTGCAAACAAGAATATTCAAAAAACCGCCAATACACACTTGCAAACAAGAATATCTCAAAAATCCCCAATACACACTTGCAAGCAGAAATACTTCCAAAACCAGATTCCTACAAATACCAAACTTCCCACAGTAAGATAACCTGTCTATTTTATAGTTCCAACTCTGCCAAGAAATATGATTTGTCCTTCTCAAGATGGAGTGCCAAGCCTCATGTGAGTGGGACTGAGTGTGTAAAAACAAACAGAGTACTTTCAATTAGCATTTCACGAAATGGCGACTGCCGTGTGGCTTATTTTCTACATGAGGGCAAGACAAGATGGCAACTGATTTTCCAACCTTTACCCTGAAGAACAAAGGGATTTGAAAACACACCTCGTCGCACTCACAGGGGAGTTGAAATAATGGCGGGCTGATCTTTTAGTCTAGAGAATTCAATACAAAACAACACTGTAGTTTAAAATAACATTTCTATCTAGTTTACTATGAAAAATGGGCTTTATCTTATTGATATCATCACTTAAAGTTAGGAACCCTTACGCATAAGCTATAAACCTATCTGCGTAATAATTGACTTTATAGTCCACTATTGGTTAACTGTTGCTATTTAGACACGTTAGGTGGGGTAATATGGAAACCTATCAGCGACTATTAAATGACCGTCGTCAATTTAACGTAATGCTGCTGAAACCCCAAATACCGTATTCCACCCGCAATATCTTGGTTGAAAATAGAACAGTTATGACCACCGATAAAGGCTTACACCTTAATCAAGCCTTTTCCTCGAAAAGGACTTTTTTAAAACAGTTCTCAACTGTTTTCGACTATCACTGTCTTCAGTTACTCAACCCTAAGTTGATTCGCTATGCCTTGTTGGTTTTCAATTACTCGGTGCTTAACCAATTCGCTATGTCCCATAGATCTTAACAAAAATCGTTAAATGGACTTATATATCCTTACGTCATAGGCTAACTAACTACTAACGTAACAAGAGACACCTACATGAAAACGCAACAAGACACCTACCCGAAGTACAATGAACACACACATTTATATTTAAAATACAACACACACACACACACAAATTAATAGCATGCAGGGTTAAATGTAAGAAAAAGAAGACATTTGAACTCACCCTGCTTGTGACAAAGCAACTCCACATGTTATAGGATTGTTATTGTTATAAATTTGGTTGTTTTAACATTAAATGCACAGCTATTTTCAGGATCTGCTGGCCTCCGTCAGACACACAAATTTAACATTGTCCTGCATAAACTATGAGGAATTCGATATAACAGGTTTCCTCTTACCAAGTCTTTCGAGCTCGTTGTGTGTCGAACGGACGCCGCGTCCCCGGAAAACAGCTGGTTCTTAGCATGGATGTATAATAAGAACTGGATACAGCGTGGGAGGCGGGGCCTCATTCATTCCTATGAGAGTTGCTCATTGGTGCATGATGATAAAATGGCCCAACTTTTGAGAGAGTGAAACGTCACAGATTACCCGGCATGCCTGAGAAGTACCCGTATGTGCGCTCATAGCGCATGCGCAACTTTAACCAAAATGCTCGTTCACATCAAGCACGTCAATTTGCGTACACGTAACAGCACCGTGCGTTCATGACAGCATGGTAATGATTTGTTATTATGATGGATTTGATATTAACGAGGCGGCAGTTAGCAGCTAGCGGCTAGCTAGTAATGATGCTAATGTACACATCAATCGTTATGTACTTATATTACGTTGTAACAGGATCTAGTGAAATCCAAGCAACAGAGCTTCATTTAGCATGAAAGAATTATTGCACTGTATATTTATATACAGTACAATAAGCTTCTTAGTGCAATAAGAAGCTACAGGGATGTTAATCTAACGTCGGGAATATTAACTTTATTTAATACAACATTTACGGTACAAGATTTAATCATACAGCCCATGTAGTATAATATTTTACAAATGATGAATTACAGCAAACATGTGCAATATATCCATTATTACAGCTCCGTGGGATGGCAGTAAGACGATATGGGTCCGTTGTTATTGTGCATCCATGGGTAAAGATAAACGCATGTAGTGCTGAACACGTAACATGAACGTGCCGGGCGGCGCGGTCCCGTGGGTTAGATGCGCGTTCATAATGCAGAGGGAAATAACTCTCAGAATAACGTTATTAGCACATTTTTACAACTTGAGGTGTTATCTGTGTTGGTTATTCTCGCGTCCAGGAGAGAAGCTTAAAAAGGAGACTAAATGGAGTCTCTGAGATGGTGTCAAATTGGTACTTTAATTAAAAATAAAGGCGCGGTTATGTTACAAACAGAATATTGTTCGACAGAAAAGCAGCTGTGTCTCTGGCTCTGGCAGGTGAAGAAAGAGGCCGAACCCCTCAGGTCCCGCTGTTTATATATCCTCTGCTGGCTCCTCCCTGCGGGCCGGCTCTCCAACGTTTTAATGTCCGTTGTTACGCATATCAGAGGATACAGACATTGTACATTCAATATATATCTAAACACGCCTTTTCTCTTCCTTAACTCTTTCATGACTTTTCATTTAACACATTCTAAACGCTGTAATCAATACTCCAAAAAATACAGGAAATACTTCACGGCAGTTTGGTTTCCGGTCGTTGTCACATGCTACCCACATCTGTAAACAATAACGTACTCAAATAAACTGTACCTTCATTTAATATTCAACAATAATAATATCTCGACGTCTGTAGTTGTAGTGTTGAAATCAGTAGGTTTCGGTGTGCACCATCATATCATATCGCTGCTAAATTCACCTCTATAGTAAATGGTATATTAGCCTCATGCTAAATGCTAACCGGAGATGAAGGATTTTCAGAATAAAAGCTTAACAACTGGTTGTGCACAGGAACTTCTGGTTTTTTAGTCTAAAACAGCATTTAAACTGACGGTATGTTTAAGGTACATTATGCTATCAAAACATTGATTTTAATTTCTAACAGTCCCTCCTTACACACCTAAAAGGTGTGTATAATACTGAAATCAATGAGTTCTTCATCTGAACTCTGCATCGTACATAACTCATATCAAAAACATACAATCAAAATGGAATGTTTCGAATAGCCTCAACTTTACAAAAATACAAAAATACTTTGACTGTGTTCAAACATAAAAGTGTTCCCTTGTGCATAACTTCTAGTGTTAACATTCTATATGGTTCTTCAAAATAGCAGCAATGGCTTGGTATCAGAACATTTCTTCCTCCCTCCTTTCACAGAAACCGTTCTCATACCACGCTCAGTGTTAAGGCACTTGTTTTTACAAAGTGAAAAGAAACAACCCATTTTAAAATAGTAATGATTCTAAAATGCATGAAATCTATCATATAGAACAGTGAAAAATAATAAAAATGAAATAAACTATCTTGGACCAGTGTAATGTAATAATAAAAATAAAAATACACTATCTTGGAATAGTATAGAGTAATAATAAAAAAATACACTATATTGGAATAGTATAAGTAAATTGAAATGGATTCACTCCATTTTAGCATTTTATTTTGCTCACTTCTTCACATGATTTCATCATTTAAAGAATCACATCGGCTGGACATTCATTGAACAATCTCATCTCTGAACATCCATATCATTTAAACTCATTCAAACTAACTCATCATTTTCATCAACATCTGTATATGGGGGTGGATCGTCCTGTTCTACTAGCATTGGAAACTGTCCCCCCATGAGAAATGTACCCTCCCTCCTTTCATACCATTTAAGGTATGAAAGTAATATGTTCTCTGGAAGAGGCCGTCGTGATCAATCGGTATTTTAGGACATGGAATTAATGCAACATCTAGGCCTCCCCAGGGCGCCCCTATGCTATCCTTGTACCCTGGAGCCTAAACTCCCCCTGGGACTGGTCTCTTAGCCCTACTGGCTTTGGGGTGTTTCGCCATGTTGATTTAAAACATCACTGGCTGTGCTAGTGCACAGGTCCCAGCCCAATCCTGTGGCAAGACTGAGTACAAGGTTTTAGTTCCATGATACCACCAAACATCTACTCTGGGGTACGGCACTTTAGACAGTCATTTCTGGGAGAAGATTTTGGTCAGTTACAACAGTTGTAGAATTTCATCACTTAAAAGTTCCTACTTCAGTAGCTTTGGGTGGTCTGTTCTAATGCAGTGATAAAGTCCCTGAACACAACATTACACTAATTTATTTTCAATTATGGTCTACTTAAATAACTATGCTAACCCCGTTAACAGTGTGTGGAACCTTGGGTGCCCGAGCATGTGATAATTACTCCCTCCTTTAACAAGGACTTTAAAAACAGAAGTCATTTCATTAATGGTTTGTAGTTCAATTCAGGAATTTTCAC
This sequence comes from Pogonophryne albipinna, assembly GCA_028583405.1. NCBI lineage: Eukaryota > Metazoa > Chordata > Actinopteri > Perciformes > Artedidraconidae > Pogonophryne > Pogonophryne albipinna. The sequence continues at coordinate 69,523 of JAPTMU010000073.1, read as the reverse complement.
TCTTGGCAGATATGTTTCTCCTTTTAAATAACATCTCTAAATGTCAGGTCATCAATGATTAAATGGACGAGCATTAGGAGGTGGTGGCACTTGTCTTTTAAAACTCATACTCTGGTGCTGTGCGCTCCCTCTGAAGCTGCAAGTAAGATTTAAAACATCTGCAGGGTGGGTTGAGCGATCCCTTCTCCCTGAAAGATATTTGTTGTCAAAAATATGCACGATTAAAATGAGTGATCCAAGGCCCCGCATGTATTACTCCCAATTATACTAGTTTTTCAAGATTAAAATTTTCAATCGCTCTTTGCCTCGTGTCTTTTTTTTAAACTCTACATCTTGGACGACAAACAAATGTTGTTTCCACCTTAACAGTTCTCCTATGGTAATAACCATGATTCAATGGTGAAACCAATACTCTAGATTGGAATACTTTCTTTGGCTTGGTTCTAGCTCTACCTTTAACATTTTCCATTCAAATAAAGATTTGTCTGCTATCTATATTGTAACAAATTAAATCTTCCCAAAATTCTCACATGAATAAGAATCTCTAAAAGAATAATTTGTTTATATGATGAAAAGATTGAATAATATGTTCTACCCTCAGTGTGTTTTTAGGATTATTTTCTAATAAGTGTGTTTATGTGTAAACTCACTCACTCCCGTGTTCCTTCTCTCCCCTCTGGTTGTCAAGCCACGACCCCCTCACGTTCTGCTGGCCCATGCCAACTCCTCTGGTTCTGTCCTCTCCTCCGTCCTGTAATCCTTCTGCTGTAACTCTTTCCAGTGGCCCAACTGCTTTGCATTTCATCTCCTCCTTTTCAGTCTCTACGCTGTTGCATGGAGGGCGTATTCCGCTCTCATGTCCCACACTCTGCTATTGTGCCAAATCTCGTGGCTCAGGCTGGAACTTCATGTCCTGTATGAGGGACCGATGAGAGTTTGCCTCTTTGTCAGCATGCTGGTTTGGTTCTGGATGCCTCAGGTGGAGATGGTTCTGGATGCCTCAGGTCGTTGTAGGTTCAGCTCGGGTTCTCTGTCTTTTCGATGGAGGAGGAGGAGTCTCCTGTGGTGAGGTCATTTGTCTGAAGATGGGGTTGTAGCGTTCTGACAGGCAGAGAGAGAGAGAGAGAGAGAGATTTCGGGACGCATTACCTATAGCTAATTCTAACACACTGAGGTAAAATATATCCAATCCTTTCCACGCTATTTTCCTAATCTTACTATCTGTCTTCGATGTTAAATGTCATCTAAACCCAATTAATGTCTACTAATGGTTGTGCCATATCCCTAAACATTGTTTCCACCCACTGTAACATGGCTAGTCCAAATAACTCTTTCAGGAAACCATTTTCTTCTATAAATTAAAAATACCTACATGTTTCAAGCACCACATATTTCACACACTATAAAAGAACGTCCCCATATTTTCTCCATCACTTTAAATCTCACTGTTATTTAGAACATAAGTAACTTTTGTGACTGGACATATCTGCAATGTCGCCACAATCTGCTGTGGAATTTTGTTCATAGAGTTTGTACGTACAAAGCTGTACTTGTGGGTTAGTAGCCTGTTTCTACTGTAATCATTTTTCAATAATTGTGCTCAGGTCACCGGTTGGTTGTCCATAAACTTAACAGGGGTGTTTCTGGCACAGACTAAAACATGGATCCAGTGTATTTGGAGATTCCCCTAATCTGTAAATCCCCATCACTTACATATCCCGATCACTTAAACCCATCTCATCATTTGATACAAGAACTGCATATATGGGGGGTGAATCATCTTGTTTGTAACCGGCTCACCTTTGGGAACGAGTATTTCTAAATCCTCCTCTTGTTGCTCAGCTGATCTTTTGGCTCTGGGGATAAGTGAACGTCTCTGAAACACAGCTGGAGTTTTGTTAGTGATGTGGGCATTATCTATGAGTAACTAATGGATCCATGTCTTACTTGATATTGTACTCCCCATCCAACCAGAAAGGTGCCAAGTGTAATGAGCACAATCAACAATGCTATTCTGACTCTTATCCATGCATTGCCATACCTGGGAAATGTGTTAGTTCGTTTTGCCCAGGGTTTGTCCGTGACCAGTTCCAGGCATGTCCACCAATCAGCAGGCCTCCTCCCTCTGCCACAAACTCTCGGATTTCCTTCGCATGTTTATCGCTGTACGCTGTACTCACAAAAACACTCAGACCTTCCTTGAACTCTGTCCCACACACAGGTGACCAGTGTGTGGGAAGATGGCGCCTGTGTCGGCTCGCCGCTCCCTCAGCTCTCTACCTTTAGCTATCCTGTTTTTGTTGTATGTATGTCAGAATGTCTCTGCTCTGCTCGTCTACGATCGTCAAGCTCTCCTCCACCTCAGACCCTCATTGGAGTTGATACTGCTGCCCAAACTCACATCTGACAACCATACATCGTCCCCCCCTCTACTGTGGGATATTCCCTCCTACCTGTGCCGGCTGCCTCACCGAAAGCGCTTTAGACGCCGGGGAAAGCGTGCTGGTGCACTGGTCTTTTCACGCCTCAGATGTCATGGCCCTCCCGCTGCATGCCATGTGAGGGATCGATGGATTCGCCGTATTCTTCCGGAGCTACGGCCTCTGCTGGGCCCGCTGCCAGCCCCTCCTGGCCGACTGACTGCTCCCGGCCCGCGCGGTGTCCAACACGCAAATCTTCGTCAGCTGAGACGAGCTACTCCTTCTGCCAGCCCGGAGCGACAACTTAGCATGGCTTTGCTAAATGCTAGGTCGATAGCAAACAAAACGTTCCTGCTAAATGACTTCTTCACCTCTCGTGAACTGGATTTTATGTTTCTGACGGAGACCTGGGCCCACGCTGGCGAGTATACATCGTTCTCTGAACTTCTTCCTCCTGACTGTACATTCTTCAGCTCTCCCCGTACCACCGGCCATGGTGGGGGCATAGCATCAGTGTTTAGAGCTAGCCTACAATGCCGATTGCTTCACCATGTAACTAGCTACGCTAGCTTTGAGTTGCAGCTTTTGGAACTGAACCCGGCCTCACCTATACTCTTCGCAGTCGTGTATCGTCCGCCAAAATGCAATAAGGATTTCATAAATGACTTTTCTGACTTTCTGTCCGGGATCATGGTGAAATATGATCGTATTTTGATCTGCGGAGACTTCAATGTTCATGTGTGTTGCGAGTCAAAACCTCTGGTTAGAGACTTTTTAAATCTCCTTGATTCATTTGGTCTCGTTCAGTCCGTGGCTGGCCCAACACACGAAAAAGGACACACCTTAGATCTAGTATTATCGTTTGGACTGTCTGTCTCTGTGGATGAAATCTGTGCAGCAACGCGTATCTCAGACCATTTACCGGTTCTGTTTACAACCTCGATCCCCTCCGCAGGAGTCGAGTCACGTGCCCCTGCGTGTCGTCTGCGTTCGATTAACCCCTTGACTGCCTCACAGTTTTCTGATGTTTTTAATGCTTCTCTGATCTGTAAATTAGAGATGAACTGTGCTTTTAGTGCTGATGAGCTTATCTCCATGTTTGACTCGACATGTACCCAAATACTCGATTCTGTTGCTCCTTTTACGCTTAGACGCACCAAAGCTCTCTCACAGCCATGGCTCAATGACTGTACTCGTGCTCTTAGACGCGCTTGCAGGCGTGCAGAGAGAAAATGGAAAAAGGACAAACTCCATGTCTCCCTAGAAATCCTTCGTGCTTGCCTTGCTGACTACCAGACGGCAGTCAAAGCAGCCAAAACAGAGCACATTTCTCTGTTAATCTCCAAAAACAGCCATAAACCTCAGGTACTTTTTAATGTCCTTAACTCGATCATTAATCCCTGTGATGTTTCTCCAATTGTGCCATCGACTACTCTCTGTGATAAGTTTCTTACATTTTTTATTGAAAAAGTATCTGCACTTAGGCTAGCCCACACTAGTGCTACCCCAGATTCTGCTCCTTTTCTGTGCCCTGCTGTCCTCAACCACTTTGAGCCTGTATCCCTCTCTTCTCTCTCGGATGTAGTCAAGCACCTGCGGCCGACAAACTGCACCTCAGACAGCATTCCCTCTCGTCTTCTCAGAGACGTTTTCAAATCAGTTGGAGCAAGTATTTTATTACTTATAAACACCTCTCTTAGCTCAGGATGTGTCCCAGCTGCCTTCAAACATGCCGTGGTTAAGCCACTACTTAAAAAGAAAAATCTTGACCCCTCCATTCTCGCAAATTTTAGGCCCATTTCCCAGCTACCTTTTTTATCTAAAGCCCTGGAGCGTGTAGTCTATGTCCAGCTGCAGTCGTTTTTAACCACGCATGGCATCCATGAAAAGTTTCAGTCTGGCTTTAAACCCATGCACAGCACTGAAACAGCCCTTTTAAGAGTTTTTAATGATCTGCTCCTAGCCGCCGACTCAGGTAGCCCAGCAGTCTTGGTGCTGTTAGACCTGACAGCTGCCTTTGACACTGTGGACCATAGCATCCTGTTGTCACGGCTTGAACAGTCCGCTGGCATCACAGGCTCTGCCCTTGCATGGTTCAGGTCTTACCTGACAGGCCGTAGCTTTTTAGTGCAGCTAGGTGCCTTCTCCTCTGCCAAAGCCCCTCTTACCTGTGGGGTCCCCCAAGGCTCAATTCTGGGCCCCATCCCCTTTTTACTGTACATACTGCCCCTAGGTTTAATTCTTACGAAACACGGTATTCCCTTCCACTGCTACGCAGATGATGTACAGATCTATCTGCCTCTCAAGGCAAATGTCAACTCACTACAGCAGTTGAGGGACTGCTTAGCAGAGATTAAATCCTGGCTGAGCAAAAACTTCCTCAACCTCAATGAGAGTAAGACCGAGGTAATCTTTTTTGGACCCCAACCTCCAGCCTCTCCGGTTGATATTCTGGGCTCCCCAAGTAAAAACATCCTCACCTCTGTCATGAACCTTGGAGTGACCTTCAATAGCACTTTTAAATTCGACAAGCAGGTCAGCACCGTAGTAAAATCCTGCTTTTTTAAAATAAGACTATTGGCCAAAACCAAGTCGTATTTATCTTTTAAAGACCTGGAAAGGGTTATTAACGCTTTTGTGACCTCTAGACTGGACTATTGCAACGCTCTGTATGTGGGTATGGACCAGGCATCAATTAAACGCCTGCAGCTAGTCCAAAATGCAGCTGCACGTCTCCTGACTGGTCACAAAAAGCGTGACCACATCACCCCAATTCTGGCCTCACTACACTGGCTTCCGGTCCGGTTCAGAATTGATTTTAAAATCCTTTTATTTGTTTTCAAAGCCCTAAATGGGTTGGCTCCGGCCTATATAGCTGAACTCCTCCAGCGCTACACCCCAGGCAGAGCCTTAAGGTCTGCTGACCAGCTGCTGCTGGTAGTGCCTAAAACTAGGCTCAAAACCAGAGGGCACCGAGCCTTCGCAGCAGCTGGCCCCCGGCTCTGGAACACTCTTCCCCTCCATGTGAGGTCGGCCCAGACCCTAGGGGTTTTTAAATCCTCACTGAAGACTCACTACTTCTCTCTTGCCTTCTAGTTAGAGTGGGGTCACGATTCCTGACTGTTCCATGTGTTGTTTTATCTGTTGTGACTTATTGTGTTTTATTGTGATGTAATGTGTTTTTATGTATTTAAATGACATGTACAGCACTTTGGCTCGACCAAAATCGTTTTTTAAATGTGCTCTATAAATAAAATTTGATTTGATTTGATTTGATTTATCCCTAGGGGACCCCACAATTGCTTTGGCTTTGTTCTTGACATCATCTCTATTTTATCCCTGGTTGTGTCAGTTACAGACTTTAAATAATGAGTACTATAATAACGTATACAAAAATTGGACTCTTTTTCAGATGTAAAGCAAAAATAGTTTTTTTTTTAGTGTACAATCTATAAAAATCTATAGACAATTCGTCTTTTGAGCTGTTTCTATCTTTATCTTATTTCTATTTATTGTTTTGTTCCAGCTCTGCCAAATCAGTCCTAACTCCCAATAATGTTCTGGAAGTTGCCAGTGAAGGGTGACAATGTGTGAGGTGGTGTCAATTTGCTCCTTTGTCTTTACCTTTAAACCGGAGCGCGTGTGAAGTTCATTACAACTTCTCACTGTTCCGTCCACCGGGATCAGCTCACTGTCTTTTGTGAACTTTCACCCTCACCCATTCACCTGGCCGAACAGGAGTCTCTTCTGGTGTCTCGTCTGGTATCTCTGTAGCTTTCCTAGCCTGTGTTGACAAAACTTGGATAATATTACTCAGAGTTCTGACATATTCATCACTTCTATTCGTCTAATATCTAAAACTGGAACACTCCCTCCTTGGAGAAGGCCCAAGCTTCGGCATACCTTTTGTCGTTATGAGATCTATTATTAACTCCATGTTATTATTTATTAACTACAACGTCACTGAAATCAACATCTGTATAATCATGACACTCCCTCCTTTGAGCATAACATACTCAATTAATATTGCAATGATTACCCTATTCTGAACAGGACATGTAAAACCCATAACGTTGCATTAAATAAATATAACTTCTCCGTGTACCCATAAGGCGTACAAAAAATATCGTATGATGTATGGTTTTCTGCTGGTATAAAACATATTCACTAAAATCTGCCATTAACACAACAAATTGTTTACTTGTTTCAATAATGGCTTTTGTCATGGTATTATGCATCATTGTTGCTGCGAAAAACAATACCCCTGGTGTTGCTAATGCGTCTTAATTGGCTCTAGGACTAGAGGATTGGTTGATAATGCTGAACAAAGATATGATAAAATAATATTTCTCTAAACTAGAGGGAAAATACGAACTATTCTCACAGAGGGTGACATGCATGAAGGGCTGGTGCCCCTCACTCAAAATGAGATATTGCCTTACGCACTACATTATAAATCAGTAAAGTCACTCAAGAATAAATAAATAAAAACTGATTCTTGAAACTGTTGTAAAAACCCTACAACTTCTTCATCCAAGCTCTCAATCAGTGATATGTTATTTAATCTAAAGCTCATTGCCTTAAAACAGATACTTCAGATTGATTATAACATTTTGTTTATGAGGAAAATGTAATCTGACTCCATAAATCACATAATTGTTTGACTAAAAAACTACACTTCCACTAACAGTAAATGAAGTTCCCCTTTAAACACAGCCCCGGTCTTCTGACGGGGTCTATCTATGTACTGGCTGGAAAATGTTGTGCCAGTCTCTGTCGCTCCGTCACTGTTCTCCCGCTTAATAGTCACTCTCTAGTTCTGCTGGGTTCTTGTTGACTTCTTCACTGGTTTGAGACAAGCGACCCTATCGGCACCTCCCTTTGTAGCCAGACTTCACCACAGCAGAATCGAGTTTCTGTTTTTAGGTCTCAACAGCTCCACGTTGGGTGTATCGCCGCCCCTTGAACTGCAGTCGGTGTAAACAGGAGGACTTGGTAAGGATCCTCCGTCTTGGGCGAGTACTAGGTTTCCGTCTTCATATTTTTGGGTGGAAACCCGTCGTCTTGACCTCACTAGCTGTGTGGACACAATAGTTTTCTGTGTAGGGGAACAACATCACTCGTAATCTCTTTCCTTCTCATAATTACAAAAATAGTCTGCTAAATGTTCTATTCTGTGGATGCTTTATGTGTAAATGCAAATGCTACTCTCGATTTTGTTTTACATTAAACATTAAACCTCTCCCTCCTGTGGTGACAGATATGGCTCAATGTAGCTGGATTTCAAAATACCCTTGTGCTGAAGATGCATCACCTGGTGGTCTGACCCTCTAAGCTTCCTCATTGTTGTGGTTGATACCAGGGTGTCAGTGGCATTTGGGTCATGTTTGGCACCCCTGTTCGTCTTTGACATCTCTGGGACCCCCTGCCTCCGTTGTCATCATGGAAACCTCCCCGGGGTAACTGCATGGAGGGCCGTTGTTTGGTGCAATGTTCTGCGGACACTCTCTGGACCAATGTGTCAGCTGACCACATTTGTAGCAGCCTTCATCTGTTCTTCGTCTTGATCGTGGCTCTCCTCTCCATTGTCCCTTTTGTTGATGCTGTATGGGAGTGTATGCCTGTGCTTGCGGCTGTACTTGGGTAGGAGGATATGCAGGTGTTTGCTGTTGCCGAAATTGTGTGGGAAGATATTCTGGTACTTGCAGCATCCTGTGTTGCGGACAATATCTGGCCCAATGTGAGAACTGACCACATATGGAGCATCCCTCACCTTGGAAACCTTGTCCTGTTGATCGATTACCTCCTCGGAAACGCCCTCCTCCTCTGCCACTTTGTCTTCCTCGGAAACCTCCTCCCCCTCTTTGTTGATTCTGCACCTGAATCTCTGGCACTTCCTGAGCTTGAATTGTTGGAGGTGTCTGACCTGCCTTCTCTGGTTCTATGGCCATCCCTGATGTAGCTGCCATTTGCCTTGCCGCTTTCTTGTTTTTATTAGCTTCGGTATCTTTCTCAGCTATTTGCATCTTCAAGAGTCTCAGTTGTAGTGCTTCCATTTCTGTCTTTTGTGTTTGTCTTTCTTCTGTGATTTCTTCTAATCGTATGTTCTCTTCTATCAGGTGTTTTGATTAACTGGTTAGCACTCTTACTTCATACTCCAATTCTTTGAGATGTTTGTCCGTGGATACGCCATCCAACTGCAAGACTTCTCCTATAGAACCAACATTCGGGAAGGGAGGAGGGACTTCGGCCAGGCTTAGATACAGCTTCGGAGTTTGGATAACTGGAGCCTCTTTGGTTTTCACTGCCAGGTCTGCTACTTGGACCACATGTATGCTGTCTGCCAATAGGCTGGCATATTCCAGATGGAGTATCAGACTTGTAACTCTTATAAATCTTTCTTCATCTTCTCTCCATATAGTTAGCTGTTGTAGGCATTGTTCGTGCTCATAGTCGAGTACTGCTCTTCTATGGGCTTTTGTTGGTCCAGGTTGATCATCTGCTGGAACCAGTCCTCTTGTTTGCCACTGTTCCAACAGTTTCTCTATTTGGTTTCTCTTGGTGACATGTTCTCTAACTATTCGAATGATCAAAGATTGAAGCACTAGTCCTCTGACTAGTACCTTTGTATTCCTTCAAAAATATCCTATGTCATCAGAATTGTTAAATCTGGTTGTTTTTTTTGTTTTTTTTTCAATTTATAGATTTTTTTTATGCAATTTTAAAATCAGAATTGTTAAAAAATTAAAATTGTACAGTGTATAGTTTTGACTTTGAAATATGAAAATTATGCAAATTTTAAAATCAGAATTGTTAAAAAAATAAAATTGTACAGTGTATAGTTTTGACTTTGAAATATGAAGATTATGCATCTGGTGAAAATCTACTGTGTTCCACTTTCCGAAGTGTTTGGAATTATGTAAATGTAATAACTTGTGTTAGCTTCAATACATTTGTTTGCTTTTTTGAAAGAGTATTATGTAAAGTTTCTTATCTTATAATTAGAAACCACTTGCAATTCTATCTCGGCGATGAAGCATGTGTTTATTTATAACACCTAAAATTAAACTTCAAAATGCTATTGAGTGTTTCCTCTATGTAATAATTCTGTACTACCAGCAGAGTGCGCTATTGTAATTTCCAGCTTAATCCACTAGGGATTACTGTTGCAAAACTAACCTCTATTTAACAAGAAAAGCTTATTTTCTTCTTAAAAATGTAAAGAGAATTACACTAGGGAAGAACATTACACTATGGTAAAACAACACAGCACATAACTGCCAAAACACATTTGCAAACTGGAATATTTCAAAAAACCGTCAATTCACACTTGCAAGCAGAAAAGAAACTTCCAAAATCAGATCCCTACAAATACCAAACTTCTCACGGTAAAATAACCTGTCTATTTTATAGTTCCAACTCTGCAAAGAAATATGATTTGTCCTTCTCAAGATGGAGTGCCTAGCCTCATGTGAATAGGACTGAGTACTTTCAATTAGCATTTCACGAAATGGCGACTGCCATTGCTCATTGTAAACATGAGGGCAAGACAAGATGGCAACTTATTTTCCAACCTTTGACCTGAAGAACAAAGGGATTTGAAAACACCTCGTGGCTCTCACAGCGGAGTTGAAATAATGCTAGAAAATTCAACACAAAACAACACTGCAGTTTAAAATAACATTTCTATGTAATGTACAATTATAAATGGGCCTCATACCCTTACGTCATAGCCCTCAACCCATGTACGTAATGTTTTGACTTTAAGAGCCAGTATGGTTATCTCCTCTGTTTAAACACGCTATAATGGGACAAAGTAAGACGCTATCCAAACACAATCAGCAGAACATCGTCTATCTAACGCACGAATGTCGCATTTCTCGTCGTAATCCACACGCAATGTCTGTTTGGAAACAGAAAATACAACCACCGAAAGCTTCAAACTTTTCAGGCCTTTCCCTCGAAAAGGACTTTTTTAAAAAGAAAGCCTCACACTGTAATTAAAACACTCACTCAACTTTGTTCTTGTCTCAAACAGTCCCCACTGTTTAATGGCCTAAAACCATTCACGTTAAATTAAAACATAACAAGAAACATTTTTGAATTGATTGCCCTCATCACACAAAGGACTTTTAAAAAAGAAAAACAGCCTCACACTGTCTTTAACACAAACACTCACTCCAATATTCTCAGCTTCCCCTGTGATTGTGTTCTTTGTCTCAAGCAGTCCCGACTGCTTAATAGCCTCAAACCATTCACGTTAACTTAAAACGTAACAAAAAACACTTATTGGAGTGGGTAGCCTCTTGCCGACATGTAATAACAGACAAACGAATAGCATGCAGGGTTAAATATAAGAAAAATAAGTAATTTGAACTCACCCTGCTTGTGACAAAGCAACGCCACGTGGATTGTTATTGTTATAAATTTGGTTGTTTTAACATTAATTGCCCAGCTATTTTCAGGATCTGCTGGCCTCAGTCAGACACACAAATTTAACATTGTCCTGCATAAACTATGAGGAATTCGACATAACAGGTTTCCTCTTACCAAGTCTTTCGAGCTCGTTGTGTGTCTGAACGGACGCCGCGTCCCCGGCAACCAGCTGGTTCTTAGTCTCTCCCGGTCCAACGAAGATCACGTCAGCGGGGCACCAATTGTTATCTGTGTTGGTTATTCTCGCGTCCAGGAGAGAAGCTTAAAAAGGAGACTAAATGGAGTCTCTGAGATGGTGTCAAATTGGTACTTTAATAAAAAATAAAGGCGCGGTTATGTTACAAACAGAATATTGGTCGACAGAAAAGCAGCTGTGTCTCTGGCTCTGGCAGGTGAAGAAAGAGGCCGAACCCCTCAGGTCCCGCTGTTTATATATCCTCTGCTGGCTCCTCCCTGCGGGCCGGCTCTCCAACGTTTTAATGTCCGTTGTTACGCATATCAGAGGATACAGACATTGTACATTCAATATATATCAAAACACGCCTTTTTTCTTCCTTAACTCTTTCATGACTTTTCATTTAACACATTCTAAACGCTGTAATCAATACTCCAAAAAATACAGGAAATACTTCACGACAGTTTGGTTTCCGGTCGTTGTCACATGCTACTCACATCTGTAAACAATAACGTACTCAAATAAACTGTACCTTCATTTAATATTCAACAATAATAATATCTCGACGTCTGTAGTTGTAGTGTTAAAATCAGTAGGTTTCGGTGTGCAACATCATATCATATCGCTGCTAAATTCACCTCTATAGTAAATGGTATATTAGCCTCATGCTAAATGCTAACTGGAGATGAAGGATTTTCAGAATAAAAGCTTAACAACTGGTTGTGCACAGGAACTTCTGGTTTTTTAGTCTAAAACAGCATTTAAACTGACGGTATGTTTAAGGTACATTATGCTATCAAAACATTGATTTTAATTTCTAACAGAGGAACGAATGTTTTTAATAAGGGCTATACAAGTGTTCATACTGGGTAGTTTATTTAGTTTAAAAAAAATTATCCAATGATTTACAGACCACTCTTTCCCCATGTAAGTCAATGGGAAAAAGTGTTTCCGGGCCTGGCAACCAAACGGATGTGCAGTACCGCCGTTTGGCCACCACGAATATTTTCATCTGAGTCCGGCGCACTTCCTGGGGGCTTGGTTCTTAGTCTCTCCCGGTCCAACGAAGATCACATCAGCGGGTCACCAGATTGTAAACCGTGATCGTTATTCTCGCGTCCAGGAGAGAAGCTTTAAAAGGAGACTAAATGGAGTCTCTGAGAAGGTTCAAATGGTTTCTTTAATTAAAAATATGGCGCGGTAATGTTACAAGCAGGAGATTGTTCAGTGAGGAGAGAAAGGCTGCAGCTTCCTCTCCCAGATCGTGGCCGTGCAGAAGAGACCTCACAAGCCTTCGTCTTTCCCGCTTGCTGGCTGTTCGCTCCTCCTCTCTGTGAGCTGTAGTGACGTAGGGGACTTTCCCCCTCGTTCTCCTGTGTCCGATATCGCGTTAAACAGAGGATTTCGACATTTTACATTCATTGCTTACTTCCACATGCCTTTTCTCCTCCTTATCTCTTTCATAACTTTATATGTAACACATGTTAACGGCGTCAATAGCCACTTTAATGATACTAATGGACGGTAGTCCCGGATGTCGTCATGAAGGATTTTCAGAATAAAAGCTTGGTATTGAGAACCTCCATTTTTTTCCAGAATAAAATAGCATTTAAACTGACGGTATGTTTAAGGTACATTATGCCATAAAACATTGATTTTAATTTCTATCACCCCACATGGCGCAGTGACATTTGTTTCCAGTCTGTATGGTGGTTCTGTCAGCGACAAGGAGATTTTCAAACAGTCTGGAATAGCTGCGTTGTTGACTGACAACATGGCAGTGATGGTAGATAAGGGCTTCCTGATCAGCGATTGCTGCAAATGCAGTGTACTGCCCACCTTTTCTGTCAAAGCAGAAGCAAATGCCAGCCTATCAGGTGAGGGAGACACAGGCCATTGCCAGACTGAGGGTTCATGTGGAGCGTGTCATCAGGAGGATAAAAGAGAACAAACTTTTTGATGGTGTCATCCTCCTGTCCCATGCCTACAACATCAACCAACTGTTTGCAGTAGCATGTATGCTGTCAAACTATCAGAACAAAGCACTGGTCAAGAAATGGGTGAAATAAGACAAGATGATGACACCTGTGCAGGTAGCTGTGATTAAGCTGGGTGAGCACACCATAATCCCGTGTTGCCTGACACACGCTAGTGTTTTGTTTGAATAAATGGTAAATAGCAAATTACAATGCGTTGATGATTTCTTACAAATGCAATGATTTACTATTCATTACAAAAAAATCACTTCACTTTATTGTCTTTTTAAATACAATTGTATATTTATTTACATATATGAAATGTGACAAACAATATATATCAAAAACAAAATATTGAAATCACATTTTGTTGTCATTCAGAACACATGATTGAGGGATTGCCTCCTAAAAACAATGATGGCTGAGCCAGGGTCTAGCAGCTAACTGCTTACAGAGTTAACAATGGCTACAGTGCCCACTACTTTTTTAATGACAGGTACTTCGGCATGTATGTGTAAAAGAAAAGAAAAAGTCTTACTTACTTTTTCTCTGATTGCTCTTTGCACTTCTGGATCTGTGTATATTCTTTGCACCAGGTAGTCCTCCTGTGCCCACACTACAAAGTCACACCACTGCATCCCAGATACAAGAAGTTGACCCTGTACTTGCCAGTAATAGGCATGGCTTTTCTTGAGCTTAGGGGAGCCACATTCCATCTGCACATATTTGCAGTCGACATAATTTGGGACATTGGGACATTTGAATTCAACAAGGCCAAATTGGGGATATTCTGTTGGGTCAAAAACAACTCCATCAGGGGAGGCACCAAGCCAGGGTGTAGAGGGGTGAATGACAAGGCCACAAGGGGAGTAGTTCACGTTTGCCAGTCTACTGTATTCAGCTGCTACTGTGGGCTCCATCTCTGCACCTCTCCTCATTTCTGAAGTCTGCCTTGTACCTTTGAGTATTCGCTCTGCAAGAGAGTTAGCAGAGCTCTCACCTCTGACTTGACAAATCTCTCTAAACCTAGAGGCAGTAACCCTGGGTTTGCGGAGCAGATGCCACTCTGAGCTAGAGCTTTGCTCACGGGTAGCCTCCTCAATTTTGTGAGACATTTCCAAATCAACAGATAAGCTGTTCATATGTAGTTGCTCCTCTTCTGAGCACACCAGCGTTAAATCACATGGCAAGATCACATACCCCTCTATGGGCAATGGGGGTGTTGGTGGTGTGTCAGTGTGACGTGTGGTGTACAGAGACGTCAAAGCAGGCATCTGATAGGACAGAACACTGCCCTCCTGCACAATCCCGAAGGCACTTTCCACAAGGGGCTTGTCAGGTCTCATGTTCATTGTCTTCAATGCTGAGTATGCCTCCGTAACTCTGAACAGGCAGGGATCTGGTAATGGCCCCACCATGCCTCTGCAGAATCCACTCCTACAAAGAATGGCAAAGACAATATAGCACATTAATGTGACAATAAAGGTTAGGAATACAGCACCAGAATTATGAATTTTAAAAACACAGGAAACACAATTTTCCAGCTAAAATGACCCTTCTCCAGTCTGCACCATCCTATTTGGTACAGGCTTGGTGAAGACCATGGAGTTGATGGGCCCTGGCTTCACACCCTTAAGTAAAAGACAATTACTGTTCGTTGAGTCACTTTAAAACAAAAACTCTGTGAAAGATTACAAGTATTTGAACCTCATTGAAATTACCATTGTTCGCGGCTTGTGCCATTGCTGTTCCGATTCAGTACAGCTATGCACAGGTGGCACAACTGGCATGTTCAGTTCAGTGTAGTGTGCTGTTTGGAACAGCAATGCTACTGTGTGATTGCACAAAACAGTTCCTGCCACACAGGAGCACTGGATGTGCGTGAGCACCACTGGTGATGAATCACGAAGCGTTATCTAAAAAAGAGAGAAGAAATACTAGTGATTAGTAACCTCACTTGTGGTAAATGAGCCAGGAGGTTATTATGAGTAGAATTATTGGTTATTTTTACTGACCCATTATCCTAGAAGAAGCATGTATTCCTGAATGCTTAGTGTTACCCTCTTACCCTACAATACCACAATGAACTCTCTTTGGAAACTAAGATGCCTTGAAAATTGTATTCAAGCAGTTTTGACTATATATTTGAACCCCCAAACTTACACATCCATAATCAATGTAATAATATCTGACCAATCAGCTGTGATAAAGCAGGGAGAAGTAGGACACTGTTGAGATTCCCTTAAAGGGAAATGGAAACACTTTTCAAACTGCTTTCCATGCGACAATATTCCCATTAGGAAATGTATTTATCTAGTCTATTTCCAATGTAAACGATCGAGATACGCAAATTTATTTTTTGAAATACGTGCCTAATGACCATGGGCGCTTCCATAGCTCCGGGACTTTCCCAGTGACGTCACTGTGTGGGTACGGCTTCCTGGGTCAAAGCTCAATAACAAACAACATGGCGTGCAATGCACCAGTAGTTTACAACAAAAGAAAACGGTCGTCGTCAGGAGCGTATTGTATTGCCCCAGGCTGCACAAATGGATTTTATACGAAGAAGGAAGAAGTACCATAGGCTGCCACTAAAGGATGAGAAGCTGCTCAAAGCATGGGTTATTTCCATGAAACGGTCCGATCCGCCGCTGAATCAGTACGCACGTGTGTGCAGCGAACACTTTAAAAATGACGATTATGTCCACAAAATGAGGTTTGATGAGTCTGGATGCCTGGTTCAATACAAAACATCGGATTTGAAGCCAGGATCTGTTCCCACAATATTCGATTTCTCAACGTATGCAGTCGGGAACACCGACCGTCCCAGCACGTCGGCCGCGCAAGACAATGACAGTGTCAACAAACGTGAAGTTCGAGCCACCAAACGAGTTGCTTCAGCTGCAGAGAGAGAGGTAAATATTGCAGCACTACCAGATTACTAGCTCACACATGTATTTACTGACACAGTGTGACTTTATTAATTAACGCAATCGCGTCCAAACTAAATGGTAGCTATTATTATGACGTACAATGGAGAATTGGGGGTGTTCTCTAGCTCAACTAATTAAACTGGCATACATACGCTCATCTGTCGAAAACAGCCCTAAAAAGGGTAGTATTGCTGGACTAGGTGTTCAATGGATGGTATTGCCAAGATGTATGAGGTGTTGGAAAATAATACAAAATATATGTCAACTGACCACTGGTACATGTGGATAAAACCAAGGTAATGCTCTTTTCAAAAGCAAAAAAGACACCAGAGCCTGTTTTAGACATTGTAACTACGCAAGGAACAAAACTTGAAGTTGTTGCCTGTTATAAATACCTAGGTATCTGGCTTGATGATTGTCTCTCTTTTAAACTTCATGTCAATAACCTGCTTAAAAAACTGAGGGTTAGGCTAGGGTTCTTTTTCAGAAACAAGTCCTGTTTCTCGCTTGAGGCCAGGAAAAGGCTAGTCAGGCTTTTTACCTGTGCTGGACTATGGTGATTTGTTGTATAAGAATGCACCTGCCAATTACCTGAGCAAATTGGATGCTGCGTATCACAGTGCTGAGATTTGTCACAAATTGTAAAGCGCTTACACATCACTGTACACTGTATGCCAAGGCAGGTTTACCATCACTCTCTGTACGGAGGCTCCTGTATTACATCTGTTCTCTGGTAAAGCAGAAAGTTGCAAGCAGCTATTGTCTGAGGTCGCAGGATGTAGTCTTGTTAGATGTACCAAGAGTAAGAACTGTCTTGGGTAAGACAGCTTTTATGTGCGCAGCTCCACTTGCTTGGAACAGCCTACAGTCCAAATTGAAATTGAGCAATTTTATTTCTCTGAATGTTTTTAAGGCACGTCTGCACGTCTGCACGAGATTCTTTCTGACACTATGGGTGTTTGTAAGTGTTGGTGAATATGTAAATATGATGTCCTCTATTGTTGTTTTTATGTTGTTTTTATGTTTCATGTGGAACTAAATTGATGCAGGTCTCCCTTGTAAAAGAGATCCATGATCTCAAGGGACCTATCTGTCTAAATAAAGGTTTGAAATGAAATGAAATGAAACATGTGGTAGCCTGGTAGGAGTATACTTCATCAACATGACTGCCCATCCTTAGCCCTGCTTGAGTATTTTCTGAACATGTGCTTAATAATAACACAATCCTTCATAAATAATATATTTTGCTCTGAGTAATAACAGTTTGAGAGTTTGCTTAAATAGTCTTCAAAAACAAATATTTTCCTATTTTTTTTCCAACGGCCGAGATACACATAGGTCTACATAATTATAGGGCATCTCCATGGAGCTCAGGCTGATTGTTTGCTCTCTGATGGGCTGTGGTGGCTCGATCACGTTCTTTTAATTCTTAGGTTTCTATGAACAGTTTCTTTATTTTACCATTATGGAATAATCACATTGGTAAATAGTGGCGATGGGGTTTTTCCGGCCAACTTATCATAGTCATGATTTTGAATATTTCTAGTTCACCTTAACCTGTAACATATTTATATTGTTTTGTTTCAGGTCAAACGAGCTATCCATACTGCTGCAGGATTGTTGTCCTGTCAGACAGAAGATACATCCTGCATAGGTGCTGATGATGCAAGTGATGATTCCCAGGTACTGGAGGCACACACAACTAAACGTGGGCAGTCAGTGACTGTGGCCACACAGACGGAACCACTGGAACCATGCCCGTGTAAAACTGTGACTTTGGTGAGTGTGCAGACTGGGACCGATGACATTAACAACAGTCAGTTGCTCAGTCATGATCATCCATATTGCGTCAGCAGGGACATTGCAGGTGGATCCGCCACACTGGCACCTGCAGATGCAATGGCCAAAGCACCACCGAGTCCAACACCTGATGTGTCAATGCCTGAAGAAGATGCTTCCAGCTCTGGGGAGAGCATTCCAGGGACAGAGCCTTCTTCGTCGGACTACAGCCCTAATGAAGATGACATTATACAGAATGACGGCGAAGACAGCGAGGATGATGGAGAACATTCAGTGGATGGCGGAGAAGATCCAGTGTCAGACAAAAAATATCTGGTATCCCATGCACAACTGATGAAGCTGTTTTGTGTATGCAACTTTGCCGGATGCGGAAAATGTGTGATCAGCAGGCCGTACTGTTCAGCCAAAGGCTTTGGACTGACAGTGAAAACTGACTGCATAGATGGCCATGAGTTTGTGTGGACTTCTCAACCCCTCTTAAATGGCACAATGTCCTGCAACCTGTTAGTGCCAGCCGCGATTTTCCTGACTGGAAATGCTTATGGCCCTTTTTCTGAGATATGCCAGTGTCTGGGCCTGGAATCACTCTCGACAAGACACTGCTATAACATCCAGAGAGTGTATGTGCTGCCGGAAGTTACCAGTGTCTGGAACTTGCACAATGAGGCAGTGATGGCAGCAACTGGCGATCAGGTTGTCACTGTGTCAGGCGATGGGCGATGTGACAGCCCTGGTCATTGTGCTACGTTTGGAACGTACACCATGCTTGATATCAACTCAAAGCTCATAATTGCCCAGCAGACAGTGAAGGTGACAGAGGTGAAAAATAGCTACTGGTTGGAGCCTGTTGGACTTGAAAGATGTATTTCCAAACTACAGGTATTCTATTGTTAGTTTGTTTATTTCACAGGTCAATAGTACATGTAGTATTGCTACAATATATTGTATAATCTTTTGTCTAATTTTAAATAACGATTGTCAATTTGGAATAGAAAGGTTGTGATGTCTAGCTGTCTGCCTGTGCCATTGTATGTATGGGATCTCTGCTGATAGCCAAAGATATATAATGTATGTAAATTTGTTACATGATATGCTAGAGAGGCCATGATTTCGGACAAACATTGTCACATGAAAATATAGAAATCCACCTAAATTGTTAAGTCTTAAATTCCATGTTGCAAAAATTAATCCTACAATTGACCAAATTGTGACTTTACATGAGAAAATTGCCTGGCCCTCTAAGTTTGACTTGGACACGGGGGGGGGGGGGGGGGGGGCTGGCTATCAAACCCGTGTGATAGAAATTGAAGATGTTGTCTTTATTAAATAAAATGTATGGTAAATATATTTTCAGGATCACAATGTGACAATTTCCATACTAGCCACAGACTGCCACCCTGCAGTGCAGAAGATGCTACGTGAGGACCACAAGACCATCAAGCATGAGTTTGACTTGTGGCACATTGTGAAAGGTGTGAAGAAGCGGATGCTGCAGAGCAGGAATACCGAGCTGAAGGAGTGGGTGCGCATGGTATCCAACCATCTTTGGTACTGTGTGTGTACATGTGATGGTGACGCGTTACTGCTGAAGGAGAAATGGACGTCCATCCTCCATCATATCATCAATGTTCACGAGTGGCTGTCGGCAGAGAAGATGCTGAAGTGTGAACACGAGCCTTATTCTGAAGAGGATGGGAGTTCCCGACCTTGGTTGGAGCGTTCATCCAAGGCCTTTGGCACTCTACAGAAAGTGGTCATGGACAAGAGACTGTTGAAAAAACTAGATAAGGTATTGTCTTAATTGCCCTTCTTCATTTATATATTCTGGCCTTATAAATTCACCACAAAGCAGTATATTTATCTAAAGAGAATATATTCAACGGATGTAGCCCTGAACAAACAGTAAAATATGAAATTGAAAATATGTAAAAAAATAAATACAAACACATGCATAATTAATATCAGTATTTGAATTATCCACCAACCATGGGTGATTATTCAATAGTGATGTTTGAGAATTGCATGTCTGGCATCTCTCGACTCCAATAGTTCGCAATCTGACAAATTAAGTAATAACAAAAATGCTAAATAATGCTGACATTCATGACCCACTCTGTTCAATTGCAGGTTACAGAAGGGATCCATACTGGCGAGCTGGAGAGCATCCATTCTTTGTATACAAAGTACGTTCCAAAGCACAAGAAGTTCACGGAGGAGAGCTTTCAGGCACGCCTTCGCCTCGCTGCATTGGATCACAACCACAACATCGATCGTGAGCAGGCACAGACCAAGAAGGGGGCACTGCAGTTCAAACTGCAGTACTCGAAGCCTGCTGGAGGATATGTGGTGAAGGCGATGAAGACACCAAAAAGCTACAACTTCCGAAGAGAAATCATGGTCAGGGTAGTCGATAGGTGTTTATCAGCATCGTCCATGAGGTCCGAACTTGCAGAACACCGTCATACAGATGCAGAGAAGGAGAAAAGGACACTTGGTGCGCATAAAGGCCTGGTAAAACCATCGAAGGAGGATGCTGTGGCACACCACCTAAGTCGATTTGTGAACAAGTAATGTCGGTCTCTATGTGTCTGTCGTATATATGAAGTCAGCCTGTGGGGCTCTGTGGCAAATAAATAAAGGACGTCTATGGCTGAAGTAATATATGCTGGTAGTATTTGTATATTATTATTTGAAGGATAAAAACATAGCTTGGTTCAGGAAAATGGTCTTTATTACTTTATGAACATCGAGCACTGAAAAACATTTGTAGAATCTAGTGAGATACATGTATATGCTTGATAATATAAGTTGTAAATACTGTTCTGATATATCACAAACATTGTATGAATGGTTCCATTATCAAAGTAGAATTTTCTTCGCTAGCCTAAATGTCACGATTTCACTGTCAAAGATTTGCCTTCCATGCATGGAATCATTGGTCACATCATATCCCTCCAGAATATTCAAATCCTTTGTAGGTTACTGATGGGTAGTGACTTCGTATCCGATTCACAACACAGGCAGGTATCGGCACTCTGTTCCCTTTTCCAAGGAAACCTCTAGTCCAGATGGTGAATTGCCGATAAACTGTTAGTCTGTAGAGGCTGAAATAAATAGGATACACCTATAAATACAAATCATTTAATTTAAAACAATTATATATTTTTAAATAGGGCCTACACTTACTCGCTATTTATTGGTCGTTCGAGGGTTGCTGCACGCACGTCTCGTAGCGATACCATTGCGATCGCCAACATATCATTCTCGATGGAAACCATAGGGAACAGTCGGTGTTCCATGATACACTGGAGATTATTCCCGTCTGAATTGAGCATGTGGTCGATACCAATTCCCCTGCAACATCTACATTCATTTTCCGATGGCATAACCACACAATTGTTACATGTACACCAATCTGTGTTGTCCATTCGTCCCGGGTTTTGAGCAACATCTTCTTCCTCTGAGACCGAGTCGGTACTGGAACTGGTGGTATCCCACTCGGCGAGTTCAGAACCGTCGGTACTTTCGGCGGATTCCGGATCGTATGCCACTCTAGTATTTGACCGAATCGGTTCATAAGCATAGGCCATGGGATGCCTGGTAACTGTAGATGCTTCCACATCAATGTCCTCTCCCGACGAATAGTCAAATTCATCGTTCAAAACGCCGATCTCATTACAAAATTCCTCCATCGCTGCCATATCTGCTACGTTGTGTTGACTTCCGGTATGGATACCCGGAGCGAGGACCCACACAGTGACGTCACCATTTGGGACTCCCCTAATGGCAGCGGCCTGGTCCCGGAATTCCCCACCCGGCCGGCGGATAATTAATTTTCTTTTGGCAAGTAATATCATATACAATAAATATTACGATCAATATCCATTGTAAAATGAATAAACTACCGGAATATTAAAGCTGTAATGGTGTTTACTTTCCCCTTTAAGGTAAACTAATGTTTAACTGAACTGAAACTCAATAAACAGGGGGGAACACAGTGTCAATGCTGCCTGCCTACACTCAAACTGTGTGCTGCCTCGCTCTTCCTCATTGACCTGTAGCACAAGGCTCTCACGCTGACCTGCCCTGTCAGCCTGTCTTTATTGGACACTGAATGAAGAAAAACAGAGCAACAGCGTTAGATCTATACTCACGTCAAAACATCTATGGCAACATTGCTTTACAAAAGCTGATACCATTATGCAGTGTGGCTAACAACAAGACAACCTCTAGTTGGCTAGGCTATAAGGCTATTAAACGATAGTATTTTTTAGCAAAATGGCTAATGTTTTAAAGAATTAACACCAGAAACAGTACATAGCGTTACCCAGAGCCCTATAGTAGTCTACTATAGTAGTAGTATAATAGTAGTTATACTATAGAGCTCTGGCGTTACCTAGCTTTTGACAGCTAACGTTAGCGTAACCCGGAGCATAAGCTAGCTGGTTAGTACCTGTTACCTTCTTACCTTCATAGTTGTGTATATATGACGCAGCATATAATTTGAAGCCTTTATCGAGTTTGCTGGCTGGGGCTTTAGTCGTCCGGCAAATCCGATGAACATCTGACATTTTTAATTTCGGAAGCTCTTGTAGGCAGCGGGTGTAGAAGGTCGTCATTTTCAAACAGGAAATGAATCGGCCGCTTTGAGTAGAATGCGGAAGTGACTGTGCATGTAGCCTATTTCTCCTCGACACTAAACGCATAGTTCACGTCACTTCCGGTAAAATAAGTCATGTGACTCGTCAAAATGGCGCCGCCCACAGGGTTGATGTTATTTTGGTAATTAATCAGCTTAAAATCACTGATAACGTCATCGGATAAAAAAAAAAAAAAAGAAGACTGGCAGAGACTGGTCTGTTTTATTGGATGATAATTATTTAAAAATGCGTGTCATTAGGATTGCCTCCCTTTAACAATAACAACAACCGTAATGCTTTAGCATTAAAACACCATCTGTAAATATAAGGAAAACACAGACACTCATCACCGAGGTCACAATATCAATCGATCCAGCAGAGCAATAGCCTATAGGCAAAACACAGAAGATCAACAAAATATATGACAATAAAATGAACTTACCAAAGCTGAAGTAGATGGTCAACTTCATTCATTTTCTTTCCCTTTTACTGATTTGAATGGCTATACGCTGCTCTCTCTCGTCTCCTCTTCACAACTACACTTTTCGCGGCATACATACTTACAGCCAATCAGCTCTGAATTATGAGATTACGTTTTGGTGGGGTTGCCAGCACTTTGCCCCACTTGTGATTATTTTTTTGCGGCACACATTGAATACAAAAAGACTCTGAGCATGCTCAGTGCGCAGCACCCATTCATTTTGACAGCAAAGAAAGGGGCTAGATCGCTCAACACGGCTCAATAGGCACACTGTAGACACTAATTACAAGAATGCAGACTAAAACAACAATGTAAAGACGAACCAGATGACTAAACATGATCTTAAAATATATTTTAAGATATATTTTGCATATTTTCGGAATTATTATTTTAATTACTTTCTGCTGACACTAGGTGGGGCACCTGCCCCTAATGACGAGTCGCCACTCGGGGTCCTGCAGGTGGAGTTCATTCCGGCATTGAGGGTGGATTGCTGCATTTGGGTCACAGGGGAGAACTCAGAAATGGGCTGTGAAGCGAAGGGGGGGAGATGGGGAGGGCTGCTGATGAGGACATTGTAAATATTGTCGATTTTGGATTGAAAGAATGAGAGAAAGGAGTTGCAGTGTGCGGTTGAGAAGGATGAGGTGACGTTGTCACAGGGTGTGCTGATGGTGGAGAACCAAGCCTTGGGGTTGCTGGAGCCGGAGTGTATCAGTTGAGTAGTAGTTGGACCGGGCTTCTTTGAGTGCATTATCGTACTGTTGTAAGTAGTGGGTGGAGGCATGGAGATTAACTGTTAAAGTGGTTTTCTTGTGCAGGCCTTCCAGTTAGTGTTTACGTGATTTCATTTGGCGGAGTTCGGGGTGTACCTGGGAGCTGAGTGTGTGAAGGAGACCTTTTTGGTTTTGGTGGGAGCCAGTTCATTAAGACAGGAGGAGAGGGAAGAGAAGGATTGTCAGACGGCAGGGGAGGGAAGGCGGACATCTTACAGGTAATGCACGCTTCGAGTGCTGAGGGAGATTTTAGTTTTCTGAAGGTTATTGTGTGCTTGAGTGTTTGCGTGGGGATGGGGATATAGTCATGTTTACGGCACAGGTGCAATAGTGCCTTGCTCTAGGGCACATCTTCAGGTACCAGTTTTCCCCTGATGGTATTATTACTCCACATGCCACATGAGTCAAATAAACGCTGCAAACCAAAATACACCACACATTCAAATGTTATTTTGATTTAACTTTAATTTGAAAAATAAATGTGGATATTGATGCAATATTCATACTGGAACATAACAAAACATAAACAGTTGCCTGACACCCTACAGTTGTTTAACTGTAGGATGTCAGGCATCAGATATAAATTACACAAAAACTATTTGTTTTTATAAAATGCAAAATACATCCCTTCTTTACCTGCCTGATCCAACACTTAAAGGATACAGTGAAAACCTTGTTTATACCTAGTGTACACTATTATACTATTCAGTGTTACTGAAGCATAACACATCTGATGATGGAATTTGAACTGTTGTGGTGTTAGTGTCTTAGAAACTAAACTAGTGTGTCCAAAACAATAAAGCTGCTACTACTTACTTGTTTCTGTCTTAACTAAGTTTGCTGACAAAATATAATGTATCTGGTCCTTATTGCTTTTTATAATTATGTTTGGTCATCCATTGTGCTATGACGGTCTGAGGCAGTTATCTTGCAAACTGCCAAGAGTTATTTTCAGTAGACTCGACAAAGTATATTGTTGAACTCCTACATAATTACGAGCCATCAAGGTGCCTCAGGTCTTCTGGGACGGGTCTGCTATCGGTTCCGAGAGTAACAACAAAACATGGAGAGGCAGCATTTAGCTGTTATGCCCCGACACTCTGGAACAAACTACCCAAATCATGCACGTCCGCAAAAACGCTTACTATTTTTAAATCGAGACTAAAAACATATCTCTTTGCCGCTGCTTTTAATTGAGATGATCATATTCGAACTACAATATGCCTTTTAAACATGTATTGTATACCTGTGGTGTTTATTTTTATTATTTTATTATCTTTGCTTTGTAATGCCTGTTGTAAAATGCCATTATATATGTGTTTTTACTGTATGTATTCCTAAAAAGTCTTTTAATTTGTTTTGTAAAGCACTTTGAATTGTCGCGTACAGAAAAGTGCTACATAAATAATCTTGCCTTGCCTTGCCTTGCTTTGAATCCTGAAAGTTAGTTACAGGATTTGTTTTTTAAAAAGACAAAACAATTCATATTAAAAATGGACACCTGAAAAAACTGTGTAAAACAGCACTGAGCTAGTAAATTATGTTTCAACAACTATATACGCTGGGTTGGCTTTTTAAGTGTTGAGACTGTTTTCTATGGGGCACATTGTTGCATTAAGCCTTAAGATTGTCAATGGCAAACGTTTCTCTGGACGGCACTAACTGAGCTGAAGTGTTTCACCTTTGAGAGTATAGAGAGAAAAGCAAACAGGAAAATAAAGATAACTTTTAGTTTAGGGGAGCTGCTGATGTTTTCAACAGAATATTAATGTGTGGCTTTCAAGTAAAAATGTGATTTATTTAGGTTGTTCTTCAGTTTTGATAGGAATCATACTTTCAAGTCAATTGATGGGTTCAGTTCTTATCTTTTATTTATTTCATTTTGCCTCATAAAACTTCTAAACTGATGTAATTTAATTCAGCTAAAACAAGGCTGTGCTGTTTGTCATGGATTTAAAAAAGCTTAATAGGAATTATATATATATATATATATATATATTTCTCTTCAAAATATAATTGATGTGCTTGCAAAATATATTTTTCTGTGCTCAAAAATGTTCAATTGCGCGCTCAATAACATTTTCTCTGCTCAAAATGTTTCATTGCGCGCTCAGGATAGAGGCACAAAAATAACCCCACAGTTCCGGTGGCTGTCTCCGCCCATGAACAACTGTCAGCACTGACTCCTCCATCAGTAACAGACAGTACTAGATCTCATCCTAATTTGTAAAATCTAAAGTATTTCTATCTTTTCTGAATGTTAGGAACACTTTGTCTCAAAGTATTTTGTATGTTCCTGCTTTGTTGTTGGCCTGTTGGTTTCAGATGCCTCAATTATAGCTTCATCACGGGGGGTTCAGATCCAGTTAGATCTCGGGTGTCCAAACGTTTTACACTGATGGCCACATACAGAAAAACACATGATGGGCTGGGCCCCTTACTAGAGGTGAGGTATATCGCCTCATAAGTGAAGTTATAAGTTAGCAAAATCAATCAAATGTAGGTCAATTATTCTTGATACTTGAATATGCTATAAGAAAACAAACAGCCTATCACAGCTCTCCAGAGGGTTTCATTTATTTTGTTACAAAAAGCTCATCCCTTAAAGCAGAAGCCTCAGACTGCTTATAATAAGTGGAAATAGGAGGGTATATTTCAAGCTTGTTATGCAAATAGGTTATTGGGCTTTTTGGGGATTTGTTAGAACATGTTTTCAACTTTAACTGAATTTATTTGAAAAGTTTGCTTATAAACACATGAATACTACTGTGTAATTATGTCTTTACATTTATATTTAAGAAGTACAATATAAGCCAAGCACACGTTTCAGGTGTGGGCCATATTCCATTATACTTTAAGAATTAGCTGAGGGCCATTTCAAAATGGACAACGGGCCGCAGTTGCCCCCCGGGCCGTAGTTTGGAACCCCCTGAGTTAGATGGTCAGACAAGAACTGCATTTGAAGGATACCGAAGCTTAAGCATTAATGTGAAATCAATCTAGCATTACTCACTGTCCTATGTGGGACTTTAACTCATGGAGAACTGAAGTGGCAAAGATCAATCACAGCACCTAACACGTTCAACACGAGCTCTGCATGTCATTAAACATACCTCTTGTAAAGTACAGTTTCTAGTTATATCAAGACAGTGATGTTTTTATTTAACTCCTATTATCAGGGTTTATGGGCTGACACTGTAGATGTGTATTTCTCCCCCGAAATCTTCATAAACTTTATTTCCGCATGCAGTCTGGTTATGAAACATTACTTACACACTGTACAAAGCGGTTTGTATATAACATATTTACAACATCATATAGCACACTAATACAATGTTTGTGAGTTTCATAACAGTTGGAGTTGTACAGATTTTAGTAAATAGTTTTTACACAGTAAATATAATGTAGTCCAAATATGTCACACTGTAGATAATGTTAGCCCCATCCTATCGTCATGAGAACATCACCTATATTTGTCATGTACACTGCAATATACAATTAATTTGTTTAACATTGACACTCTCATTCTCCCTTACATTCTGCAGCATCATCTCTAACACCAGAGTCCGTTCCATTCTTTCTTCTTCATGACCTTCTTTCTCTTCTTCACATCTTCCTATACAGTCTTCCATCCTCTCTGTGTACCTTCACGGTGTCCTCCTCTTCCGCGGAACGCATGTGAGACCAACCGGACCTGATTTGAGAGAGATGAGAGTTCAGAAAAGGTTTCCCACATAGCAGTTATAAAACCACTGAAGCTACATCGATCAAACACATTTTGAGTGGAGGGGGTTCAGTTACCAGACAATAACCACATCTTTGACATATTGGGGGAGGGATGAAACCCTCTTTAATGGTCACACATGCAGAGCACACAGCACACACAGTGAAATGTGTTCTCTGCTTTTAACCCATCCTAGTACCAGGAGTCTAGTACTAGGAGCAGTGGGCAGCTATTGTACAGCGCCCGGGGAGCAATGGGAGTGGGGGGATGTCCGGTGCCTTGCTCAAGGACACCACGGCAGGGCAGGAGATGAACTGGGACCTCTCCAAGTACCAGTCCACACTCCATATTTAGGTCTGATCGGGGGCTTGAGTCCAAGCCCCTACTGACTGAGCCACTGCCGGACATGTCCACCATGCAGGATAAAAAAGGTAGTCCCTCTCCAGAAACGTTGACCAGCTCTTTCTGGGTGATCCTCCGGGGCACCATCGCCAGAAAAGATATAGGCCCATTTCCAGACTGCCACCTACACCCTAACGGTACAGACTTCTGCTCCATATGCACGTTGGAGTGGAGGGTCCGCCACATTAAGTGCCGTTCCAAGCCAATAAGTGAAGAGGGGGAGTGGGTTATCAAGCCCTCCAACAGAGAGTCTGCATCACCTGACTTCATCTGTCAGGAAACACGCTGTGTCCAAATAGTTCCAACATTCACTGATAAACTGCACAACAAGATTAACATTAAATATTGACATACAGACGTGAACAACTTCATGTTACCTCGTATTTGATTTACTTAGGATCATGTACCCGTTTTAATCTAGAAAACGGTAACTACACTTGATTATAAAGTTATTTATATTTACAGGACTGTTGCAAAAAATGTGCAACTTATAAACATCAGATCTAAAAACAAAAATAGGTTATAAAAACGATTAATTTTTTTATTATTCTATACATTTTTGTGCAAAACATGCTGATTTGAAACTGTTGTTACGGAAAGTTTAGGCATTTCTTGTTTCTGTCGGAGAGAGGGGAGTTCATCCCAAAGCTTGCTGCTGTATTTACTCCCTCCACCTGGAAGGAGGGAGCCTCGTCCAGCTGAGAGTGACTACAGACAGAGTTCACTCTGTCACGGAGGGGGAGAGGGTAGGGGGCGGTTTGGAATTGGGCCATTATATCTCCAGTGTGTTCTGGGCCTACCCTGTCTCCTCTCAGTTGGACCTTCCTGGAAAATCTCCAAAGGGAGGTGCTGAGAAGGCATTCTGATCAGAAGCCACCTGAACTAGCTTCTTCCATCTCAAATGAGCAGCAGCTTCATCAGTTTCTTACTTATCTAAACTCCTCTAGAGGTTGGTCAGATTCAGGACTTCCTCAATTGTTATTCCCAACACTTGTCAATATCCACGGTCCTTTCTGCTTTCCCATCCTGAGACATGTCACAGTTAGCTAGATCTTCCTTGAGGCCAACCTGAAATCATTTTCTCAGTACTCATCAATAATCTAGCCGTATACACTGTGATGTGCAGGTACTGGTGAAATGAAACTACATGAAAGTCAGATATTGTAATAACACAAAAGTCTCTGTTTTTCTTGTCTTAAACAAACTTGTGTGCAGACTCAAACCAAAGCCTGATAGCACTTCTTCCTCTGTGCTTTAGAGCAGGGGTTCCCAAACGTTGCCATGCCAAGGACCCCATATAGCATTATCCTCTGGCGGGGACCCCCTGTTGCAATATTTTTTTTTAATGATGTGTACAAGTGCATCGCGATGGTGTGTTGCCACTACATTTGGGGCCTTCAGCCTGATCAAAGCTGTCACTGCGCTTTCTTTGCCTGTCATAACCCCACTGCCCCATCTGAACACACACCCACACAACGAGACCAGTCAAGTCTGTTTGAGATGATGTACTCATCTAAAACTTGGAAAATGTCTCTTCTCTACCTTCCAGTGCTTTGCAAAATAATATTTCCTCAACAAAGTTGTCTTCTGAAATAAATCTGATGTATGCAAGCAATTCTGTGACATTGGCTACATCCGTGCTCTCATCCAGCTGCAGAGCGAAACATTCACTAGCTCTCACTTGCTCCAAAAGCTGAGCAGATACTCAGTTTCACTCTCAGTAGCGGCAGCTCGATTCTAATTGGCTTGAAGGGCGGTCGTGTGATTCAAAAACAAAAATATTAAAAGATTGGTATCAAAGGACACATAGATTGATAGATATACAGTTATTAATAACATCTTAAAAAAATAAAACTTTAAAAAAAAAAATTCCTTTTCCCTCAAACTTTGCGTGACCCTCCTGGTGCCCCCTGGCGGCCCCCCGGGGGGTCGGGGCCCCCACTTTGAAAAACACTGCTTTAGAGAATCATTACAGAAGAAGTCCACACGACCTGGATGTTTATTGTAGCCAAGGGAAATCCAATTGGCTGTGGTGAACCAGGGCAATCATGGAGTTTCTGTTTCTGCCAGCAGGTTCCACTGGGTCCAGGTCCGGCCTGTAATGATGAAGAGACAGATGTTAGTGTAAGCTTCTGGTTCATGTAGCTCTAGTGGAAACATCTCAGCCTGGGAGTATCAAAAACATCCATTGTCCATTATTCCCACAGTGTGCAGGCGTGCATGTCTAAGCAGGACCAGGGTTTCTAATGAATGCTGGACACTGGCCATATCTCACCGGGCCTCAACTTAAATCCAGTGTGTAATTCTCCCACTCCTCCAGGCATACCTTAGGCCTGATTTTCCACCCCCCCTCTGTCCATCTGGGTGCGTGCCAAGCCCCGGTCAGGACAGTGGGAGAGGCTGAAGACCAACAGCCCCCAACCTGCCTTCAGATTCCAGCACTGTAAAACCTCTTAAATAAAGACAAGCCACAGTTCATCCACAGTAAGACCCCCTCTCCTCCACCAGGCAAAATGAGAGTAATAGTTCCTTTCATCCCTTACAGGTCACACTCAAAAAAAAAAGTGGCTTTCTTTAAACTTGTGTTTACAATTGTTTACACTGCAGTCAAATCACTTGCATTCCTTCTGTTTTTCCAGATGTGGTTCAACAAACAAGAGAAACAAACACAGCTCTCACAGTGGTTTTCGGGCCAAAAAACACAAAACATAGAACACTAAAGTTGGGGCTTTGTCAGGAAGTTTGAAAACAGATTGAGATGGTTTGAACTGAAAACAAGATACAATGATGAATTTCATGATGTCTTTTAACACAAAACATGTTCCAGACCTTTTATATGATCAATAGCCTTCGTATTAATTATTCATGGAGTAGCAATAAAACATTTGATTTATTGCTGGATCCATTATTGAAACTCCTCTTTCTTTCAGTATACAGTCATTTTAAATTAAGCTCGTGCTGTATATGTTCTGTGACTAGCAGTGTAACATATATTTTGCGAAAGTAATTTGATCCAGAATTAGTATAAACATCTCCATCAGTGAACGGTCTGCTTGCTCAAGAATACTATTTCATAAAGTTATTATTGAACAATTCAACAAGTAATGAGAGTGTAATTGTAGGGCAAAGCTACTTCACACAGCAGCAAAGGGTGATGAAACCTCTGCAGACCTGAAACATTAATCTGAGGATCAGCAATGAAGGGGTTCTGGGGGAGATTTAATGTAAGTTGAGAGGAAGATAACATTGTTTTCGGGTGTTTGCCAATCCCACAGACTGTTGTTGTTTTTGCACAGTACACTACACAGCGTTCTGTCATTTCCCATCCGCAAATTATTGAACTTAATTTGAAATGATTTATGACAGTGAGCCATTTTACCCTATTTCAGATTTGTTCAATTGCTAAAACACGTTTTTTGACAACAGGGCTCATTTTGTCAAAACACTAAACACAATTCTCCAAACCACACACCCAAAGTGCAAAACCCCTCATATCTTGCAAAATTAAGCACTGCATCCAAAACTATATAAACACTTACCAAAACCAAACTTTTGCACAAAATGGCACACACTTCACTTATAGTACAAGACACTTTGTCCGACCAACTACACACTGTGGTGCTCTATCTAAAGCACACTCATCTGTTATGGTGATCTGTAGAGAATTCTGCATATACAGATTGTTCAAGTCTACAAAGATATGTGCAGAGACAAAAATATACTGTCGTTATACTTAGATTTTTCTCCCAAAGAAATTGGTGCAACTTTCTTGCACAACACATAGTTACAGTTCTGTAAACACAAATGATGCCTCAAACACAGTAATGTAAAGGAAAACTTTGAGGAAAAGAAATACAAAATAAATAAATACGTAGGCAGCATTTGACCTCCTCACTGGGTCTGACCACAGCGCCTCATCCACCTGCAGAAGAAGCATCACCTGCAGCCTGACGGTCAAACAGCTCCAACCGTTGTGCTGCAAATAACTCTTCAACTGACTTCAGTTCATCCTCCCTCTCTAATCCTCCCTCTTCCTCTTGCTGCTGTCCATATATCCATTGTTGTTTTTACAAATGTCTTACAGGAAGCCTTTTTCAGTGCTTACATCCTGATTTCAGCCTGTCCTCCTACAAAAAACGACCAAATAGGTCGATTGTTTACAGTTTCTCGATTGCTAACACACTTTTGTTTTTTTAAATTGCTCAGTTTCTCAGAACACTAAACACAATTCACAAAACCACACACCCAAAGTGCAAAACACCTCATTTCTCCTGCTAAGTGAAGAACTGCACTCAAAACTACATAAACACTTACCAAATGCAAACTTTTGCACCAGATACAACACACTTCATTCATAACACTGGATGGTTTGACCACCCAGCTACACACTGCTGAGCATACTCTAAAGCACTCTCATCTGTTATGGGCTATGCTCTGTACATAGAGGTTTCTGCAGAGAAAGATTGCTGAGTTTACAGAAATACAGTAAATGAAGAAATACAAATGAGTTGTTGAAAAAAATCTCATCTTTTAAAGATTTTTTGTTGAAAAAAGATTTTTATTCAAAAGTAATATTTTGCAACCTGCATCTCAGCACATATATAGTTGTTTCCGTAACGCAAAACAAAAATGATGCTTCTGTCAAATACAGTAGATAGAAAGAAAACTCAGAGTAAAAAAATATTTTGAGCAAAAAACAAAGGAAAGGAAAAAATGCTTAGACTGCATCTCGCCGCCTAGCAGGGTCTGGCCACAGCACCTCATCCACATCACAGGCGATGTTCTCCCTGGCTAAGCAGCGCGGGAAGAAGCGTCTTGAGTGACGCTTCCAGCCCTGGATAGCATTCACATTCACGTCATCACATGCCTCCTCCATTGCCTGCAGAAGAGGCATGCGCTCATAGGGGCGACGGTCATACACCTTCCACCGCCATGCCGAGAAGAACTCTTCAATTGGATTGAGAAATGGAGAGTAGGGTGGAAGATATTGTAGGCGGAATTGTTGGTGCTCAACAAACCAGTTTTGGACTAAGACAGCACGATGGAAGCTGACATTGTCCCATACCACAACATATCCAGGCTGCTCTGCATGATGAACATGGTCAGCCTGGGTCAGAATGTGGTGCAGTCTGTCCAGACATGTGAGAATGTGGGCTGTGGTATATGGACCAAGGTGGGCATGGCGGTGGAGGACACCATTTTGTGTGATCGCAGCACACATTGTGATGTTGCCACCACGTTGGCCAGGGACATCTATGATGGCTCTGTGACCAACAATGTTTCTACCCCTTCTCCTGGTCTTTGTGAGGTTGAAGCCAGCCTCGTCAATACAAATTAATTCATGCCTGATGACATCAGCATCCATCTCCAGTACTCTCTGAAAACAAAAATGACAGTAAAATCAATCAAAGTGGTTTAGACAAGTACAAAAAAAATGCTGTGCTATGTGTGGATTACTGAATCAATGGTCTAGTCAATGTTGTACTTACATTCGCATATTGATGTCTCAGATCTTTCACCCTTTCAGCATTTCTCTCAAAGGGCACCCTGTACAGCTGCTTCATCTGAACCTGGTTACGCTGGAGAACACGGGCCAATGTGGACAGGCTGACTTGCCTGATGTGGTTGAAAATGGTGTTGTTCCTTATGATGTGGCTTCGGATCTCTCTAAGTGTGATGGCATTGTTTGCCAAAACTAAGTTTGCAACTGCTGCTTCCTGTGCCTCATTAAAAATCCTTAGCCTTCCACCGGCACCTCTTTGTTTCTCAGTCCTTCAGATAAACAACAAAGATCTAGTGGATGGTCAGTGTCTGTGTTGTATCAAAGTGAGTTTACCACAGTACATTGTGCAGGATGTGTGTACAGTTATAGTATGCAACATGCCAACAATTCAATTACAGTAATGAAGTAAATACGTTTCACACAACAGATATAAGCACTGAGATATCATGAGTTATGCAGAGCTACAAACTGGTAACTAACCTGTTTTCAAGTCTAAGTGTCCGGATTACAGAGGCAACAGTACATCGGCTTAGATTAGGCTGAACCCTCTGTCCAGCCTCTCTCATCGTCACACCATGGTTGATGTCAACCAAAGTGGCCCGGATTTCATTAGAGAGTATTCTTCTTTGTCCAAGTCCTCTCCCTCCAGCTCTACCTCTACCTCTCATTCTTCCTCCTCTCACTCTCACCCCACCTCTTCCTCCTCCTCTCACTCTCTGCCCAGCTTGCTCTTGCTTCCATGTTGGCTTCCATTGTTGCTGTAAGAAAGTGCTCACCTGTGGTAATTTGTTAAAATAATTGTGTTTTCTGTAGCATTTTAGTGTGTTAGCAACCGAGAAAAACTGTAAACAGATTAGATTACGACCCATAGCTACGTTTTAAAGTGTAACACCTCTAGTGGTCGTGTAAGAAACAACATGCTCCCGTTTATTCACAAATAACCGTCTCTGGAAAATCCTAAATTGTGGAATAGTTTGGCCATTAAAATGATTTTTGATTAGATTTCTAGCGAGAAGTGTATATTGTACTCTAAGAATCCACGTCTAGTGGATGTGTAGGATCTATAGTTTGATAGATATTACAAAGATGATTTTTGGTCTCGCCAGGATAACGTGTATGCAGCTTCCATGTAAAGTTAGCGTGGGTGAAAACTGTTTTTCCGGTCCCGAAGTTTTCATAATAAAACCGGAAGTATTCCCCTCACTGTCAAATGATTACACAGTGATATCTGCATTACTAAAAAACATCAGTTTATCCTTGTTAATTACACAATATTGATTGGTTTAAATTGTGTACAATGCTTTTGTGTTTTTAACCTTTGATTCAGAGAAACAAATAGTTTTTTTGGAGTTAAGACACTACAGTTTCCGAAGACACTACACTACCCAGAATCCCCAGCTATCGTTTGGGACTACAACATTCGCCTTGCTTTACAAACCCCGTGATTAGTCATCAAGCCCTGTGATTGTATGTTGGAGTGGCAGTGCGACAAGGTTACGCTGAGCGTCAACAGCTCTTTGAAATGGAATGGAACCACGGCAGACTTTCCAAAACTGGAATTGGACGGGTCCAGCCCCCGGGTCCAGCCCACTCCCCAGAATTACACATGCTGGCTATTGTGTGTTTCGCAACATGTTCCATGGCACGTCTCTTTATAAGACGTTTTCGTATTTCCCACAATTAGAAGTTGCCAGTATTAAACTGTGTACACCCTGGAGGTTTAGGGGATACGAAACACAGTGGTGTTATCAAATTTAAAACATATAATTAATAAATGGGTGAATTAATATACCCACATGACAGCTAAGGTCAGAAGAGCTTTATTTAACAGCTGGTCTTATGTCTGTGACCCCTCCTGTTGTTCATTGATAAGCCTGAAACATGCACTTGTCAAGGTTCAGAGGCACATTTTGCAAATATAGCAGTAGCCATCGATCATCTTAAGATAAGATACTTTATTGATCCCAAGTTGGGACATGTTTTTGTTACAGCAGCATGTACTACTTTGTTCTACTCCACTACAATTCAGAGGTTAACCTGGTATTTTTACTCCACTACATTTATTTTAGTTGCTTTGCAGATTCTGATTAATGATGTGAAATATAAACAACCCTTAAATCAGACTTTAGTTACATCTGAGTCAAATTCAGGGAAGGTGATTGTCAAGTGCCAAAATAAACTATGCAATATATTGGACGTTAAGTACTTTGTCAGACTTCATATTTATCTGTGGATAACCCCAACGTTTTTTTCTTATTCAAAAGAAGACCTTAACTTAAAGTAATCTTTAATGTTTAAATAAAGCCTTATTAGTTTTTCTGTTTTGCACATCCTCCTGTTAATGTCTTTGGACGTCCTGCACTAAACTGTTTTATTGTAGAGATCACTACAGTATCTTCTTGATATTTTCAATTTTGTATGTAGGCTACTCTTAACATTTAAATGTTTTCATCAAATAAAACTTATTCAACAACAACATTCAATAACGTGCTTTAACCATTAGGCGGTGCGGGTTAAAAAAACAGTGGTGTCGTTAATAAAACATAATAATATCAAACATAATATGACTATTAACTTTATTGTGAAATTAAAACAGAACGGTAAAGGAAAATACAGTTTCAGTCTCTCGATTTGAAGCTTATGCATTGTACCATGAACCTGTATAGACCTGTAACAGTCAACTGCATGAGTTGGAAAGGTAGTAAATAATATCTTTAAAAACTACAAAAAAATCCCTTTCTATCAGCTGTGCACCGTTATGGTGTAAATATAACCTATCTACCAATTGGATCAAATATAAAAGTCAGCCGAATTAGTGTTGATACTGCAAGGAGACGTATTGTGTGAAAAGAAATGGAAGATGTTGTTTAATTGTTAATATATTTATGATCCACGTCACATATTCAGTTTTGGCGGCATTTCTTCCAGTTTGTCCAAAGGTCTTCTGATCAGGGCTCTATAAATAAATATCTACGGTAGATTATGTAATATGTAATGCAGTCGAACCGTGTATTACAATGCCGTTATGTGATGACTTTCAAAGAGAAAAGCAAGAACACTCAGAATAAAGTATTATTTTATTTAAAAAAAATGTTTTTCCTATTTTATACCGGATAAACACCATATCCCGACATGCATTGTGGCGTGATTTTAGCCTATCAAAACCTCATAAAAAAGAAAGTGTCTCTCAGAATCGAAAGAGAAAAACCTATGGGAAAAACACAAAAGCATTGTACACAATTTAAACCAATTAATGTTCTATAATCAACAAGGATAAACTGATGTTTTTTAGTGGATGAGTACTGCAGATATAACTGTTAAATCATTTGATCATTGGTTTTATTATGAAAACGTCGAGACCGGAAATACTGTTTTCAACCCGTAACTTTACATGGAAGCTTGCCGCATATACACGTTCTCCTGACGAAACCTCAAATCATCTTCGTAATATCTATCAAACTATAGATCCTACATATCGACTGGACGTGGATTCTAAAAGTACAATATACACTTCTCTTGAAATCTAATCAAAAAGTGTTTTAATGGCCAAACTATCCTACAATTTAGGATTTTACAGAGAGGGTTATTTGTGAATAAACGAATAAACTGTCTCTGTCGCTTATACTGTAGGTAAAATGAACGCGGTTAAAATGAACATTCTTCCTAAGTACCTATTTATTTTCCAATGTCTCCCTCTATTCCTACCTAAACAATTTTTTAAGACTCTTGATCAGGATATTTCTGGCTTTTTATGGAATGGAAAGGCACCCAGAATGTTGTGGCTCATCCTCCGCAATGGCACTACTTACCTCTTCTATTCCCACCAACCTCTCTGGACATACAAATAATCCTGTTGTGAGTTCAAATCTGGTACCAATTTAGGAGGCATTTTAAATTTACTTCTGCATCCACTTTAGCTCCTTTATTGGGAAACCATTTATTCCGACCTGCCTTATCTGATCCCACTTTCTCTGTATGGCATGAGAAGGGCCTGAGGACTTTTAAGGCCCTGACACACCAAGCAGTCACCAGAGAACTCGCCGACGCCGACTGTTGCGTCACCTTGTTCTCCTGCGTCTTGGCCATGTGTCGCACTGGAAGACACCGCAAAGACTTCAGCCGAGCACGTACGAACTGCGCATGCGGGGACATTCTCAAGCAACAGTCTCTCAAGAGGCGGAAGCGATCAGAGTGATTTCTTTGGCCGACTGCCTGTGGCCGACGCATTGCCGATTCAACATGTTGAATCGGCAATGCGTCAGCCATGAAAGGCCAAATAAGGCGTGTCACGGCCGACGGTGCGGGACACACCAAATTGAGTTTAGCCGACAGGGCACGCTTCGTCGTCCGACTAACGAAAACGGCCGATTTCGGCCTGGTGTGTCAGGGCCTTTAGAGGGCTTTATAAGGATAATACCTTTCGTAGTTTTACTGATGTATCAAGTGAATTCGAACTCCCAACATCTCACCTTTTTCGTTATTTCCAAATTAGACACTGTACCAAATCCCTGTTTCCATCCTTTCCCTCTCTACCCCCTAATCAAATATGGGATGAGTTTCTTTGTTCTGATCCCCTTCAAAAGTCACTAATTTCAAAAATATATAACAAACTCCTGACCGATGACAGCTCACACACCACTAAAATCAAGGCTGCCTGGGAGGCTGAGCTAGGTGTGAGCTTGGGTGATCACTGGTGGGACACTGCTCTTAACAGGATTCATACGAGTTCATCCTATGCTCGTCTCACTCTCATACAGTTCAAGGCAGAGCCGGCCCGGCCCATTAAGCGACATAAGCGGCCGCTTAGGGCCCCGCAGCCACTAAGGGGCCCCCGAGCAACAACAAAAAAAATGAAAAAATCAAATCTCAGTACCCCGTCGCCGTGATAAGTATGTTTAATTAATTGTTTTAATATGCCTAGATTGCCTACTCTCAAAGTCATGTATTATATTATTGAGTCAATAATATAATACATTAACCATGCTTTACCTGAACCTCATCATGACACTAGAGAGGACGGCAGGATTGTAATTTCCTGTGTTCAGTGAATGCAACAGAGGCAAGACACCAGACCAACCAGAGAGTTGAATGGAAATAAACATCCGTCTTATTGGCTGACAGGTACCTATCCTGTGAGCTGTGACAATGTTTAAAATAAACTGTCAGTCGGACTCAGAGTTTTTGAAGATGGACATAAGAACATTCTTTCTTAAAAAAGACAACAATTCTCAAGCGGTGGCTCACACAACAACCCCAGAGCCACCACTTGAGCCAGGTAAACAAGGTATGTAAATGTCAGTAAACTTCCAAGTTATGAGAACATGTAAGCAAAGCATAAATTGCAGCTACATTGACATTACTTTGAATCGCGGGGGTAAGCTAAACCGTTAGCAAGTAGCTATAGCTAGCCAGATATATTAAATAAACACTTTGTCATACAATCTAAATGTAATGTTTTTTAGCGTTACCTGGTGATTTCAAAGAAAGCTCTCTGGGAAATGTTGACTTACTGTTCGACATGAAGCTAGAAGCTACCTCAAAGTACACAGTTGATCTGGAGTCCTGTCAGTTAAAGTGTTTCATAGTTAGCTTAGCTAAGCATCAACCTTGTAAAGCGACCTTGGGTCCCATGAAAGGCGCTATATAAATCCAAGCTATTATTATTATTGCTTACATATACACACACACACACACACACACACACACACACACTCATTCTCTCTCTCACACAGACTCACTCATTCTCTCTCCCTCTCATATACACTCACTCTCTCTCACACACACACACACACACACACACACACTCACTCTCTCACACAGACTCACTCATTCTCTCTTCCTCTCATATACACTCACTCTCTCTCACACACACTCACTCACTCTCTCACACACACTCTCTTTCTCTCTCACACACACACACACACACACACACACACACACACACACACACACACACACACACACACACACACACACACACACACACACACACACTCACTCTCTCTCTCTCTCTCTCTCACACACACTCACACACACACACACACACACACACACACACACACACACACACACACACACACACACACACACAATAATATCTTCTATCACATATACTGGTCACTTAGTTGAGCAACCACATACTTTCAATACATGTTTTACTTTTGTAACTCAATGTTTTTGGCAAATATAACTCCTCGTGTACAGCCAGCCAGTCATATTTTGGCAATTGAAGTGGGGTGCTGCTCTGAGGTTTTGAGTGATATTACCTAGGTCTTCTTGAGCCATACACTGTCTTGAGATCTTATCGATTGTATCCTTGTCTTGAGATTTTTGACTGAAAGGGCAAAAGGCTAGACCTACTTTGGTTGAACTATGTAGCTGCGTCCCTGCTTTTCATTTTCATTTCATTTCAAACCTTTATTTAACCAGATTGGTCCCATTGAGACCATAGAACTCTTTTTCAAGGGAGACCTGCAGCAAATAGGTTCCACATGAAACATAAAACAACAAAGGACATCATACATTATATTTTTTTGATAAATAGGTGTGCGATTGACATGCCAGATTGAATGGAAATTTAAAATATTGGTCATGTTGGGTAGGCGTGTTGGTACGTGGATTGAGGGGCCCTGAGCTCTCTGTGCCCAGGGGCCCCTGGAGGTACAAATCCGGCCTTGTGTGTAGTGCAGTGTGTCCTCACATGTAGAGCTGTGGGCAGGACATCTTCAGCCTGCTGGGGATCAGGGCCAGCCTGCTCTGGTTCCCCAGCTTCGTTTTCCTGACCAGGTCTTTGACTCGGCCCCATGTGTAGTTTTCACTCAGCTGAAAACATAAAGACACACAAGAACAAAAACATAATACACATTTTCACTTTTAGCTGGGACCAATCAGGATGAATGAGGGTTCACATAGTGATATCAGTGCTAGCAACTCCATCTTAATGAATGCAATCATGTAAGTTAAAGATATGGAAATAGCCAATAAATAGACTTTGAGTGAAAATGTATTCAGATGTGTTTAAAAAAAAAAGGAATATTCTAGGTTAAAACATTCCATGGAATGTATTGGTTTGTAAACAAAATTAAATTAAAATAAAGTGTTTAATTTGCTTGTCATGTGCAGATGGAAACTAGGCTTTGGGCTACAGTGGTTCAGTCTGTAGGGGCATGGACTTTGGATCGAAGGGTCGCTGGTTCATGTCCTGATCAGACCAAAAAAGTACTGAAGTGCCCTTGAGCCAGGCACCAAACCACCAACTGCTCCCTGACTGGCTGCCTCTCCACTCTGGATACTCATGTGCATGTGTCCACATGTAGCTGTGTGTGTTTGTAAGTACCTGTACCTGTAAAAATGCATGTGTGTGGAAAACACCCCGTCGTGGGATCAATAAAGGTCCATCTTTTGAACAGTGGTTGGCCGGCAGTTCTAGCAAGGCCTTCTCTGGCCTAAACACTATCAGGATAGTGACTCACCTTTTAATATAGTTTTTACATTAACCCTGTAATGTTGTTATTTTACAACATTACTTTTAGTAATCCTAAAAAAGTCAGTTAAATACTACATTTACATAGTCAAAAAGTCCTTTTGTTCAGCCTCACAATGTTATTGGGTATTAAATGTGTTTATAGGTCCCGCCCTCTGGCCATACATTCTCACAAAACTTTCCGAATCTTCAAACGAGCAACATCTCTTTGTTTTATTGGACTAGTTTTATCAGATTTAAGTAAGTGAAATGCCTTAACAAAAGAAAATGTGTGACTATTACAATGCCTAGAACATGTACATATTTAGTTATTGTGGAATACATTCATCAAATTTGATTTTGAGCAGCTTTTGTCTTTGTTGCAATATTATATACCTGGGTCAGTATGGTAATCAAAATAGCATGTGTCCCTGCATGGACCTTCTTATATGTTCACACATGGGCGTAATTTCCACTGGGGACAGGGGGGACATGTCCCTCCCACTTTACGCACGGAGGAGCACACAGCGTCCGTGTGTGTGGCACGAGCGCATTTTGTGTGAGTGTGCGAGCGAGAGTAAGCACCAGTTACGGGGGTTGTTGTTAGCATCTGGTGCTAGCTTGGAGCTAACGGAGATTATAAGCTGTTTCAACAATAAGGAGAGGGAGAGTCCACCAGATTGATGCATTTAACTTAAATGTAAAGAAAAAAATCTTCCCGGGGTGCATGCCCCCGGACACCCCTAGAGGATGTGAGGTCCACACACAAATAAAACAGGTTCACATGGATAGGATACTAGATACATTTGCACACTCATTATATACACTACACATTTTTCTTGGATTTTTTCAACACTAATATATTTGTAGAAAGGCAGGAAATGGAATTAAATCGAGAAAATTGTTCATTGCGGAGGACCCCCTGTTTAATGTGTCCCCCACTTCTCAAACCAAAGTTACAGCCTTGTGTTCACATATG
Source organism: Pogonophryne albipinna (assembly GCA_028583405.1). Taxonomy (NCBI): domain Eukaryota; kingdom Metazoa; phylum Chordata; class Actinopteri; order Perciformes; family Artedidraconidae; genus Pogonophryne; species Pogonophryne albipinna. The sequence continues at coordinate 27,816 of JAPTMU010000073.1, read as the reverse complement.
GAAATAAAACACTAATAGAAACATAATGTATTTGATAATTCACTATAACTAAGTTCTAAATGTGTCCTCTGTTAAGATTTTGAATTAAGACCAGAATTGAATAAATTAATACATTATTTCTGATAGCAGTATGTGAAATTATATCTGTAGCAATATTTTAAACTCTACTTGTATTTTATCAGTTAATTAGTTACAAAAATACATTTAACTCTCTTCTGGTTCTGGCAGAAACAGTTCTTTCTGAAATGTTTTGGGACACTTGGATGTATCCCTTTTTAGTATGATAATTAGCCTGTTATCATTAGCCAGACAGTATTGTGTGACTTGTTGAACTGGTTTACCTGCATGTATGGGTGTAGGTATTCCTTTTATTATGATAATAGGCTAAGCCAGGTAGTATTGTGTGACTCAAGTGTACGATGTAAATAGGATTCAGATGCTAATTGAATCGGGACACCTGGAAGGGGGTGGTGCATGCATTCCTTTTAGTATGATAATAGGCTAAGCCAGACAGAATGAACACTTGTTCCACCACCCTGTCTATTCTTTCAGGTAATCTATTACAATAATAAGCATATGTATTATTGATATATATTTATTAATTACTTATTCCATTTCAGAATGCCACCAGCAAAGAGAGGTCCTCGATTCAGTGTGCAGGATGTGATTGCTGCCATCCAAAAAGGAGAAAGTGATTTTGAGATGGAATCAGAGGACAGTGACACTGCTATGAGTGAAGAAGAGGCAGATGAAGATGCCTGTGTGTCAGTGGCGTAACAAGGTTGTGATTGCCCCCCCCCAACTCAGCTCGGCTTGCTTTCTCTCTCTCTCTCTCTCTCTCTCTCTCTCTCTCTCTCTCTCTCTCTCTCTCTCTCTCTCTAAATCTATTTAAAACTCATAACAAACAAACAAAATTCCCAAAGTTGTCTTGAAATTAACTTATTAAATAAACAAAACGAAAAATATAGCCTACTTATGCAAACAACATTGAATCTGGACTTGAAATGATTCAGATTAGGCCTATTCGGCATTATTCCTGGAGCTTTCTCTCTCTCTCTCAAAATCTATTTAAAACTCATAACAAACAAAGAAAATTCCCAAAGTTGTCTTGAAATTAACTTATTAAATAAACGAAACGAAAAATATAGCCTACTTATGCAAACAACATTGAATCTGTAAAGAAGCAGGAGTTGGTAAGCCAGTTAATTGAAAGTGGTTTAAACATAAATGATGAGTTTATACAAGTGTCCCCGCTGGCAGTGCCTTCTACCCGGATTACCATATCGGGAGTCCCTCCATTTATTCCCAATGAAACGCGTGGTTTCCGCACGGTGAGTCTCGACTGTAAAGACACCAAGCTAAAGCACGTTCAGTCTCTGCGGAGACAGGTGTTTATGTTTCTGGACTGCACATCACAAACACTGGATGTGTCTTTCCGTATTAAATATGAGGAAGGTTTCTACATGGTGTATGCGAGTGCTGGCAGTGTCAAGTGTTTTGGTTGTGGTGATGTGGGGCACAAGAAGATCGCTTGTCCGCAGAGACTGATAGCAGCACTTCTATTGGAAGGAAACATTGTGAATGAGAGTGGAGAGGGAACCAGCGGGGTTGCTAGGCCCGTGCGGGGAGCTACCGGAGCTACGGCCCCTGTTTCCGGGGCTGACGTACTCGTGTCTGCGCTCGGTGCAGCCGTGTGCGTGGCTGCGGTGCCGGGGGCCGCGGTGTCCGCTCCTGCTACACCCGTGCCCGCTCCCGCTGTACCCACACCCGGTGCAGCCGTGCTTGGGGCCGTCGTGCCCGCACTCGCTGTGCCCAGTGTAGCCGTGCCCGTGCCTGTGTTGCCCGCAGCAGTGGTGCCAAGCGGGTTTGTGTTTGGTCCCATGACGGCAGTTAAAGCCGCAGTTTCTGTGGGTGTTAAGCCGTTGTTTGCGGGGATTAATATGAAAGCAGTTGTGGAGGCTGAAGTGCAGGTCAGGGCTGGATGCAGAGAGGGTGTGATGGAGTGCTCAGAGCAGGAGCTGCAGGTTGTCTCTGGGAAACAGTGAGGCAGAGCAGGGGGGCAAATCAGCTGGTTATGATGGAGTAGATATGGAGTCTGACTCTGAATCGGATAGTGTCTCCGTATCTGACAGTGTTTCTCAGAGTGAGGATCTCTACTCTTTTGAACAGATCCAGGAGTTTCTGGATGAAACTTTCGGGAAATCAGTAAATGTAAAAAATTATTTCCCAGATGTTGAAAAGTTTGTTAAGTCAGCCAAGACAATTCAGAGGGTTGTTGGGCTAGACTTACTTGATGAAAAAAAACGGTATCGCCTCAAGAAACACATCACTACACTGAGGAAAGCTTTAAGCACAAAGACCAAAGTGCCTAAAAAAAGGAGTATGATCATACAACACCGGGTGTTTCCTCCTTACTGTCTTTTTGTATCTTTTTTCGTAATGGCCTGTCTCTCTTCTCCTCATATTCAGGGTTTAAGGGTAGCCTCATTAAATATGAATGGGGGCAGAGACGCTCAAAAGAGAGCCTTAGTAACAGAAGTTATTCAACAGAAAAAGCTAGATGTAGTATTTCTCCAAGAAACTCACAGTGACAGCAGAAACGAAACTGACTGGGGTCTCTGGGGGGGGGGGGGGGGCGCACGTCCTTAGCCATGGGACACATTTGAGTGCAGGAGTAGCTATTCTATTCTCCCCTCTTTTAAATATAAAAATAATATCCAGCACAGAGGTAGTGAAGGGTAGAGTTATTCTAGTGAGAGCTGAAATAGATGATTTTCTGATTAGCTTTATTAATGTTTCTGCACCAAACCAAGGCTCTGAGCGTGAAGAGATCTTTAAAGTATTGGAAGAGAAAATAAGTGATATTGGTCAAGGGGAGTTTATTGTTTTGGGTGGAGACTGGAATTGTTGCACTGACTTTACTTTGGATAGGACTGGAGTTGAGCCACATCTTCAGTCTTCCTCTGTATTGTCTCATGTTCTAAAGAAAAGTGATGTAGTGGATGTGTGGAGGATGATGCATCCTACATGCAGGCAATACACATGGGTTAAAATATCAGATGGTAGAGTTAGTGCAGCCAGATTGGACGGGTTTTATTTACCCAAGCCCTTTTCTGCTAGGGTTACAAACTGTCAGATCATCCCTGTTGCATTTACAGACCATCATTTAGTTTTGATGGAGCTGATTTTATCTTCCAACGGAAAACCCAGATCTTTTTGGCATTTCAATAATAGATTATTACATGATTTGAATTTCTGTGAACATTTTAAAATGTTTTGGGCTGACTGGAGATCTAGGAAAGATAGTTTTTCTTCCCTTACTCAGTGGTGGGAGGTAGGAAAAGCCCAAATGAAGGTTTTTTATCAACAATACACCTCCTATTCAACAGCCAACATTAAGAGAGTAGTGGAGAGTTTAGAAAAAGAGATAATAGATTTGGAAAGTGTCTCACAAGCTGATCCACAGAAGAATGCCAGTTTAAAAGAAAAAAGACAGGAGCTTAACTCCTTTATGCAGGAAAGATCCAAAGGAGCTTTAGTCCGAGCCCGTTTCACCAAACTCCAGGACATAGACACACCCACTGCCTTCTTTTTCAGTTTGGAAAAATCAGTGGTAAAGAGAAAACAGATGTTGTGTCTGCGGCTTCCTGAGGGAAAGGTGACCACGGAGCCGGCTGAGATGAGGAAGCATGCAGTGGATTTCTACACGGATTTGTTCAAGGCTGATGAATGTGATGTGGACTCTGCTGAAGAGCTTCTGCAGGGACTTCCTCAGCTGAGCTCAGAGGAACAGAACACGCTCAGCTCTGAGCTGACTTTTGACGAACTAACTGCCGCTGTGTCTCAGATGGCGTCAGGAAAGGCTCCTGGAATAGATGGATTATCATCAGACTTTTTTAAGCATTTTTGGAGTCTTATGGGACAGGACATTTGTTATGTTTTTAAAGAATGTTTTGAAGAAGGGATGCTCCCAGCTTCCTCCAGGCGTGCAGTTCTCTCTCTGCTTCCTAAAAAGGGAGACTTGACCTCTTTAAAAAAACAGGAGACCAGTGGCTCTTTTATGTACGGACTACAAAATCCTCTCAAAGGTTTTATCAAACAGATTAAAACTTTTTATTGGTCAATTAATTGTTGTGGATCAATCATACTGTGTGCCAGATAGGTCTATGCTTGATAGTTTGTTTTTAATGAGGGATGTGTTTGACATATGTAAATTGGATGATATCAATGCTGGCATCATATCAATTGACCAAGAGAAGGCTTTTGATCGTGTAGATCACACGTTTCTCTTTACCACAGTGCAGGCTTTTGGTGTTGGAGAGGGGTTCCTGTCGTGGGTAAGGATTCTGTACCATGAAGCGTTTTGTGTAATAAAGGTGGGGGGAGGGTTGAGTGTTCCTGTGCCGGTTGGGAGGGGGATCAGGCAGGGCTGTCCTATCTCAGGTCAGCTTTACAGTATTGCCATTGAGCCTCTTCTCTGCAGATTGAGGAGCTGACTGAGGGGTCTCTGTTTACCAGAGATGTCTCACAGCCCTCCTGTTGTTGTGTCAGCATATGCAGATGATATAAATATCATTATCCAGGGTCACACAGATGTACAGGAACTGAAAGAAAGCCTTGCCCTTTACGAAAAAGCATCTTCAGCCAGGGTCAACTGGGGAAAGAGCGAGGCTGTTTAAGTGGGCCAGTGGAGAGTAGGGGACATTCCTAGTCTTCCTGGCGGTATGAGGTGGGGTAGACGAGGGATTCAAGTCCTAGGGGTGCAGTTAGGGACTGAGGAGTTTCAAAAACAGAACTGGGAGGGAGTGCTTGACAAGGTGGAAGCTAAGTTGTCTAAATGCGTGGTTGCTACCTCAGCTGTCATACAGGGGAAGAGCTCTGATTGTGAATAATCTCATTGCCTCTTCTCTTTGGCACAAGCTCATAGTGTTGGCACCACCACCAGGGCTGGTGAAAGAACTACAGCGGTGCCTTATAAACTTGTTCTGGTCTGGACAACACTGGCTGAAGGCTTCAGCCCTGTATCTCCCTGTGGCAGAGGGAGGGCAAGGGCTCATAGACATTCAGTCCAGAACAGCTGCTTTTAGACTGCAAACTGCTCAGAGACTGCTGTACGGCAGCGGGCAGCGCTGGTTGGATCCTGCTCGGCTACTCCTCAGGAAGGCTTGGGATGGATAAACACCTTTTCCTAATCAGGATGACTGAAGCTGACCTGATGGGACATACATCCTTCTACAGATCCGTTCTTAACGCCTGGCAGACACTAAAGGTCACACGGACCCCGGACCAGAGACCGGGAATGTGGTTGTTCGAGGAGCCACTCCAACAGAATGACCTCTTCCCAACTGAAACCTTTTCATCTGCAGCATTGGGAACAAAGTTTGTTGAGGCTGGCATCACCAAGCTGGGTCATCTAAAAAGAACATCAGTTGAAACTCTTTGTAACACCATAAACATCAGGTCTTCCAGAGTGCTACAGAGGATCGTTGAAGACATCATGCAGTCCCTGTTGGCGCCAGAGAGGGCATTCGTTGAGGATCCTGCTAGATTGGACACTTGGAAGGAGGAAAATGACTATGAGTTTCCCTCACTCACCGTTAGTCCTGCTGTCGGAGAGTGGCAAGAGGAGCGTGGAAAACTTCTCTCGCTAAAAACTCCAATTCTGGGCAGTTTCAGTTCCTGTGGGAAAAAGCAGCTGTACCAGTGCTGTGTCAAGACGCTTAACATCCGTCTTCTGGCTGAGGTCAAGGAGCAGTGGCGGTTCTACGGGGTGGCACAGGGTGGCAGCTGCCACCTCAGAAAAATGCCTTGCCACCCCAGCTGCCACCCCAGTTGGCAGCTTTGTTTTGAATGAAAAGTTGTGGCTCATCGGACATTTATGAGAGGAATCTCTATTGTCCGTGTGCAAGTGAATGCAGCACAAGACGCACCCCTCCCCCCCTGGCGCAAGCGTGGAAATATGATTGGCGGCGATTTCATTTGAACGGGGGACAGCGCAAAACGAGAAGCATTTCGGATCCATGTAGACGGAAGGAATGAGGTATTTGCGGTCAGTGGCGGCGCCAGGGTATGGCTGGGGTAGGCTACAGCCATACCAAGAAATGGCTTAGCCCCACCATGAAAAATGATGTTAAAGAAAGCAAAATAAAGTCCGCCAACTCGCGGAGTAAATTGCACAGACAGCAGTTAGTAAGATTGATTTCAGTAGCCACTTATCTGGAAATACCGAAGACTAGAAACGGTTTTGAAAACGTTTGTCACGTAGTGATCGTCTTCTCAATAGAACATCTTTGATAATGTCTTCTGGCCAATCAGAATCACGATAACGGCATGGTGTTGTTGCAGGAAGTTCCGATACATCGATACAACATTACGTGTTGATAGAAATCAACACGTAATGAAATAAGACCCCACGGTTTGATGATTGATAGGTGTGTGGGCTGTTCATTTTGAAACACAGAACAATGGGGGCTATCCACCCTTATCCACAATGTAAAGTCATTCACAGCCTCTTCCCTCTGTGAGGAGCAGCAGGTTCAGCTTTCAGAACAAAGTAACACAAAACTAAAATGGCATTCATTTTTTTAAATATGTCGTGTAGTAATAGATGTATTTATTTTTCTTCTCAAGAGAGTACCAGAATGTGTATTTTATGTTAGTATTTCAAAAAATCTCCTGGAGGAGAATCCCCCCAGACCCCCCTGCAGGGGTTGGGTTTTCAGCATGTCAACTCTTTCACTTGTGGAGAAATTGCAGGATTGGCTCCAGGTCGCCCTTTTTATTTACTACAAGACAAATGTGCCTTTTTATTTCATACAGTTCAATTTGGATCGAGATAGGGAAATAATCTAAATCTCACGCGTGGCGTTTCACTGTCCAGGGGAGCGTGTATGTAATTACATTGCAAATACTGACTTGAGCCCCACCACTGTATGGGTTAGCCCTACCATAGATTACCCAACAAACATACTCTGGAGCCGCCACTGTTTGCAGTCTACAATGATAGAGACAAGCCTGTCAAGTTACATGTACTCAGCATTGAATCAAAACGCACCATAGCTTTAAATCTTTGTGAGGCGTTTTGCTGATCAAGATGGTAATCGCCACATTCAGCTGTAATAGGCATGCCAACTTGATGCTCTGCTCACAGATGACTCGATGAGAATAATAAACTGTTAAGATGATGACCTTACGTGTGTATAATATGTTTCTTCTTTGTGGGGTTCTGCCCCCAAAAAACAGTTTCAAGTCCTGAGAAAGTCAAATAAGATGGTGTGTAAAACTTCACTGCCCAGCCAAAAAAAGGTAACCACTTTGATTTAACTAGGCCAGTAAGACTTTCCACTGGATAAGTGTATATGTTTTAGCTGAATACACGTTTTTTAACCACTCACTTCTTTAATGTTTGTTCTTTCTGATGTAAAGTCAAGGTTGTAACTGTTTGCAATGAAGTTGTGGGGCGCTGAACTGTTCCTTTGAATCTTTTGATTTATGATAGTGATTACTTGTCTTTCAAATTTGAAGGAGGGTGAGCAAGCATCTTGAGGAACATTCATCATTAACTCCTCCAAAAAATATAGTTTATTTAATAATAACACTGCATATGTGAATCATAACAGTGATTGACAGCTGATAGGAATATGATTGTTAATATTATCATATTCATTTAGACAAATATCGATGAGACAGTTAATTAATGTACTTATTGCAGCAGTCTGCATAGATTTGGTACCCCTGCTGGTCTAAGAGTTAGACAAACTCATTCAGTTAAAATTCATTAAATTATGTCTGGCACCTTATATATTTACTGATTTTACTGATTTACTTTACTTTACTGATTTACTTTACTGATGTGCCACAATAATGTCACCTATGTTATTGAGTTAAAATATCAATATTGTGGCTTTCCAAGTTAACATTAATTGATATGACTGCGATTAAATCAGCATATACTTCTGCCAGGGGATGCCACCCCTGAAATTCTCCTGCCACCCTCTTGCCACCCCATGAATATTTTTCTAGATCCGCCCCTGTCAAGGAGTCAAGGTGGAACGAGTTTTTCCCTTCAGCTTTTACCCCTAAAGGCAGGTGGAGGGTCCTGTATAAGCGTCCTGTTGAAAAACGGATGGCTGACCTCCAGTGGAGGATTATACATGGAGCTTTAGCTACAAACAGACACCGAGCTCACCTTGATCCAAGTGCTGGGGACGAGTGCCCTTTTTGCCAGCAGAGTGAAACAGTTGAGCACCTGGTAGTTTCTTGCACGCGGCTAGCAGGCTTATTTGGGCTACTGAAAGGATGGGTGGAAGGGTTAGGGGAGGTGTTTTCACTTCCACTATTTGTATATGTGGCAAAAAGAGGAGTAACTCTCTCTCTGATTAATGCTATTTTTGCAACTGCTAAGCTAGCAATTTGGAGGACCAGGAAGAACCAGATGCTAGGGCAGGGCTGGACAGATGTTGTTCAGAGTGTGAAGGGTTTGGTGGCTGCTCAGCTAAAAGTAGAACATGCCTTTTACAGTGTGACCAACAACCTGACTGCTTTCAGGACTCTTTGGGGGGTCAATCAGGTTCTATGTACGGCAAGGGAAGATGGTACGCTGAAGCTGAATTTTTAAAAAATGTGGCTTTGATATGAATATTTAAAAATAAAAAAAAGTGTCATGAATGTGATGAATTTGTAAGTTTTTTTTAATTTAAAATGACTTAAATAAAGGTTTTATTAAAAGTCAAAAGTCTCTCTCTCTCTCTCTCTCTCTCTCTCTCTCTCTCCCTCTCTCTCTCTCTCTCAAACTCATAACAAACAAACAAAATTCCCAAAGTTGTCTTGAAATTAACTTATTAAATAAACGAAACGAAAAATATAGCCTACTTATGCAAACAACATTGAATCTGGACTTGAAATGATTCTGATTAGGCCTATTCGGCATTATTCCTGGAGCGCGCGCTCTATCTCTCTTTCTCTCACTCTCAAACACAGGCTTCAAATCAAGTCGTCATTATTACAACAAATACACACTTGCAACTGATAACACTGGCAATTATTTGATATTTATTAGACTATTCAAAAAAATCATGCTTCAAAAAACAACGGCACAGCGAACTAATCACACAATCACAGAATGAATCATTCTTCATCATGGCACAGCGGCCAAACGTTATCACAGACACAGGTTAGGTGCGCACCATGCGCATTTTCCAACATAAGAGAGGCCACAATTACATTGCTACAGATTTAAATCTCCGATCCCTCTCCATAACAAGAGAAAAGCTACTCGTCTCCATTAGAAGTTAATCTTGCGGGCCTTGCGCTCAGCAAAGTCGTCAACAACGCTGCTCAGGTCTAACTTCCGGGCCCTGCTGTTCTCTATTGAGAGTGTTACAAATCCACTGAGTCCTTCTTGTCCCATGCTGCTTCTTAAATACGTCTTAATCAATTTGAGCTTTGAGAATGAGCGTTCTGCGGTCGCAACAGTGACAGGTATGGTGAGATATAACAGCAATGCTGTGCACACTTCGCTAAATGTGGCTGCCATTGAGCTGTGGTCCACAATAAGCATCTTGGTCATATCCTTCACAGATGGTTCTTTAGCTATTTCAGTCTTAAAGCAGGCTCTGAATGCAACGAGTTGGACGGGGAAACTCGGGGATAAATCCCTGCTGTAGTGGTCCGCGAGGCGCTGCGCGTGCTGGTGAAGGGCATTATCCTGCGCACGGTTCAATGTCCCGGGGTGGATAGCCTGAAACTGTCCTTCACTGCAAACATTGCTGCTACAACCCACTGCTGCAGATACACGCTTTACAACATCAGGAGGATACGTCCCCAGCTGTCCCAGAAAGCAACGCAGGTTCTGGTCCAGGCTCTCGTCATCTCACGCCTAGACTACTGCAACTCCCTCCTGGCTGGTCTACCTGCATGTGCCATCCGACCTCTGCAGCTCATCCAGAATGCAGCGGCTCGTCTGGTCTTCCGGTAACTGCTAGAATCCACTTCAAGACAATGGTACTTGCATACCATGCTGCGAATGGATCTGGCCCTTCCTACATCCAGGACATGGTTAAACTGTACACCCCAGCACGTGCACTCTGCTCTGCATCAGCCAAACGACTCGCTGCACCCTCACTGCGAGGGGGACCCAAGTTCCCATCAGCAAAAACACGTGGGTTTGTTATCCTGGCTCCAAAATGGTGGAATGAGCTCCCCATTGACATTAGGACAGCAGAAAGCCTGCACATCTTCCGGCGCAGACTGAAAACTCATCTCTTTCGACTCCACTTCGAGCGATAGAATTACTAACAAAGAACTGCTAATAGAGCACTTATATACTAATAAAGGGCTGGCTTATCTACAGCCAGTTGAGTAGCACTTGAAATGTTTGGCTCTATGAAACCTGATGTAGTTATATGATTCTGTTTTCTTCAAGGTTGTATCTTCCTGGTCGAATGTACTTACTGTAAGTCGCTTTGGATAAAAGCGTCAGCTAAATGCAATGTAATGTAACAGTTAGTTCGTTTCACGCATAGAAGTGAACCTCTGTGACAGCTGGCTGTTAATGATGTCCAGGCTGGCGTTGAACACATTAATTCTGAAACGGCTCTCGCCATCACTAAGCCTCTCGTCTTGACTGAGTTCATCGAAGTGGCGTTTCATCCTTCTTTTGCAAATTTCCGTGAACTCGCTCTGCGCTCCCCATTTCTCAGCAAGATTTTGAGCGGCGCGTTGACCTGGTCAAAGTCATCTCGGTATGCAGATAGGGCCTGAATTGTGTTTTGGAGGAGACCAACAGCTTTGTGGATGTCTACATCCTTTGCCTGCAACATATTTGACACTGCATTCATGTTTTCCAGTATCTTTGTCTGTTGTACGACAAGAAAAATAAAGCTGAATTTTTCCATATGTTTTTTTAGGGCTGTAGCCTCGTCCCTTCCTCCCTCTTTTCGCTGACCAGAGCGATTTTAGTTGGAGCTTTCATGATATCTACATACCGGTATCAGAGTTTCCGCTAGGATTTTTTCTCTCCGGTCAAATGTCCGAACAGAATTTATTTTACCGGACACATTTTAAACTCACCGGTCATGTTTCAATAATAATAATAAGAATTGTGTAGCAGAGTTTCCGTTAGCAGGTAATTACCGGACTAGGACCGGATATGCTGATGTTTAAAACTCAGTTAATGGGGCTCATTTTTATATTGCTTCAGTTTATAATCGTAACAGATCGAAAAATTCAGATTCATTTTTCAATAAATGATTCCACAAACAACATGATTATTACATTCAAAGAAACTATTTTTAGTAGATGAAGTACATTATTCAAAAGTTTAAATTAACTTTGAATAATAACACGGGAAAAACGGATCCTCTCTTTTCCTCTCTCCCTCCCTCTCTCTCCTGAGAGCCCGTCAGTTTCTCATGCAGCGCGTTAAACAGTGGGCGGGGCTTCAGCAGCTGATCTGATCTCTCTCTCCCGTCCGGTTACACTTCACTCGCGTTTATGTCCAAATCGATTAGATCCAGCTCTCCTGATCAGCCTTTACAGAGAGCACAGATCAAACTATTAAGAGTGAATATCGACCGATAATGATCGGCGGCCACTCGATCGGAGCATCGGACATTTTGACCGGCAGGTTTTTAATTTACCGGTTTTTATTCAATTTTACCAGCTAAAAACCGGTAATTACCGGCTAACGGCAGCCCTGACCGGTATCTAAGGGCAGCAATTGCATCATGTCTTGAGCACCACCTGGTTGTGCAGAGGCGCTTCATGGTAACTTTACCATGCTCTGAGAGTTCTGATGACATGATACTGGAAAGGAGTGACCATCTCTTAATACTTTGGCTGAAAAAAGTATAAAGAGTCTCAACAATATCATAAAAATTGCGCAGCTCCGCTATATTCTTTACGGAGTCATTCAGTGTCAGATTTCAATTGTGTGCAGCACAGTGTACATATTTGGCAAGCGGTTCCATCTCCATGATCCTGGCCTGCACACCTGAATAGACCCCACTCATGTTCGCCGCGCCATCGTATCCCTGGCCCCGACACTTGCTCAGGTCAAATCCGTACTCTCTATGCTGTCCAGGATTTTCTTTTGGAGTTCACGAGCTGACGTGTCCACTGTTTCCACGAACCCCAAGAAAGCCTCGTTTATCAGGATATCTTTTGCGTTGTCATTTTCATCCCTCTTGTCACATATCTATACACTTGGCTAATTTGGTCTCTTTTGGAAATATCTTGGGTGGTGTCCATGATCACAAAAGAAAACGGAGCATTATTTATTTCTACGAATGCAGCGGCTCGTCTAGTCTTCAACCTTCCTAAATTCTCCCACACCACTCCGCTCCTCCGCTCCCTCCACTGGCTTCCGGTAACTGCTAGAATCCACTTCAAGACAATGGTACTTGCGTACCATGCTGCGAATGGATCTGGCTCTTCCTACATCCAGGACATGGTTAAACCGTACACCCCAGCACGTGCACTCCGCTCTGCATCAACCAAACAGCTCGCTGCACCCTCGCTGCGAAGGGGACCCAAGTTCCCATCAGCAAAAACACGTGGGTTTGCTATCCTGGCTCCAAAATGGTGGAATGAGCTCGCCATTGACATCAGGACAGCAGATAGCTTACACACCTTCCGGCGCAGACTGAAAACTCATCTCTTTCGACTCCACTTCGAGCAATAGAACTATTAACAAAGCACTTATATACTAATAAAGGACTGGCTTACCTAAAGCCAGTTGAGTAGCACTTGCAATGTTTTTGCTCTATGAAACCTGATGTACTTATATGATTCTGTTTTCTTCAAGTTTGTATTTTGTTGGTCGAACGCACTTATTGTAAGTCGCTTTGGATAAAAGCGTCAGCTAAATGCAATGTAATGTAATGTAATGTAATACTTGAATGTCGCACTGCACCCGCTTTGCGATTATGTAGATTATCTCATTTTGAACAGCTGGACTCAAGTATTTCACAGAACCTTGTGGTCGCTCAACAAGTTCTTTCAGAACTGGATCGTAACATGCTAAAAGTTCTATCATACTGAGAAAGTTTCCACTGTTGGGCTGTCCAAGAATCTCCCTATGTCCTCTAAAAGCCAAGTTACAAGTGGCCAGAGTGATTGTAACGTTGACAATATGCTCAAGTACCTGTCTCCAGTAATTAGCAGCATTCCTTGCATTCCTCTCCATGTTTGCATCGATTCTCCCGTTTTTCTTCCACTGTTCATATATGACACACGCTCCGACATGGACCTGATGTGAGTCAATCCTCGCAGACAAATGTTGCCAGTCACGAACTCCTTTGACCCACGCATCACTGTAGAACGGTGCACCTCGGTCTGCGAACAGCCAGCACGGCTCACAATAGGCACAGTCCAGGGTGGGGGAGTAACACAGCCATGTCCGTGGCAGTTTGATACCTGCTCTGGTAGTGGTGGTGTAATACATCTCGGGGAAACACCTGTTTCCTTGATGTGTGTCTCTGGGGAATGGGCCGGTAGGCCTACATGGGCCGGTTGCTATAATATAGCCTTTGATCTTGGCGTCGGGGGTCTCAATAGCGCCATAGAGTCCCCTATCGGTTGGGGCCCTTGGGGGAACTGTTGGACCACCGCCGGGCACAGCCAAATCCATCCTCTCCTCCTGGCTCATGGCTGGAGAAGAAGTTCGCACAGCCACGGATACAGCTTCACTTGTGGAGCTAGATGATGGTGAGGCAGGTGAGCTATCGTTAGCCTCCGGCTCCGGCTGCCGCTGCAAGTCAACATTACCAACGTTAGCGTTCGATTTCGAGGACGATGTATGACTTAGAAAAACTGTCTAATTTTGTCAGTTTAGCCTTTACATCTCCTTGTTCTCTCTTGTCCTTTCTCTTTTGATCGCCGCTCTTGTGTTTTGGTTTGCTGTACATTATAAATGCAAGCTATTCAATTTGTTATAATTCTGCCGATCTTGCTGCTGCTATAGCTATGTAGTACATATACATTGATGTTGATTTAACGGTTCGCTCGTCACGCAAGGTATCACATGACATGAAAGGGAGCAAGGTCATTGGACAGACAAATTACAAATCAATTTAGGTTGCTAGGTTACTTTGAAGACTGCGTGAACCAGTCAATGCCATTGGGGCCCCAAAAAATATCAATATATATATATTAAAAAAATAATAATAATTATATACATTTTTTTATACGGCTGCACCGTCGATAGTTACGCCACTGCTGTGTGTGGACAAGTGGACAAAGAAAACCAACAACCCAATGACCGCCCAGTCAGTGATTATGTGGACATCGAGCCCCACCACACCTGTCTGGCTGGTCCTGTGACTTATACTCCGAAGCGATATTGAATTTTGTCTGACTGCGTTCAAACTCCGGCCAATAGATGGCACAATATACAATCCTGACAACTGAAAACTGCTGTACCACCGAAGAAGAAAAAAGTCACGGCAACTGGGAGGATGCGTCACGTAACTTTCCAGGATGTTGTGGGATGGATGGACACAGCATGGGCTTCAGTGACGACTGACACCATCCTGACGGGATTCAGAAAGGTCTAATCAGAGCTGATTCTGATGGTGAGTGTGAGGACAGCCCGGAGCAGGACATGCTGCTTCATCCACACCGGAGTTGGCGGAAGTGTTTAACAGCGACTGTATAAATACAGTGAGAATTCCGAGTGGATAAGCTAATTAGCGGGTAGGCTAATTAGCGTATCAGTATTATGTGCCGTAGCTCATTGTATGGGTTATTTTGTTTATTCAGCTCGTCAGTTTCATCAATTCATTAAACTTCAGTAAAGCTGACATCCTTGCTGTGATCAACGGCTGGCTCCTCTACAAGCAGGACTGCAAAGCTCTAAAGATGCCAAAGCAGCAGATCCTGACCAGGAGACAGTTTCAGGTATCCTGGTAAGAATGCATTTCTGCTATTTGCCGTTTGTAATATTTTTAAATATTTCACTCTAATATGTTTCACTTGTATCCTAATGTATTTTTGACATGTATCTAAATTGATTCTGTTCTAATCAGGTGAACGCAACTCCTCTGAAAACACCCAAGAGAGGATGACCATCTTCAGGCAACGGGAGCCCAGCACCGACAGTGACATCAAGGAGCCCATTGAATGCTCAGAAGAGACCCTCCTCAGGTGATGGCAGTCCACCAAAAGGGGCCCCATCCAAGAGATGACAACCTCCACTGGATGTACGCAAAGACCTAATGGCACATGTTCCATTGAAGACAAAGAGAGGACGCTGCAGACACTGCAGTAAAGGGTACACAAACACGCAATGGAGCAAGTGTGACGTCCATCTGTGCTTTTCCGACGACAGGAACTGTTTTTGGGACTACCATTGTATTCATATTTATTAAATGACTATTCATAAAAGATATGACTGATGTGTGATTATTATTCATGATATAGGGCTAAGTAAGCAATCAATCCTGCAAATCAACCCTTGGTTGTTCAATATATTTATTCAGACAATGTGAGTAGAAATACAGAAATTCTGCTCCCACCTAAGCCCAACGTTGCAATATTACAACATTTCTCTAAAGACTTACCAAAACGTAAACAATTTGAAAACTCTTTAATTTCTACACCAGAGGCTCCCTCCAACAACATCTGAAAGGTCAAATGTTTTTCTATATTTGGGCTTTACATGGGTTAACATGTCTTAAATGGTCCAATAGTCTATTCTCTTCATTTTATAGCTTTTCTCTGTGTTGCACTCAGTTGTGCTGCGTCCAGTAATGGTTGTTAATGTAGGAGCTTTTATCCAATCATATGTCAGTTTGCGTTTGCGTTTAGATTTTGAAGCTGTTTTTTCAACCCACAATGGCTGACAGCGGAGGAGAAATTGATTTGGGGAAGCTAGCAAGCCTGTCGCAGCCGGGGAAAAGGTTTGACTGTCAGCTTCAATTAACTAACTACAGGGTACCTCTCAGCCGCCGAGGAACACTGCACACTGCTGGGAACGCCTGATATTATTATTCACAACTGATCCACTGTTTGGAGCCAGAGAGGGTTTGAAACTTTAGTTGTCTAACCAAGGCAGCAGCGGGACACCAACGCACTGCCGGACAGTTACAAGCAACGGTGCTTTTGAAAAGGGGAAGCCCGAGTGGATCTAGAGTTTAACGAAGAAGTGTGTAGGAAAACGCTCCACAATGGTTTTTACCAGAAATATAATAATTTGTTGTACTTTCTTTTCATTTTATTCAGTAAATATTTCTGCTAGAGATGATGTATGTGGCTGCAGTGAAAGGAGACTTTTTGAATTGTGTTATTTGGGTTTCTTGCTTTAGTTATGGCATTAATTCCTGCTAAATGAGACACCTGTCTGTGATGCAGGGGGGGGGCCAAGGGTCACCCTGCAGACTTTGCCCATTTTATGTGCTACATAATTAGGGTCTGAGACCTAGGTCGGCGAAGACCCTATTGAAATCGGTCGCGTTCGGGACTTTATCCGAACGACTCGAAATTCGTCGGGTATTATCTCGAGACATGGGCGGCAAATTGTTATCACGCAGTTTTTCTGTTTTTCGCACGGCATAGCCGTGATTTGGTGCCAAAGTTCGCGTTCGCTTGATGCTAGGCGATCCCTCCCGATGATGTCATAACTCAAACTGACGCCACCAAACTTCACATGATGGTTAACACTACGGCCCTGAACAGCTCTAGGTCAAATCTGATATTACTTAATTTGGCGTTACCACGGCAACGGATCCTTCACCATAAACTACAGTGTCGCTGTAACTCCAATGGACACGGTCCCATCGTCCCCCAATCTTCACTTTTATATCACCGGTCCATGCCTCAACAGCTCTATGTCAATTAGAGGATGTCATCATATGCCGTTGCCATGGCAACAGATCCCTCGCCATGAAACATGGTGTTGTCCTAACTCAATGGAAATTCGTCCAAACGGCACCAGACTTCATATGATGGCTACTAGTCCGGCCCTCAACAGCACTATGTCAATTAGGGGATGTCATCATATGCCGTTGCCATGGCGACAGATCCCTCGCCAGAAAACATCGTGTTGTTGTAATTCAATGGGAAATCGTCCAAACGGCACCAGACTTCATATTATGGCTAATGGTCCGGCCCTCAACAGCTCTACGCCAATTATGGGATGTCATCATGTGCCGTTTCCATGACAACGCATCCCTCGCCAAATAATACCATGTTGTTGCAATTCAATGGAAAATCTTCCAAACGGCACCAGACTTCATATGATGGCTAATGGTCCGGCCCTCAACAGCTCTACGCCAATTATGGGATGTCATCATATGCCGTTGCCATGGCGACAGATCCTTCGCCATGAAACACAGTGTTGTCATAACTCGATGGAAAATCGTCTAAACGGCACCAGACTTCAGATTAGTTAATGGTCTTGCCCTCAACACCTCCATATGACAATAGTGAGTTTTCCTCAAAAGCTGTTGCCATGGCAACACATTCCTCGCCGTTAAGCACAATATTGCTATAACTCCTGTGTAAATGGTAAAAAAGTGTTCAAATTTCACATGTGTGCTAACCGTCAAGCCCTCGAGACATATATGTGTCAGTTTTGAGATTTCTTCAAATGTCGTTGCTATGGTAACAAAATGGTCGCCGTGAAACACGGTTTTCTCATAACTCCAGTTAACATGCTCCAAACTGCACAAAACTTCACAGGTTTGATAACGATGCAGCCCTCAACACATCTAGGCGTATTATGGGGTGTCATCAAATTCCGTTGCCATGGCGATAGATCACTCGCCATCGAACACAATGTTTATGATACTGCTGTAACTCCCATGTACGTTGTCCGATCGACCTGAAACTTCCCACGTTTGCCAACGGCCGAGTCCTCGAGACATCTGCCTGACGTCGACGTGCGGACAACAGCCTGCGGAGCGTCGAAGACCCGTTCAACGCTGCTTGCAGCTTTAATTATGGTTGCAATACAATCAGAGCTAAATATATATTATTTTCTATAGAAAGGTTCATAGAAATAATAACATGTGTTAAAGATGGAGTGTCTGGCAGTCCTTTGCCTCATGTGTGAATATTTCTTGAAGTGGATTTATAAGGTGCACTGACTCACCCTGCGCTGGAGGGGGGAGAGTCCCTCCATGCTGTCCCCGAGGTGCCCCTCCCCCTCAGAGTAACTCCTCCGCTCCAAGCCTCTCCTCCACAGAGGGACCGGGGTCTCACTGCTCATGTCTGAAACATAAATCACAAACAAGAGGTTTGGCATACACGTATGTAAAACGTTTTCAAATTTAACTTGAGTATAGTACTTGAGTAAATCTACTTAGTTACTTTACATCACTAATTATGAAGTAGTGTGTTGCATCTGACTCCTCAGCAGTGTGAGTGTTCACATGTTGGGGCCTCGTGCAGAGGGGGGGTGAGGCTGTTTGATGGAACGCTGCAGGTCTGTTTACCCTCTGTTTGACTCACTTCCCTGTTACCCCCTCACCTTCACATGGACTCACACGTTTTACTAATCATGACCCTCTGCTAGGCAAAAACTAAACTAAATGCCTCAGTCAGTCAATACACACTGAGTGATGTTGGTGTAAAGTAGCTAAGTACATTTAGAGACTTGTACTTTACTTGAGTATTTTAATCTTTTGCTACTTTGTACTTCTACTCCACTACAGTTCAGAGGTACATGGTATACTTGTACTCCACTACATGTATTTAATACCTTTAGTTACTTCACAGATGTGGATGAATGATGTGAAATATAATCAAGTGTTAAATCAGACTTTAGTTCCACCTGGAGAAAATTCACAAGCTACCCTGCAGTATACAAAGTCATTCAAACTAGCTGCACCTTTACCAGCTTTGAGAACACTTTCATGATCAATCATTATAAAACATATCATATATATTATTCTGAAATGGACCAATCTGCACAATCACTACTTTGGCTATTTTAACTATATTTTGAATCTTCTGCATTACCTCTGTGTGACTGCAACACATTCAAACAGCAATGATTAGAATAAACAAACTGTTAATCCTTTCTACAACCCTGCAGTTCCACATATCAATCAAAACTCTTCATGTTGTTTTCCCCTGTCTTTAATGCTTTAATTCCTCCACCTGTAACAGCTTTAGGAAATTTGACCTTTTTAGAGAGATTTAGCAACAAAAAAAACACGTATGGGGTCATTTGACCTATCTCTGGCCCCCCTTGGTCGATTTTGATGATTGACATCTCTTTTTAACTGTCAGAGCCAATGGAATCGAGGGAAAGTTCCACATACACACAGGTTACCAAATAAGGAGTGAGAGTGATGTGTAGAAAAACCGGAAGCTGTGCTTCCATTAGCAGCTAATTTTTTTTCTCCGATTTTTGCATAAAAATGGAATTATGGATTATCAATACTTTTTTCAAAGAGACAGACACATTGGATTGACTTATGGATTAACCTTCAGCCGCGTTTTTTCTCGCTTTAATGCCATTGAACACGACTTTTGATCAGAATAACAGCTAAGGTGAGCATATCTCCGTGTTTTGCTACCTAAAGCTATGTCGTGTTCACACCAAGTTCTTTTCCCACAATAGTTCATGAGAACTCAGTTCATGAGAACTCTTTTAGTTCTCATGAACTAAGTACAGATCGCGTTCACACCGCAATGAGTTCCTGGGGGTGGATTAGGCAAATGAAGCCGCTGACGTCACTTCTTCTTCTGCTTTGGGTTTACTGGCAGGCCGCAAACAACTTCACGGCGTATACTGCCACCCGAGGTCCCCGGCCGGAAGTCCCCGGAGTTGGGGACTGGCTTCAGTAGAAGCTGCTGGGACTCCCAGCAGCTTCTACGAGTAATCGCCAGAACGCGGACACCTCCTCATCTCCACCGCTCCCATGTTTGCTTTCGTGTTGCCATAAGTTAGTCTCTCTGCGTTTCTGCGCTGGGCTAATGCTAATAATGCTAATGCGAGGATAATAAAATGGCGGATTCACAAAACTTTTTTTTGGGAGTTTTACGGGGCGTGGTTTGCAATCCGTCCAGCCAATCAGACATAGGAACCTTTTTCTCCCACGAAAGTCCCTGCTCTCTAGCAGGGACTGAAAAGGGGGTACAAATGGTTCTGATGAACTAATTTAGTTCAGGTTTTTTTTTGGTGTGAACGCAAATATATCTGAGTTCTGATGAACTATTGTGGGAAAAGTACACCGGTGTGAATGCGCTAATAGACTCACTGATATCTACTACTGTACGTCACAGTGGGAAAACCTGTCCACTGATGCATTCATATCTTATATACTATAGAAGCCTGACTTGACTTTACAAAGTTACCAATATAGCTGTACAGCTACACTGCCATATCATTCATTAATGGAGCTCCTCCTGCTGCGTGTGGGTTCCTTCATTATTACCAGGTATGATAACATTGTACTCACAGAAACTATCAGGGAAACAGCACTAATACGATGTCTGACATAGACACTGAAAAACCCTCTTCATTTGTCACACACACACACACACACACACACACACACACACACACACACACACACACACACACACACACACACGAACACACACACACACACACACGTACGTACATGCACACAGTACAGCACACTGCAAATAACCCATCCTAGTACTAGGAGCAGTGGGGGGGGATCCTGTGCCTTGCTCAAAGTCACCACGGCAGTCCACACTCCTTTTTAAGTCTGGGACTTGAACCTGCGAACCCACAGCATCCCTACTGAGCCACTGGATCCTAGGGTCCTCTGGAGGTGAGGCCCAATGGAAATCTGCCTCACTTTAACTGTGATTGAAGTGGTCAGAAGGTCGAACAGTGTGGTTGTATCTGGGGAGTTCAGGAGTGCAGGGCCACATTTGTACTTTGTTGTATATTTCCAGATCCATTTACTCAAGTACTGTACTTAAGTAACATTATGAGATGATTGTGCTTTAGTTGAGTATTTCCATGTTATGCTACTTTATACTTCTACTCCACTACATTTAAAAGGGAAATAATGTTATTTTACTCCACTACCTTTAATCAACAGCTTTATCTACATTTAACAAAATGCATCTCTAAAATGTAACTAGTGGACTAACTCTTAGTCACAAAAGATTAAAATAATAAAAATATTTTACATAAAGTCAATAATATAAAATTATAAACACACATAGGCAATTGTTCTGCCCAATGACTACTTTTACTTCTTAATTTAAGTTCATTGTGCTGATAATACTTTTGTGCTTTTACTTTAGTAAGATTTTGAATTCCGGTATTTTGACAATAATACATTGCTATTTTTTCTCAAGTAAAGCATCTGAATACTTCTTCCAACACTGCACATTTCCATAATCTACGACCCAACAATTACTCCGACCAGGTGCTCTCTTTCCTTCCAATATATACATAAACATAATGCTGTACATCCGCTGCCGACCAAGTTTGAATACACATTTGTTCAAAAGCACACTGAAGGACAGAACTGTTCTAAAACAAACAATGTAAGACTGCAGACAGAGTACCTGTCCTGGTGGATAGGAGGGGGTGCCGGCCGACCTCGTGGATGGTGGACAGGTCGGACAGGGTCCCACTGGGGGACAGACACTCACTCCTGGAGGGTCTCTTGTGAGGGTCCTGGAACGCCAGCTCTGCTGCTCCACAGTTGCAGTGCTGCTGGAAGAAGTCCTGCAGGAAGAACACCAGATGCATATCACCATATTCTTCATTTAGCATTTTATATTGTTAATCTATTGATTTCAATGTTATATGCTTTTGGCATTATCGTTGCAAGAACCACATACGTCACGCTTACGTCAGAGGCGGGGGCAGGGGCGGGATTAACCTGAGCCATAATAACAGTTTATGGAGAGTACGGCAAATAAAAGTTGTAACAAGCAGTAGTGGTGAACAAAGTGACTAGAACGCAACCACACACTTATAAAAAAAAACACTTTATAAAGTCAGGCAACACTGACCAGGCTTAGTGTGATTCTGTTTATTTGTACCTTACCAAAGTAAGGTTTTGGTTTGAACAAAACGGGGGCTGAACCAGAAGAGCGCAAGCACGGAGCTAGAACGGGAACCGCGTTGGTGTGAAAGGGGCATGACAGACAGCAATGCTACATACAATATTTATTTCAGGTTTATATGGCATTTGGAAGGTCTATGCTATTCTATAGCTTAATAATGTTGGTTATTTCAACACATGCTGAGTCAGCAGTGCTGAATTGTAGAATTGTAGAATTCAACAGACACAGATATTGCACCAATCAAATTACAGTATTGAACTCACAACACTTTTAAAATATTGTATGTGGTATTTGGTACTCTCATTCAGGATTATGATAAACCAGAGCGACTAAATGATGCTAGATACGTTTTCACATATCAGAACGTTGAAGATAAAATGTAAAGGTTAAACTATGTTTTAAAAATGGGAAAGAATGATTCAAACATTTAAAACACAAGATTTGTCTAATTGCTTCTCCTTGAAAATGTAATGTTACAAATCTGTTCCAAAGTTTTAAAACTTTGACTAAAATCTGTCCCTTCGCGTGAGCATACTGGGATTTTCAACATGATTTGTGATAAGACAGACAATTATACATCAGATATACAATCCTTGCCCATAACCCCCCCCCCCCCCCGGCCCCCAGACAGCAGAATAAGAGTCCCACCTCTCTGGTCCTCGCCCCCCGGCCCTCTCTCTGCAGGCTGCTGATGTGCCTCTGCAGACGGAGGTTGGTCTCTTGCAGCTGGCCCATCTTCTCCATCAGCTGGCAGATGTGCTCCAGGTAACCCAGGCCGGAGCTCAGAGGGCTGGGACCGGCCTGCTGGCCCCAGACACACAGGGGGGGGGGGGGGGGCAGGTTAATCAGGATTACAGCAGGAAGCTGATAGGAGATTTCTCTTTTGGTCCTGATCCACCTACTTAAAAAACCTGTCTGAAAATGAGCTGATCAGATTTTGCCACTTTGTGATGTCACAATATTTTTTGGGTTGGGAAACCATTAGCCCATAACCAACCAAGGTAACCCCCGCCCACCTTATCACCTGAATCATTGTACATCATTGTATTATCAGACATTGATCATGGCCAAGTTAACATTAACTCATTTTGGATTACATATTGCTTTCTTTGAATCAAAAAGGAAGTGGTTTAATGTAATGATGGTTTAACTTAGACAATCAGCATTTTTTGTTTCTGTAATTAGCCTAATTTAATTTCCGTAATGAAGAGTTACAGTACTTATACTTGCAAAGTATGGAATAGGAAAAAAGTCTGATAACTTAAAAACAAAAGGAAACGATAATATTGTGAGATGGTAAAAGATCACTGGGGCCAGAAGATTTTGTGTTTAACTTGACTTTGAAATGAAGATTAATTATATAAACATTTTACAAAATGATATGATAAACTATAGAACTTTGTCAAGGTTTAACAATCATCTAAAAACTGCTTTCAAAGAACCACATTTTCAGGATGAGAATATTCAGGGTCATTTCTGACATCATTTTGTCAGACTCACTTACATCTTGAATATTCTTTGACAGATTTTCAGATGTCTTATTTTCCACATGGTCGAAAAGGTTTTATAACACAACCAACACACATTGAAGAAATAAAAAGGGATTATGTTTGCTGCATAACTTAGATTCCATAAAGTCATGAGCCAGGAGCTGCAGTTTTTCAGCAATGTAAAAAAGAAAACAAGTTTTTTTTTGCAAATATTTATCCAATGATCAACATTCCTAAAAGTATCCTGACAAAAGCAGGATGTGAGCTCAGGTCGGGGTCTGTCCCCCTCTTTCCTGTGCACCGACACTGGAGCCCCAGTCAGCTAGCTGGGATGGAAACACAGTGGAACAATGGGTCTGAGGCTGGAGGACTGACATCACTTCCTGTGAGGATCCTCTGGGGATCAGAGGCTCTTGACCATGAACACGTTCCCACTATACGCTGTGCGGTGGACACTTTCATCTGCATTCTTCTTTCACTGCGTCATCAAAAATAAAAGGTTCATCATACTCTGATGTCCTGCCAACATCTCCTCTAAGCAACATTTTAGATACAGCTAACGGGCTGATTATGCTTAAAATGTGTTTTGATGTTTTGAGTATGATTGAGTATTTTAATGCTGCATTCATCATTATTCATTGAAATTAACAATGGGTTATTATGATTAAATGTCTAAGGTCACATGATATTCCAGCTCTGCAGTTCTCCTCAGCTCTTCTGAGCGCATGAGCATCTTTTTAAAGGTTGATTTGGTTTTACAACCTCAACATTCTCTGCTTCATCATCCCAATACGTTTTGACACAAAATGCTTCAATCAGGTTCAAAGGGATAAAGTGATATTCATCAGAGGGATTACTCATCTCTTTTCAAGTTAACACACCCATGGTGGTTTTTGGAGCCTAATTAAGATAAGAAAGGGTATTCCTTCCAGGAGATGACCCTCGGGGGTCTGTAACCCTAACCAATCTGGCTGCTCAGACACGCTATCAGGGCTGGGCTGATCTTATCCTCGGCCCACAGAGACCTCTTGATCCACAGCCGGGAAAAGAGGGTGAGATTCAGGAATGCCCTCTTCTGCATGCGTACAAATTGGAAAGCACATGCAAACAAACACACATCCTGCTGCACTTCCTCTGAGCTTCCTCTGTCAAAAGCCAATAACGTCTCACACAGCGAGCAGACTGAGGCACCCAGGATGAAAGCTTCATGTCCAACACAACAAATACAGCCAGATTGTCCAATAATGAGCAGGAATTTTCTCTGATGTAACCATCAGTGGACGATGCCACATCAGGAATCCCTACTGTCCCTTAGACACTCATCTTCTGTGCTCATAAATCACACATCAGTTAAAAAAATTCTTATTTTTGCTGTTTTTTTAAATGTATTTTCAAAGCTGTTTAGATGTATGCCTGTCCGATAAGGTGCTCAGGGATCCATAGATTGTTCACTGAGGCATGGTTTAAATGAATACCCTACTTTTTTTGTTAGTTTTTTTAACAAAAGGTTTAGGTGAACATTTAAGTAACATCTGCTTTTATGCTTAAAATGTTTCCTCTTTCACATGTTAACTAAATAAAGATCAACAATAAAATCCCAGATCTGTGGGGAACCTGAGGCTTCCTCTGACCCTCTTGTGAGTGTTTCAGTATCTCTGCTGAATCCAAATGACGTTCCTATCATGACCGTGTTGGAAAAGAATGAAGCACCAGATGTGCGGAGCCTGCAGATAGGGAGGAAGGTACGAGCAGAGCACGTACGCTGCTCCTCCTCTTCAACACACACACACACACACACACACACACACACACACACACACACACACACACACACACACACACACACACACACACACACACACACACACACACACACATACACACACACACACACACACACACTGCTGCACTGTATCTTCTCAACACAGTGTGCTGGATATTCCTTCTGTCCACTGTTAGTTTTGGCATTTGACTCTAATGTGGATTGATTCTTAGTCTTTAATTGCAATGTAGGTTTAGTGACATTTAAGTCAGCAACATTATTAGAGTGCTGAAGCCTCATCAGCTGGAGCTGTACACCCTAACTCACACAGTTACCCCATTCCCACCAAAGCAGTTCCAGGGCCAGTTCAGAGCTAGAGCCTGATTAAGCTCTGGTTCTTCCTGTTTCCACCGCAGCGAGGCTGGCTCCTGGCCTTAGCCAACTGCCAGTCAAGAACCAAGAAACAAATGTGTCAGGTTTACGTCGGAGGCAGGGTCAGATTAACCTGAGCAATAACAGTTCATGGTGAATTCATCATTCAGCGGTCGGTAAATGCAGCTGAACTACATTAATAAACAATGAAACACGGCACTCTGGAGAAAAGTATAATGTTGGAGAAGTCGTTCTTTAATCTAATCTGGCTTTGTACGATTAAAAGCAACACAAGCATCGACCCGAGAAAAAACAAGCGACATAAATGATGGTGTCATGACGTAGCACTACTCAGGCTCTAGGGCGGTCGAAACACAACTGGGGCTAAAAAGGTGAACCAGTTCAGAACCGTTAGCTTATCACACCTCCCCTTTTACAATCTGCATTTTGTACAGTTCTCATTCAATGTGCATCTCTACAACCAGGGGTTAAATTGTACGGGGCTCTCTGGGGCTCAGCTCTGACGTCATCACCCTCGCACTTTCATCATATGTTTACAATAAACGATATATGTTTTTTTTTTAAATCGTTCTTAACATAGACTATATATTTAGGGTTCTTAATAATTTTGTGGTCGATACTTTATTTTAGAATAGCAGATCTGTGTGACCAGCTATAGTTTATCAACTTAGTGAACGTGTGTCTGCTCTGCTCAGGTGCTGCAGCACCCCCCCGCCCGGACTCCGCTGCTCCTCCCTGTAACGGCCGGTCCACACGGCGGCGTGCGTTGAAGCTTCAGCGTTTCTTCCCATTCACTTTGAATGGGGTGATGTCACGCTTTGCCGAACTGCATTGTGGTTCCGTCGCTTCGCTTTGCTCGCTTCAAAAGTTGAGCAATGTTCAACTTTTGAAGCTTCGACGGAAGCGTCAGCCAATCAAATCATATGCCAGTACAAGCTCTAGCCAATCAAACTGCGTGCTTGTGTGTCCGGTGCGGGAGATTCATGTGATTGGTTGTTGGTCGAGTTTCAGACACGCCCACCGGCAAGCTTCAACGCACGCCGCCGTGTGGACGCTGCGTAAAGAGTCTGCAGCGATGCCACCCGACCCGTCCTGCAACACAGAGCCCGTTTCTTATACCATGCAAAATGTATGTAGCCTATGTGCATAAAGCTGAGTTATGATCGGTCAAAATAACAACAAATGTGGTGATGATTAAATAGTTTACCGTGAGATTTATAGCATACTTTTGGCCATAATATCGCAGCCCTACAAATGAACTGAGATATCGACACATATTTTAAGCTATTCCAGTGCGCCAACCAATACAATGCACGGTTGTAAGGATAGGATCAAGTCACTACTCATGTAGTTGCTTTTTACTGTTCTTTAGTAAGTGTGCAGCACAATTTTGATTTCAAATGGAGATTTGAAGGTTGGATATTTGTGAAAATGTCTTGTGTATATATTAATAATTTAAGATGTAAATTAATTCCAGTTTAATGTTACTATTAAAAAGACGGTTTTGTTTGTAATAATTTCTATTTTTATTGTCTCATTTGGTGGCACCATTGTGTGCATTTGATAGAGATACAGGAGCAGTTGCTTTAGGGCCGCATAGCCCTTTAGGTCAAAAAAATCTTTCCTGAAAGAAAGCATTGGACTCGTTTGTTCATGTCAAGATTGTAAGAAATGAAATAGCATACAGATAATAACTTGCAATGTACAGTTCAGTTTGCCTGCTTGTTTTTAAGATAATTTGTCCCAGCTGTTTTGCTGCCAAGAGCTTCTTTCTGGGTAAATATGTAAGTCATTTGAGGTATTTGACACCTATTTGATGCAGCTAGGCCGTCGAGCTGAAGGCCCTGAGAGCAGCGAGCTCCAGATGAGAGGGGCAGGTGGTCCGGAACAGTATTGCTAGGAAAATCTCCAGTCGCTCTGCACAGATGAACAGGTGCTGCATGACATGCGATGGACTGCACTGTAATGCATGCCCCCATCCCCCCCACCCCAAACCACCTTACTGCTTCCCTCAGTGTTAGCTGGCGCTCATATTTTAGTTAGACTGCTGTGGCCACAATAATAAAAGCCTTGTCTTCAGAAAGGCCTTTGAGCTTGATATTTTTGAAGAGGGGGAGACATGGAGGATATGGGGGACAGCTACAGGATGGATTATAATGACAT